>CM076582.1:862306943-862628142 GCA_034641835.2 Pinus albicaulis
TCTAAATGTCTGAAGAACCATACGCTAGTTTTACGCAGAGGAAGCGCGTATATACGCGGCTTCGCTGAAGAGAAAGCGCGTATGCGCAGTGAAATTAGCTCTGTAATATGTACAGAAGTATACACGGGTTGATGTGATTGGAAGTGCGTATATACGCGGTATCAGTGAAAGGAAAGCGCGTACGCAAACTAGGGTTTGCTGAAGCAAGGGGTATGAAATGTTTGATCTGTTCTGCTGTGTTGCTGCTATCTGTATTCTACAGTTCTGAGTTGTCTGTTTCAGTTTGGTTGTATGATGGAGCTTAAATATGTGGAGTGGGTCCAGTCTGAAAATATGATGAAACATGGCCTGCAAGTGGTGTCCTAAAGGAAGTTTTGGATCCAGTGTGAAAATTGATGAAACGTGGTCCATAGAGGTGCTGAGGGTTGTAGCTTTCAGTCAGGGGGTTGTAACTCCCTTCCAGGTGAGGCTGGTAAACGAGATTAGGGGGTCGTAGCTCCCTTCCAGGAGAGGCTGGTAAACGAGAGCAGGGTCGTAGCTCCCCTTCCAGAGAGACATGTACAGCCTGGTGTCGCATGTCGTAGGAGTCTCCATCAAACACATATGTTGTAAGATGTTTTCTCTATAATAAAATATTGAAGGCTGAGCAACTGCAGCGGTGGTTTTCTCCCGACTTGGGTTTCCACCTAAAATTCTGGTGTTCATGTGTGATGCTTATGTGTGATGGTTTATTCTGTTCTTACTGCACATGCTTACTGTTTATTGAACATCTAATGAATTAATGATGGAATGATATAAGTGAAGAATTAATGGAATAATTAGATCCCTGTGTATACGCGAGTTTTATGAAGGATATCCGCGTATATACGCTAGTTTGGTTCAGCAAAGTAGCGTATGGGTTTTAGAGAGTGAAAAAGTAAAAGATTTGATAAAGTCCTAAATACTGATTCACCCCCCCCCTCTCAGTATTTTTCCCAACAATTGGTATTAGAGGAGGTCTTTCTGCAGAAGCTTGATCGCTTGAAGGAGATCCGTCACAATGGGAAGTTTTGAAGGAGTAATGTCTCTAAAGCCACCTCTATTCAATGGAAGCAATCTGATATTTTGGAAGGTATGAACAAAAGCATATCTGCAAAGTCTTGGTGCAGATGTATGGGAAATTGTGGAAGAAGGTTACCAATACCCAACAAGTATTCCTACTGATGCAGCAGAAAGGAAGAAGTATGAAACCAATGCCAAAGCAGTAAATGTCTTATTAGGAAGCATGTCTGAACTAGAATTTGCTAAAGTGATGCAGCTAAATTCAACAAAAGAAATATGGGACAAAATCATTCTGAGTTATGAAGGAGATACAAAGGTAAAAAGTGCAAAACTCCAAACTCTTAGAATTGAATATGAAAATTTGAAGATGCATAGTGATGAGAGTATTGCCCATTTCTTCTTACATCTAGATGATATTGTAAATCGAATGAGAAATTTGGGTGAAACCATAACCGATACTACTCTGGTGGAAAAATTCTTAAGATCCTTGACTTCAAAATTTGACTCTAAAGTTTCAGCTATTGAAGAAAGGCAAGATCTGCAAACTCTTACTATTTTTCAATTACATGGTATTCTGACTGCTTTTGAAATGAGACAAGGAGGACCTTCTCAAATTAAAGAAGATGCTTTTAAGGTATCTGCAAAAGGAAAAGAAAAGGAAGTTTTCAAAGAATCCAGCTATATATCCGAAGAAGAAGAAGCAAATTTCGTGAGAAAACTCCAACTAGGTACTGGAAGATTCAAAGGTAAGCTTCCCTTCAAATGTTTTGATTGTGGAAAAGTTGGTCACTATGTTGCTAAATGTCCTTATAGAGAAAAACATGGTAAAGGGAAACAATTTGAAAAGAGGAAGAGTTATTATGCAAATGAAGATGATGATGAAGTGTCCAGTGAAGATGAAGAAGATTCTGACCATGATCTGAAAGTACTCATGGCAAAGAAGCAAAAGAAGAAGGCTACTCGAAGCAAGGAGATATCTCAGAAAACACGTATAATAGAAATTGAAGAAGATGAATCAGGTAGTGATTGGGGTCCTTGTAATCTTCTTTGTGCAAGCAATGGTGTAGATAGTGAAAGTAAAGTTATGGATCTAGAAGAAGCTCTCAAGATTAAAGTTGAAGAACTACAAAGTTCATCTAATAAGCAAGAATCTATCTACAAAGAGACGATCTCTCAAATGAAAGATCAAATAGAAATGCTGAAAGGACAGGTGGACAAGTATCAAAGGTTTCATACTTATGCATCCAATCGAATTAAAAGTCTAGAAGCAGAAATCAACGATCTAAATGCAGATCTTGAAAAATCAAGCAAGAAGAATGAAGGTCTTGAAGCTGGGATCATCTCTCTACATGCAGATCTTGAAGCATCAAGTAAGAAGAATGAGGAACCTCTACAATCATTTGAAAAGGAAGGACTTGAAGTAGAAATCATCTCTCTCAAAGAAGATCTGGAAAATTCAAATAAGAAGAATGAAGAGCTGCAACAAACATGTGAAGAAAATGAAAATTGGTTGAAAGAAGAGATTCTAAATCTGAAAGATCAAGTAGAAGATGGAAGAAGGAAAGAAGAAAGCATGACGAAGCAATGTCAAGCCTTGGAGGTTGAGGTAAACATTCTCAAAGGTAAATTAGAAGAAAAGGTTAAACTTTTGAGGTTTCAAGATAGTACTAAGATTTTGGACATTATTCTGAGTAATCAAAGGTCTCCCGCTATCAAACTTGGTCTTGGTTTTCATGAAACTGTTAAAGGAGAATCTAGCTCACAAGGAAGTGCTAAAAACTCAGAGGATGTCAATGCAAAACCTGAAGTGTTGAAAGAAACAAAAGGTCAACCAACAATGATGAAATCTCAAAGGAAATCAGTCAATAAAGTTGAATGCTTTAAATGTCATAATTATGGGCATGTTGCAGCAAATTGCAGGAGCAGATCATTTCAACCTCAATCAAACAGTTCCTACATAGAAAGGTATTCCGGTTTCTTCAAGGGATATTGTTTTTCATGTAACAAGTATGGACATAAAGCAGCTGATTGTAAAAGGAGGAAGATTAGAAATACTCATTATGATTCTTATGCTTATTTCTCTGGACACATGAGATGTTATTCTTGTAACAAGTATGGACATGTAGAAAAGGAATGCAGGTTGAACAGATATGAGAAAGTGGACAATTTTCAGCACATAGTTAGGAAGTTCAAGCAAATTTGGAAAAAGAAGGAGGACCAATCAGAAACGTAGGGAATTCTGACCCTACCACAGTCATCTGCTTCTGAAGCTTACTTCTCTTATTGACTGCAGGAATGATGTGAGATACATTATGAGATTTAGTAATGTATCGTCACAGGGGGAGCAATGTATGATGACTCTCATGGTTGATTTGATTATTCTGGTTATATGTATTTCTGACAGAGCATCTGATATGAAGAAGACAGGTACAGGAAGTACAAGTTCAAGGGGAGATGAAGGAATGTGAAAAATTTCTATGCTTCACTTTCCATACGCGGGTTCGATGAACACAAGTCGCGTATACACGCGAGTTACAGCAGACACAGTCGCGTATGCATTTATGATAAGAAAATTGGGATGATAGCTAAAGATCAGGAGCAGAGGTTCAAGGGGAGCATCAGTCTGACTGATAATTATTGTACTGTTTGCATTAATCTGGTTATACTCATACTAATGAAATGATATATGGTTTCACTTATTGAAGATTATGGATAAGTCCTGTTTGATTTTTGATGTAGAGTATTCGTTGCTGAGATGAAAGTCTTATAATTCGGAGATAAGGACAGTTCATACAGAGATTGTTGCTGATGACTTGCTGTTGAAGGTGTTCAGGTTGCACAAGTTAAGGAAGATCACTGGTTCAGGGGGAGCAGCAGGTTAAATACTAATGATTGCATTGTTGGCACTATGACTGCTTATTCATTGGTTATTGTGATACTCATGCTCAAATGATGATGACCTGGTATATGATTTATTATGATGAGACTTTGAATGAGCCATGTTTATTGCTTGCTGAAGTTTATCTGTTGGATGAAATTGGAAGTCTTATGATTCAGAGATAAGAATAGTTCATGAATAGTTTGTTACTATGGTTGAGACCTTTTTCCCTACATATGTTACATCATGTTAAATCTTGAAGATCTTGATGATATTGGACCACATGGATGATTGACACATATTTGAAGATGTTGTTTTGGTATGGCATTTTCTCTTGGAAAGAATGTATTGATGCTGCAAAGAATCTGAACTCTTGGTTACTAATGAGCTTATGCTACAACCGTTGGATGATGCTTGAAGACACAACTACACTGTTCTATCTATCTGTATTCCAGGGAAGCATTCAAATATCTTAGAAAGAAGCTGAACACTGTCTTTCTCTCACAGAGGATCAGATCTAGTTAAAATATAGAAGATGGTATTGGATACGCGGATTTCCTGAAACACAGTCGCGTATATACGCGAGTTCATGCACATAAAACCGCGTATGTCTGGTTGCTGACAAATTTCTATTTGGGGTCAGCTTTCTTCAGCACAGCTGCAGTGCTGTTTAGTATCTTTGGTATCTTTTGTGGTGTTCCAGTTCTTATAATACTACTTCAATCTATGATGTTTTGATAAAGATGCCTTGATGATTGGTTGAAAGTGTTCAGGATGCATAAACTAAGGAGGAGCCTTGGTCATATGGAAATGATGCTTGGATGCACAGATTCAGGGGGAGCATTGGCCTTGCTGAGTATAATTTATTGTTAGCATTATGGTGTTTCTGAAAAATGATCTCTTTCTTGAGGTATTTCTGGTATTGGTCATGTAAAGTTATATTTGTAGTTTGATAAAAAGGTCATGTTGAAGACCCATGATGTAAATTTGTAATATTCAGTCATGTAAGGACTTGTCAAAATTTTTAAACCCACTTGGTTGGGTAGCTGAGTCAAATTTGTAAACCCACTTGGTTGGGTAGTTGAGTTGAAATGTGTAAATCCACTTGGTTGGATCTTTGATGTAAGTATGAGTCCTTGGTGATAGGAAGGTCATGGAGTCATGTGTTTCATTGAAAAATATGTTTGAAGATTCAGCATGAACTCAGGGGGAGCTTGGTCACTTCAGTATACATCAGATCTGCAGAACGCTTCTTCTACATGATGAGAAAAAGGGGAGAGTATGCTGGTTTTGATCTGCCCTTTGCCCTTGATGTCAAAGGGGGAGAGTGACATGGTGTTTGTTTGAAGAGAAAGAATGATGTCAAACATGGGGAGAGTGACATGGTGTCATTATATTCTTAATGTACCTATCTGTTGTGGTAACCAAACACCATCGTGGTTGCCATCAAGTCCAAAGGGGGAGATTGTTGGCAATATGATGCAGAGTGTTGTCCTTGATGGCAACCCACTGAATGAAGATGAAGACATGAGATTGTTGACATGTGTTGTCCGTGATGGCAATCCACCTGATGAAGTTATTTGTGACTTGATGGACTTGGTAAATGATGTAAATCTGATGTGATATGATGTTTGTTGACAATATGATGTTGGGTGTTGTCCTTGATGACAATCCACTTGATAGAGTGTTGTCCTTGAATGGCAACCCACTTGATGAAGTTGTGCTTGATAGAATATGTCATGATGAACTTGTTAAATGATGTAAATCTGATGTATCTACAGTGAGTACAGAAGGTAATGAAGAAAGGAATTCAACATGTGCTAGATCTATGATGAAAAGAGTATGTCTCAAGGCATACGCGGATTTGTCTAGTAGAAGTCGCGTATGCACGCGGTAAAGTACGTGCCAAGTCGCGTATGGGCAAAAGCACTCAAAAAGTGAAAAACCAGGGGTAACCACCATGGTATTGACCCATTGTATTGGGTAATGATTCTTCTAAATGACCCCGTCCAGGAATACCATCGGAAGTAATGTGGTTTTGGCTCATAGTATTGAAAAAGGGTAAACCTATATAAAGAGAAGAAATTCATTGTGCAAATCATGAGTGTGGGTGCAAGATGTCTGAGCTTGAATGAATACTTCTCTCTGAAGTATATCTGAATGGAAAGGGTTACAGTTGAATGATAGATCTGATTGCATGATGCACCAATGATGAAGAAGGGTATCTAGATATGAAATGTACTTGTATTTGCTAGATCTGTTTAGGGGATGATTAGATCTGAGAAGAGGCGAACATCTGTCTGAAGTAAAGGGTAAAATCTGAGTAATGTATCTGTTCTGAAGAATTGCAATGACCTAAATGTCTGAAGAACCATACACTAGTTTTACGCAGAGGAAGCACGTATATACGCGGCTTCGCTGAAGAGAAAGCGCGTATGTGCAGTGAAATTAGCTCTGTAATATGTGCAGAAGTATACGCAGGTTGATGTGATTGGAAGCGCGTATATACGCGGTATCAGTGAAAGGAAAGCGCGTATGCAAACTAGAGTTTGCTGAAGCAAGGGGTATGAAATGTTTGATCTATTCTGCTGTGTTGCTGCTATCTGTATTCTACATTTCTGAGTTGTCTGTATCAGTTTGGTTGAATGATTGAGATTAAATGTGTGGAGTGGGTCCTGTCTGAAAATATGATGAAACGTGGCCTGCAAGTGGTGTCCTAAAGGAAGTTTTGGATCCAGTGTGAAAATTGATGAAACGTGGTCCATAGAGGTGCTGAGGGTTGTAGCCTTCAGTCAGGGGGTTGTAGCTCCCTTCCAGGTGAGGCTGGTAAACGAGATCGGGGGGTCGTAGCTCCCCTCTGGGAGAGGCCCGGTAAACGAGGTTGTGGGGCCGTGAGCTCCCTTCCAGGAGAGGCTGGTAAACGAGCGCAGGTGGGTGCCTGCGTGCTGGTAGGAGTCTGCACCAGCACATATTTTGTAAGATGTTTTCTCTATAATAAAATATTGAAGGCTGAGCAACTGCAGCGGTGGTTTTCTCCGACTTGGGTTTCCACCTAAAATTCTGGTGTTCATGTGTGATGCTTATGTGTGATGGTTTATTCTGTTCTTACTGCACATGCTTAATGTTTATTGAACATCTAATGAATGAATGATGGAATGATATAAGTGAAGAATTAATGGCATAATTAGATCCCTATGTATACGCGAGTTTTATGAAGGATATCCGCGTATATACGCTAGTTTGGTTCAGAAAAGTAGCGTATGGGTTTTAGAGAGTGAAAAAGTAAAAGATTTGATAAAGTCCTAAATACTTATTCACCCCCCCCTCTCAGTATTTTTCCCAACATCTTGATAGTTTTCATCCTTGATTTCTTCTAGTTTTATCTTTATGAATTCAACACCTACAAGCATGCATGCAGATCATGGTGAATATCAAAATAAATCTTTAATTAAATTTTATTCCCACATAAAATTTAACCTGATCTAAGTACATTGCAGGTACATGATTACATTGATAAATAAATTAGAAAACTACTCTTTGAAATCCCATAGATAAATTAATGATTGTTTGTGTATAATCCTTACCCTGCTCTACCTGGATTGTTAAAAACCTAATTAACTCTGGCATGGATATTTATCTATATTTAGAGAGTCAGTTAACTGAGCATTGAGTTAATTAAATTTATTTGATAGATGAATGTAGTGATTAATTTGCATGTCAAGTTATATTAGGTGAGTCGCTAGTAAAAAAGGTTTAAATACCCTTCACCAGGTTCATTGTAATCATTGAAGTTTGTGTGATCAATAGAAGAGATGCAGCTCATGTGTGTTTTGTGTGTGAATTATTTGTGTTTATATCCTCTTTATTTCCAACAAATTGGTATCATTGTCAAGAAAGGATCACAAGATCCGTGAAGCCTGCAGAGCCAGTGAGGAGAGGGCCAAGAGCAGAAGGCCGACAATTTCTTTTTTCCAAAATCGTTGAACCGTTAAGGAGTGTGCAGGTGGTGCACAGTTTGAACTTAGTTAGTGCAAAAGGCATGCAAACTCTGCACTTTATTAGTGCAAAAAATTCGCAAATTGCCTCGGGTACTCAATAAGGGTGAGAATTTCGTAACGAAAGTCGACAACCATGTTGAAAAAGTCAAACAAGGTTCATTTCAAAATGGAGGTTTATTAAATTTCACGTGGTCATTCCTTTTTTTTCATATTAAACCTCATATGTCACACCTTTCAAAAGGGAGGTTTGTTAAAAAATTTTAATTTTTTTTTTCTCGATAAGGATCTTTTAAAGGAGGTACAAACCAATTTTAAAAAAGAGATATATTATAAAAAGGGAGCTTATTATAAAAGTTTATATATATATATATAATTTTTTTTTTAAATAATTATTATATATATAAAAAAGAGTTTTCTTGAAAGGTATCTTTTTTAAAAGAGATTTTCAAAGCTCATAAAAGGAGAAATTTAGGGTTTTATAAGAGAATATTATTTTGAAGAACGATGGGAACAATGAGTTTCAAGCCAAAAATTCCTTCTTTTATAGGGAAAGATGATGATGTGTGTGCCATTAATATGGAGACCATGTTGAAGGCGCATGATGTTTGAGATCATGTCAATTTTGGGTTTTTAGAACCTCATAGTGAAGCATAAGAATGAGCTCTCACTAATGGCGAGAGGGAATAATGGAATAAAGAAAAAAGGAAGAATTAACAAGCATTGCTACTTATCCAACAGGGAGTGGACTGAGCAGTGTCCCAGAATATTATGATCACGTCTTCAACAAAGACATCACGGGAAACTTTGACGACAAGATATTAAGGTATGGTGAAAGCCAATATTGTTAATTGGCAGAATACTAAGAGATATTTTGAAATTCTGGAAATCAAGGAGATGGAGGACATCGATTATTTCATGAATCAAGTCAGGTCTATCATAAATCAGTTAAAAATTTGTGGTGAAGATATTAAAGATAAAACAGTGGCTGAGAAGGTCCTCAGATGTTTTTATACCAAATTTGATGTTGTGGTAGCAACCATAGAATAAGCCAAGTATTTGGTAACATTGACAGTTGACGAGTTGATGGGATCACTTCTATCACATGAAGCAAGGATAGACATAAGTAGGGATTCCACTCTATAAACTTCTTTCAGAAGCCAAGTTTCTATTCCAAGAGACAGAGGTCGAGGCATAAGTAGATCGAGAGGCAGAGGATGAGGCGGAAGATATGGTGGTAAAAGAGACGGTTGAGAAGAGCATGAACATGATTGTGGAAGCAATAACACAAGCTTCAAAAATAATCAAAGGTTTGAAAAGTCAAAGGTGAGATGTTATATTGCAATAAATTTGGTCACTATGCATGTGATTGCAGTAAGAATATAGGTAATCAAGGAAACCAGAGAGCTAATGTTAGTACAAATAATACTAACTCCATGTCGTAGCTTTCCATACCATGCATGAACCTTATGATAATGTGTGGCTATTAAACAATGGTTGTAGTAACCACATGAAAAGCAACAAGAATTTGGTTGTAAATTTGGATCAATATGTGAAGACAAAGGTAAAGTTGGGGACTGAAAAGACTGTGGATGTAGATGGGAAATGAGTGATCAACATTTTGAACAAGCAGGGGGAGCCAAATACAATCAGAGGTATATTATGTTCCCGGTCTGAAACACAATTTGATAAGTATTGGTCAATTGACACAGAGAGGATACAGAATTATATTTCAGTGACAAGAGTGTGTTATTTATGACAAGACCCCAAGCAAGCAATTGATAGAAAAGGTATAGATGATGAGGAAAAAACTCTTTCCTCTAATTATGAATTACACTTATCAGGTCAATAATTTACAGTTGCATGTTCTAATGATTATTTGTTATAGAACTTTCAGTTTGGACACTTTCACTTTTCTGGTTTAATATTGTTGTAGTAGAAACATATGGTTAGAGGATTACCTCCCATAAAAGAACCTGCTAGTATTTGTGAGTGTTACACATTGGGAAAGAAACACCATCAAACTTTTTTGAAGGGAGTTGCATAAAAAGAAAGACAAGCTCTTGAAATGGTGCATATAGACTTGTGTGGCCCTATGAGAACATAGTCGATTGGTGGAATTTGTTGCTTCCTCACTTTCATTGATGATTATATCCGAAAGACTTGGGTTTAATTTTTGAAGCAGAAGTATGAAACTTTTTCAAAGTTCAAATAATTCAAAGCCTTAGAAAAGAACCAAAGTGATCGACAGATCAAGGTATTGTGGTCAGATCATGGTGGAGAATATGATTAAAAGGAATTTCATGATTACTGCAAAAAACATGGAATCATAAGACATATTACAACTAGATGCACACCGCAACATAGTCGTGTAGCAGAGAGAAAAAACAAAACAATTATGAGCATGAAAAGGAGCATGTTGAGATGAAGAAACTTGTTTAATGAGTATTTGGCAGAAGCAGTTGCATGTGTTGTTTATGTGATAAATATATCTCCTACAAAGAGTGTGATGAACATAGTACCAGAAGAAGCATGGTTAGGTATGTCATGTAGTGTATCTCATCTCAGCGTTTTTGGATGTGTAGCCTGTGCACATGTACCTAAGTAGATAAGAGGAAAATTGGATGATAAAAGTGAAAAATGCATATTTACTGGTTATAGTGTGCAGTCAAAAGCTTATAAAATTGTGTAACCGTGTCATCTAGAAGACCATAATTAGTAGAGATGTTGTGTTTAAAGAACAAGAGTCATGGAATGGGATTGTAGAAAAAAAATTTGATGCACAAACACCATTGATATAAGGGGATGATGTAGTAAAAAATGAGAAAAAAGAATCAAAAGAAAAGACACCAAACAAAGTCACACCAGCAAGGACTCCAAGATTTTCAAAGCAACATGGGTCTTCAAGAATATTAATAGACCAAAATCCTCCCAACAGTCAATCAGGTGATGAATCAAGCAATGGTAAGAGAAAGATATTTATGATGATTTCGATGTTAGTTCAAGTTTTTCATTGTTGTCATTCCAACCTTCTTTGTTTGAAGAAGCAATCATAGATGAAAATTGGGTGCAAGCCATGGATGAAGAAATTGAAGCTATTGAAAAGAATGATACGCGGGATTAGGTTAATTTGCCAAAGTATAAAAACCTCATTGGTGTGAAGTGGGTGTACAAGAAAAATTTAAATGAGAAAGGTGAAATTGACATATTTAAATAAATACTTGTAGCAAAAGGATTCTCACGACAATCTGGAATAGATTTTAGAGAAACATTTGCTTCGATAGCTAGATTGGATACTGTAAGAGAAGTTCTAACCATAGGAGCTTAGAAAAAATGGAAAGTATACCAGATTGTTAGGTCCTTATATTAATAGTGTATTCCCTTATTTTTGTTAGTGTAGCCCCCTTATTGTTATTGTTGTACCCCTGTAACCCCCATATTGTTATTATTGTGCCCTTACATTATTATTGTTAGGTTGGCTAGGATTATATTGTGACCCCATGGACTCCTATATATAGAAATAAGGTTTTTTCATTTGTATCATTGAATAATTTTTCATTTATGTAATGTAAAGGAGATTTTCCCCTTGAAGTGGCCGATTTCTTAGGAGCTGATCTCTCTTTTATTCTATTTTTGTAGTTGGTTTCATAACATTTGGTATCAGAGCTTTTGATTCTAGGGTTTCGCTGCTCCAAACAAGTCATCGTGGAATTTTATCTATACCATTTTTTCTACAAAGGTTCAGAAGCTAAAAATTTCAGCACGAGAAGCTGAAATCCTGAGGAAATTCATGTAAAAATTTCAGATCTTGGTTCGCAATATTGTCGGTGATATGGTCTGTGGAAGTTAGGGTTTTGGAAGGCTCCTGAATTTCATCTAAAAGAGGTGATCTTGGGAAAATCGTCACAACTCTCTCTCTGAGCATCAAATTGGTATTCTATAAAAGGTGGCTGAAATTACATAGAATTTAGTTTTCTGTGTTTCAAGTTCAAATATGAAGAAGGAAACAATGACACATGGCATGTTTTACAATTTCTCTCTACTGAACCAATCCATAATGAGGTAATTGTCAGAGATTTGGCATAGATTTTCCTTGAAGCATCCAAATTAGGTCAGATCTATGGCATTCGAAAGATGATTTAGAGGGATACAATAGGACCAAATTTTAGATACTGAAGATCGGAAATCACAGAGATAATTCAATATCAATATCAAGCTCCTCAAAAGAAAGAAAAAGGTGTGTATTTTTTTTCAAATTTCATGTCTTGTTTGAAAAATCAGCTTGAAGTGATTCCAAGGGCATATTGAAGCATAGATATCATTATTGGGATCTAAAATGCCCCCTAAAAAGAATTCAACACCCATTAAGCCCTCATAATACTCTACTATGACTCATGAAGAGGAAGAAGTGCAACATGATATATCAAAATTACAAGAGCAAGTGCACCAAATTTCGCTCTCGCAAAGAGCATCAAAAAATGAAATGAAAGTTTTGAAGAAAGGCCTGGAAGCTAAGATGGATGGTTTGAAGAAAGGAATGGAAGCTAAGATGAATGGAATCGAAGCTATGATGGATGACATTGATGAAAAAATGAAAGACAACATTGAAGACATGAAGAATGATCTAAAAACAAACATGGAAGGTTTGACAAAGTTGATACAAGAAATGATTCCTAATGGAGAAAAGATAGTAGAGGAAACTCATGATGAGAACCAAATAAATGTTAATCATGATTTCATAAACTCTAATGTTGGATGGAAGACCCACCATATTCCAAAGATGGATATGAGGAAGTTTGATGGCAAGGATACCATAACATGGATACTATAGATGGAGCAATATTTTGATCTCCATAATGTCCAAAACACACAAAAGGTATACATTGAAACTTTACATTTAGAACAAAATACATTTGTATGGTAACTATGGCTTTACTCTCGTAATTTTTTTTTCACTTGGTCAATTTTTGTGGAGGAAATGCTAGCACATTATGAGGATACAAAGAGAAAAACCTTCTTTAGCCAATTAATAAATCTCAAACAAAAGGGTTCAATGGTGGAGCACATTGAGGACTTCCAAAAATTGAATATAAGGGTAGCTGATATACAAGAGGAACACATGATTGATTTCTTCATAGGGACTTTAAAGGATAACATCCAACATGAGGTTCGCCTTTGGGAATCTGATTCATTGGAGAAGGAATTCAGGTTGGCAAGAAAAATTGAATGTAAAATTATGGCGACAAGTAAGCCTACCACTCACATCTATAAAGATGGAAGTGTTGCAACTCTTAGACTTCCACAACCTACAAGGTTGATACCAAAAAAATTGGAAGAAAAAAGAGAAAAATGGATTTTCTAGAGTTGTGATAGAAAATACACGAAAGGTAATAAGTGTGTTGAGAAGAAATTATTTTACATAGATTTTGAAGAGGAAGAAGAAAATGAACAGGAAAATTCAAAAGAAGAGGATATACAATAGGAACCAACCCTATATAAAGAAGAAATGAGTTCGACCATATCTTGTAATTCATTGGTAGGAATTATCACTCCTTAAACTCTCAAGATAGAGAACATATCAAGAAGAAAAAGGTAATAGTGTTGATTGACTCGGGTAGTACCCATAATTTTATTCATTGTAAGGTAGCCAAGGAATTGAATTTCTTCCTATACCCAACACTAGAATGTCAAGTGATGGTTGAAAATGGAGGAACTGTAAATTTCTCTGGAAAATGCCATAATATCAAGCTAACCATGGGGGAATATGTATTGAATATTCCAATGCTTTCCATTCCAATTGGAGGTGTTGATGTTGTACTAGGAGTACAATGGTTACAAAATTTGGGGATGGTAGCTTTTAATTTTCAAGAACTTTTCTTGAATTTTTTTAGAAGGAAAGGAAGTTTAATTATAGGGTATTGGGGGGAATCTGGGTGATTCGGATTTATGCAGGAACGTAATATAATACACATATAAACATAAGTACAAAGATGCAGTGGAAAAACACTTCATTTCATTAATATCAAAGAATTGAAATTTGCTTACAGGCAGAATGGAAATAAAATAGCTAGGGCGTTGGTAGCTCATCTTTGAGAAGAGATGTGATGGCTACAGGCCTCTGAACTCTATGTTAAAATGAGGATTGAAGGCCTATATATTACTTAGAAACAATGGAAAACACTAAACATCTAAAATACTAACCCTAGGAGATGAAACACCAGACTATGGGCCCCGTTGGGGTAAATTGGTACATCAATTTCCCAAGGTCGTAACTTTTGCATACTATCTTCGTTTAACGCACATGATACATCGTTAGAAATATCTATCTGAGGAATACAACTATTGACCATGAATGTAGATTTTGGAATGTAATCATATTCACCAGACAAAAAATGCTCAAAAAACATCGTTTAGGGCCTCAAAACGGCTCCAGAAGTTCAGGACCCGACAAAATGCTAAAAATAGTAAGTTGTGCTGAAACTGAAAAGCTGCAAGAGACAATGGTGGGGCCAAGTGGAATAGGAAATTGGCCACCAATATCCACCTGGATCATTCCTCCTCCCTTAGGAAGCAATGGTCTCCATTACATTGAGTTCCTCCATGAGATGAGGAAACTTCTGTTGAACTTAGTCCTTGGTGAACTACTTGCCTTGGTGCAGGAGTTGGCCAGCTTTGACAACTTGTTACAGTTGGATCTTCTGTAGGTGAGTGTTCTTCATTTTCATATCCATGATACAATCTGTGGTGGCCTATTCCATGTAGTCTGGGTTTAACTCTCTTTGTGTGAGTTTTTCTGCAATGTCAGAGGTGTCTAGTAGAGGTGGGAAGCAGGGATGAATGCAGTCCACATTGAATACTGGGTGCAGACCAAGGAATGGTGGAATAATGAGCTTGAAGACATTATTCCTTACAACCTTGGTGATGGTTTATGGTCAATATCGGAGCAGACAAAGCTTGTGGTGGGGTCTAGTGAGGCACTCCTTTTGCAAATGTGGCCAAAATTTTTCACCCACCTAGAAGTTGTGTTGCATCTGATGTTGATCATGTCGTTTCTTGTACTTAGCATTGGATCTGGACAATATTTCATGAACCTATTGGTGGATGTGATAAATGCGCTCGATGAAGTTGTTTGATTTGCTAGCTTCAGCCTGGACATGAGCCGAATCGGCCTGAGTAGCCGCAAATGGCATGGATACATCAATGGGACATAGTGGCTGGAATCCCAAGCCCAAATGGAAGGGGTTGTGGCCGGTTGAGCTGTGGAGGGCCTGGTTATAACTGTGCTATACATAGGGTAGGATCTCATGCTATATGCGTGGATTCTTTGAATTGTACATGCACAGACTGTGTAAGATCATCCTGTTGACGACCTCTTTCTGGCCATCCATTTAGGGATGGAAAGCTATGGACCTGGTGAGCTTGGTGTCCAACATTGACCAGAGACTGGACCAAAATGTGCTGAGGAACCTACTGTCCCAATTGTAGATGATAGAATGTGGGATCCCAAAGTGCACCCACACTCGTTCAAAGTAGAGTTTAGCAGTGGCTTCTCCTGTGATATTCTTCTTGTAGGCCGCCATAACGGTCATATTCGAGAATCTGTCGACGACCATGAAAACACAGTCATTTCCATGCTTAGTAGAAGGAAGGCCTGACATGTAATCCATGGAGATGGATTCCCAAGGTCGACTAGGGGTAGGTAGCGGAGTATAGAGGCCTTGCTTCTTTATGTTCGGTTTGGAAATGGCACAAGCAGTGCAAGATTTGATGTACTTCTCGAGATTTTGTCAAAGGTTCGGCTAATAGAAATAATTCTGCAGTATTGCCACTATTTTCTCGACCCTGAAATTCTGAGTGACTCAACTGTAGTGTGCTTCCCATATCATCTTGGCACGCTCGCTTGAAGGAACACGAAGGTGTCCCATGTGACATAACAATGCATCTTGGAGGTGAAAATTTGGAACTTGCGCACCCCGCAAGAGTGCCTTGTATGTGTGACTGAATTCTGGATCTCTTATGTAGAGAAGCATCCAATCAAAAGTCTCGTTCCCACAAGAGTTGACAATGGTGGTTAGCACCACGATCGGCGGTCAGCTGAGGTAGTCTGCAACATTATTGGTGCTAACATTCTTGTACTTGATGTTCAAATTAAATTGTTGCAGAATTCTGATGGCGATAGTTCTGCAACTTCCCTTGTGTCTGTATGAACTTCAGGGGTCGATGGTATGTGTGGATGATTGTTTCCTTCCCTAAAATGTAATGCTTCCATTGTCGACAAGCCTGAACAATGGAATACATTTCTTTGTCATAAGTGGTATACTTGCGGACCATGTCAGACAATGTCTCACTGAGATATGCCACTTGATGCCCCTATTGAGTAAGAATTTCCCCAATAGCATAGTCAGAGGCATCCATATCGATCTCAAAAGGTTGTTGCAAGTCTAGTAATGTGAGCATTGGGGCAGAACAGAGGTGATGTTTCAATTCTATGAACACCTTCTGTTGAGATTCTGACCAAAAGAATTTTTCTTGCACTCCTCCCTTGGTGACTTGACTCAAGGGCCAAGTGATATGAGAGAATCCCAAGATGAACATGCGGTAGAACACTAGTACATTTGGCGGAAATTCCGACACTTTAGTTTCGACACTTCCGTCGTAATGTCGGAAATTTTCCCAATTTCTATCAAATTTTCAAATCCCGCCACAAACCGTCACTATACCGACGTTTAGGGATATCGTCGCTTTTGCGAATTTTATGTTTGTCGTCGGAATTACAACGTTTTAAAAATTTCGTTGGTGTTACGATGTTTATGGGATGAAACATTAGAATTACGATGTCGCCTACACATTCGTCGGTCTTGCGACGCTTGGGAGAAACCATCGGAAAAGCAACGTTTCTCATATAGACGTCGGTCTTGCGACGTTGTGAAGCCAAACATCGCAAGACCGATGTCTATATGAGAAACGTCTCTTTTCCGACGGTTTCTCCCAAGCGTCACGAGACCGACATTTAAACAACACAACATTTTAATATGAAAAAATTTGTTTGGTTGGACAACAAACTTGGACATGAAAAACAATTACATGCGTGGACATGTAAAGTATTACTTTATTAACAATTGTTCAACATTTGAATTTGAAAACATTATATTATTTAACATTTTGTTTCTATAAATATGATTTATTTGGAGATAATGAGTATTACATTATTGGATAATGTTTTTTTTTTGTTGGAAAACATGCTTATACATCAAAAAATTTACATTACACTTATACATGAAAACTTGCACATTTTGGTATATTATTCCAAAGGCTAGGACATGCTTGGGATCTTTTAAATACTTGATTACAACTTGGTGAGATGAAAACTCTACTATTCTACCTTTACCTGAATGAGTGATTTGATATTTTATTGAAGGTTGCAACAAAGACTCAGAACAAATAATACATTATTGAAATGTATGTTATATTCCTTAGTTGTTATAGACCCTACATCACCAACAACAGAAAAAAAAATAAAAAAAAAATAAAAAAAATTTGGTGTTACAATAATTACAAGCAATAAAATTGCATTTATGCTTAACCATATAATAATATGCTCTAGAATAAATAAACCACTCATTGGAATAAGAAGTAGAGGATGCATTGAAATAGAAACCAAAAGCAAAAGTGTATTTCCAAAAGAGCTAAGCCCGGGTGAAATATTTTGTGGATACAAAAAACATGATAAGCATATTTTCGGGCGGCCCGTTTGCCATTTTCTCCCATGTGGCATCGTTCAGTCGGGCACATTGTGTCGCACCATGTGAGGTCGCTCGATCGGGTGCGTTCGGGTCGGGTCGTTTCGTTCAACGACGCCCGTATCAGTTTTTCTAAGTTGTGACTACCCGGGTGCCTTGTGCACATTCGAGCGGCCCGTTTTTCATTTGCTCCCTTGTGGCATCGTTCGGTCGGGCGCGTTGTGTTGCGCCATGTGAGGTCGCCTGACCGGGCGCGTTCGGGTCGAACCGTTTCGTTCGAGGGCGCCCGTATCAGTTTTGCTAAGTTGTGACCGCCGGGGTGCCTTGTGCACGTTCAGGCGGTCCGTTTGCCATTTTCTCCCATGTGGCATCGTTCAGTTGGGTGCGCCATGTCGCGCCGTGTGAGGTCGCCTGACCGGGCGCGTTCGGGTTGGCTCATTTTGTTCGAGGGCACCCGTATTAGTTTTGCTAAGTTGTGACCTCCCGGGTGCCTTGTGCACATTCGGGCGGCCCATTTTCCGTTTTCTCCCTTGTGGCATCGTTTGGTCTGGCGCACCGTGTCGCGTTGTGTGAGGTCGCCCGACAAAGTACGTTCGGGTCGGGTCGGGCTGTTTCGTTTGAGGGCACTCATATCAATTTTGCTAAGTTGTGACCACCTGGGTGCCTTGTGCATGTTCGGGTGGCCCGTTTGCCATTTGATCCTTTGTGGCATCGTTCAGTCGGGCGCGCTGTGTCGTGTCGTGTGAGGTCGCTTGACCGGACGCATTCAGGTCGGGTCGGACCGTTTCATTCAAGGGCGCCTGTATCAGTTTTGCTATGTTGTGACCACCCGGGTGCCTTATGCACATTCGGGTGACCCGTTTGCCGTTTTCTCCCTTGTGGCATCGTTCGGACGGGCACGCCGTGTCGCGCCGTGTGAGGTCGCCCGACCGGGCGTGTTCGGGTCGGGTCGTTTCGTTTGAGGGCACTCGTATCAATTTTTCTAAGTTGTGATTACCCGGGTGCCTTGTGCATATTTGGGCAGCCTGTTTGCCATTTTCTCGCTTATGGCATCATTCGGTCGGGCACGCCGTGTCACGTCGTGTGAGGTTTCCCAACTGGGCGCATTCGGGTTGGGTCGGGCCGTTTTTTTCGAGGGCACCCGTATCACTTTTGCTAAGTTGTGACCGCCCGGGTGCCTTGTGGACGTTCGGGAAGACCATTCGCCATTTTCTCCCTTGTGGCATCGTTCGGTCGGGCGCGCCGTGTGAGGTCGCCCAACTGGGCGCATTCGGGTCGGGTCGGGCCATTTCTTTCGAGGGCACCCGTATTAGTTTTGCTAAGTTGTGACCGCCCAGGTGACTTGTGCACATTCGGGTGGCCTGTTTGCCATTTTCTCCCTTGTGGAATTGTTTGGTCGGGCGCGCCATGTCACGCCGTGTGAGGTCGCCCGACCGGGCGTGTCCGGGTCGGGTCGGGCCATTTCGTTCGAGGGCGCCCGTATCAATTTTGCTAAGTTATGACCGCTCGAGTGCCTTGTGCACGTTCAGATGGCCCGTTTTCCATTTGCTCCCTTATGGCATTGTTTGTTCGGGCGCGCCGTGTCGCGCTATGTGAGGTTGCCTGACTGGATACGTTCGGGTCGGGCCGTTTCGTTTGAGGGCACCCGTCTCAGTTTTGCTAAGTTGTGACTGCCCGTGTACCTTGTGCACATTTACGTGGCCCATTTTCCATTTGCTCCCATATGGCATTGTTCAGTCGAGCGTGCCGTGTCGCACCGTGTGAGGTCTCCCGACTGGGCGCGTTCGGGTAGGCCCGTTTCGTTCGAGGTCGTCCATATCAGTTTTGCTAAGTTGTGACTTCCTAGGTGCCTTGTGCACGTTTGGGTGGCCCATTTTCCATTTTCTCCCTTGTGGCATCGTTCGTTTGGGCACGTCGTGTCGCGTTGTGTGAGGTTGCCCGACCGGGTGCATTCAGGTCAGGTCACTTTGTTCGAGGGTGCCTGTATCAATTTTGTTAAGTTGTGACCGCCTGGGTGCCTTGTGCATGTTCGGGTAGCCCATTTTCCATTTTCTCCCTTGTGGCATCGTTCGGTCGGGCGCGCCGTGTTGCGCTATGTGAGGTTGCCCGATCGGGCGCGTTCGGGTTGGGTCGTTTCGTTCGAGGGTGCCCATATCAGTTTTGCTAAGTTGTGTCCACCCGAGTGCCTTGTGCATGTTCAAGTGACCTGTTTTCCGTTTACTCCCTTGTGGCATCGTTCGATCGAGCACGCCGTGTTTCCTGTGTGAGGTCACCCGACCAGGCACGTTCGGGTCGAACCGTTTCGTTCGAGGGCGCCCGTATCAGTTTTGCTAAGTTGTGACCACCCGGGTGCCTTGTGAACGTTCAGGCAGCCCGTTTTCTGTTTTCTCCCATGTGGCATCGTTTGGTCGGGTGCACCGTGTCACGCCGTGTGAGGTCGCTCGACCGGGCGCGTTCGGGTCGGCCTGTTTCGTTCGAGGGCGCTCGTATTACTTTTGCTAAGTTGTGACTGCTCGAGTGCCTTGTGCACGTTCGTGTGGCCCGTTTTCCATTTTATCCCTTGTGGCATCATTCGGTCAGGCACGCTATGTCAGGCCATGTGAGGTTGCCCGACCGGGCGCGTTCAGGTCGGGTTGGGCCGTTTCGTTCGAGGGCGCCCGTATCAGTTTTGCTAGTTGTGACCGCTTGGGTGCCTTATGCACGTTCAAGCGACCCGTTTACCATTCGCTCCCACGTGGCATCATTCAGTCAGGCGCGCCGTGTCGAGCCGTGTGAGGTCGCCTGACCAGGTGCATTGGGGCGGGTCAGGCCATTTCGTTCGAGGGCGCCCATATAAGTTTTGCTAAGTTGTGACCGCCTGGGTACCTTGTGCACGTTCGGGTGACCCGTTTGCCATTTTCTCCCTAGTGGCATCATTCGGTCAGGCGCGCCATGTCGCACCATGTGAGGTCGCCCGACCGAGCGCATTCGGGTCGGGTTGGGCAGTTTTATTCGAGGGCGCCCGTATCAGTTTTGCTAAGTTGTGACCACCCGGGTGTCTTGTGCACGTTCAGGCGGCCCGTTTGCCCTTTTTTCCCTTGTGGCATCGTTCGGTCGAGTGGGCCGTGTCGCGCCGTGTGAGGTCGCTCGACCAAGCGCGTTCGGGTCGGGTCGGGCCATTTTGTTCGAGGGCTTCCGTATCAATTTTGCTAATTTGTGACTGCCTGAGTGCCTTGTGCACGTTCGGGCAGCCCGTTTGCTGTTTTCTTCCTTGTGGCATCATTCAGTTGGGTGTGTCGTATTGTGCCGTGTGAGGTCGCCCGACCGGGCATGTTCGGGTCGGGTTGGGCCATTTCGTTCGAGGGCGCCCGTATCAGTTTTTCTAAGTTGTGACCGCCTGGGTGCCTTTTGCATGTTCAAGCGGCTCTTTTGCTAAGTTGTGACCGTCGAAGTGCCTTTTCCACGTTCGTGTAGCCCGTTTTCCATTTTCTCCCTTGTGGCATCATTCGGTTGGGCGCGCCGTGTTGCGCCGTGTGAGGTCGCCTGATCGGGCGCGTTCGGGTCGGGTCGGGCTGTTTCGTTCGAGGGTGCCCGTATTAGTTTTACTAACTTGTGACCACCTGGGTGCCTTGTGCATGTTCGGGCGGCCCGTTTGCCGTTTTCTCCCTTGTGGCATCGTTCGATCGGGTGTGCCATGTCACACCGTGTGAGGTTGCCCGACCGGGCGCGTTTGGGTCGGGTCGAGCCGTTTCGTTCGAGGGCGCCCGTATCAGTTTTTCTAAGTTGTGACCGCCCAGGTTCCTTGTGCACGTTTGGGTGTCCCATTTGCGTTTTCTCCCTTGTGGCATCGTTCGTTCAGGCACGCCATGTCGCGCTGTGTGAGGTCACTTGACCGGGTGCATTTGGGTCACGCTGTTTCGTTCGATGGTGCCCATATCAGGTTTGCTAAGTTGTGACCGCCTGGGTGCCTTGTGGACATTCAGGCAGCCCGTTTGCCATTTTCTCCCATGTGGCATCGTTTGGTTTGGCGCGCCGTGTCGCACTATGTGAGGTCGCCCGACCGGGCGCGTTTGGGTCGGCCCGTTTCGTTCGAGGGCGCCCATATCAGTTTTGATAAGTTGTGACTGCCAGGGTGCCTTGCGCACATTTAGGCAGCCCATTTTCTGTTTTCTCCCTTGTGGCATCATTTGTTTAGGTGTGCCGTGTTGCGCTGTGTGAGGTTGCCCGACCGGGTGCGTTCAGGTCAGGCTGTTTTGTTCGAGGGTGCCTATATCAGTTTTGTTAAGTTGTGACTACCCGGGTGCCTTGTGCATGTTCGTGCGGCCCGTTTTCCATTTTCTCCCTTGTGGCATCGTTCGGTCGGGCGCGCTGTGTTGCGTTGTGTGAGGTCGCCCGACCGAGTGCGTTCGGGTCGGGTCATTCCGTTCGAGGGCGCCTGTATTAGTTTTTCTAAGTTGTGACCGCTCGGGTGCCTTGTGCACGATCGAGCGACATGTTTTCCGTTTGCTCCCTTGTGGCATCGTTCGGTCGGGCGCGCCGTGTCGCGCCGTGTGAGGTTGCCCGACCGAGCATGTTTGGGTTGGACCATTTCGTTCGAGGGTGCCCGTATCAATTTTGTTACGTTTTGACCACTCGACTGCCTTGTGCATGTTCAGGTGGCCCATTTTCCATTTTCTCCCATGTGGCATCATTCGGTCGGGCGCGCCATGTCGCGCCGTGTGAGGTCGCCCTACCGGGCGCGTTCGGGTCGATCTGTTTTGTTCGAGGGTGCCCGTATCATTTTTGCTAAGTTGTGACCACCCGGGTGCCTTGTGCACGTTCAGGCGGCCCGTTTTCCATTTTCTCCTTTGTGGCATCATTCGGTCGGGAGCGCCGTGTCACGTCGTGTGAGGTCGCCCGACCGGGCACGTTCAGGTTGGGTTGGGTCATTTCGTTCGAGGGCGCCCATATCAGTTTTGCTAAGTTGTGACCACCCGGGTGCCTTGTGCACGTTCGGGCGGCCCATTTGCCGTTTGCTCCCTTGTGGCATCGTTCAGTCGAGCGTGTCGTGTGAGGTCGCCCGACAGGGCGCGTTCGGGTTGAGTCGGGCTGTTTCGTTCGAGGGCGCCCGTAAGAATTTTGCTAAGTTGTGACCGCTGGAGTGCCTTGTCCACGTTCGGGTGGCTCATTTGCCATTTTCTCCCTTGTGGCATCGTTTGGTTGGGCGCACCATGTCGCGCCGTGTGAGGTCGCATGATTGGGCATGTTCGAGTTGGGTTGGGCCGTTTCGTTCGAGGGTGCTCGTATCAGTTTTGCTAACTTGTGACCACCCGGGTGCCTTGTGCATGTTCGGGTGACTCGTTTTCCATTTTCTCCCTTGTGGCATCGTTCGGTCGAGCATGCCCTGTCGTGCCATGTGAGGTCGCCCGACCAGGAATGTTCGGGTTGGGTTGGACCGTTTCGTTCGAGGGCGCCCGTATCAGTTTTGCTAAGTTGTGACTGCCCGGGTGCCTTGTGCACGTTCGGGTGGCTCATTTTCTGTTTGCTCCCTTGTGGCATCGTTCGGTCGGGCGCACCGTGTCGTGCCATGTGAGGTTGCTCGACCGGGCGCGTTTGGGTCGGGTCGAGCCATTTCTTTCGAGGGTGCCTATATCAGTTTTGCTAAGTTGTGACCGCCTGGGTGCCTTGTGCATGTTCGGGTGGCCCGTTTGCCATTCTTTGGACTTAAATTGTGTGACAACACTGTGGATGAGTTTGAAACTGGAGATTGAAAATACATTTGGTTTGATTGCAATAGAAATTTTCATCAATAAATGTAAAGCAATGGCTAACAAATACTATAAATTAATAAATAAATAAGACATGGCAACAAGCTGCAACAATACTTACAAAATTTCTACATTGAGACGCAAAGAATAAGCAAATAAATTAACCCCTAACCCATTTAACCCCTAAACCATAAACCTCTAAACCCTTAACCCCTAACCCCTAAACCCTTAACCCCTAAACCATTTAACCCCCTAAACCCCTAGTAAACCCCTAATCCATTTAACCCCCTAAACCTTAAACCTATAAACCCTTAATCCCTAACCCCTTAAACCCTAAACCATTAAACCCTTAACCCTAACCCCTTAAACCCTAATTCCCAACCCTTAACCCATATAACCCCCTAAAACCTAACCCCATTAGCCCCTAACTTCTAACCCCTAAAATCCTTAATTTATAAATCCCCTAACCCCGTAAACCCCTAACCCATTTCACCCCCTAAACCCTAAACCTATAACCCCTTAACCCCTATTAACCCATTAAACCCTAATTCCCAACCCCTAACCCATTTAACCTCATAAAACATAAACCTCTAAACCCGTAACCCATTTAACCCCTAAACCCTAAACCTCTAAACCCTTAACCACTAACCCTTTAACCCTTAACCCCTAACCCATTTAACCCCCTAAACCCCTAAACCCCTAACCCATTTAACCCCCTTAACCCTAAACCTGAAACCCTTAACCCCTAACCCCAAACATCTAACCCCTTAACCCCTTGATATGCTAGGGGCCAGTTACCTTGATATTAACGATGGTGTATTCATACTCCTTGTGAATAACGAATAAAGGGTCAAGAAAATTGACAAATATGTTGTCAAGTTTTATCTTATCCATCTCTGGGGTAAGCTTCTTTTCAGCTAACTCCACTGCTTTTGATCTCAATTTTTCCAATTGATTCCTTCTCTCGTATGAGACTTGAGTCTTTTCCTTTATATTCCCTTCTAATTCCGTAATAGTGTCATAGTGATGCCAGCCAACGTCTTTGGAAAGCCTTCCTAGTAGATAATACTTGTGACCTGGCTAAAGCCTCAACACTTTCAGAGCATCTAGAATGACCTCTCTCTTCCCCAATATCCCCCCCCCCCCTCTCTCTCTCTCTACCCTCCAATCCTCTCACAGCTATATCCCTCCCTCTATCCTTCTTTCTTCCCCCCTTCCATCTTTGTGTCACTATCTCTCTCTCTTACCCTTCTCTACCTCTCTCACTCCTCTCCCTCTCTCTCTCTTAGCTGATCCATTTCTTCTCCCACCTCTCCTTTAGTTTATCTCCATCTCTCCCTTGTGACTCCCCTTGTCTCGCCACCTCTATCAATCTATGTCTTTATAATTATTCCTTCTCATATATATAGAGAGTTAATATATATCATGGCATATTGGGACCTACGATTGGGTTAATTTCGCCTTGTTGGCAAGGTTAAAATGGTTAATCTTTGATAGAAAAAATGTAGATCAAATATTTCATCAAAAAGAGGGAACCATACCCTATATTCTTCCAGGCTATGCCTATCAGTCTCTTGGCCTCTTCTTGCTCTCACATGAATGTAGTCTTGCTTGACTAGTACAGAAGAAGGTTTCACATTATCAACTATTTGTTTGGGACAACTTTTAGTTGTTTCAACACTGCTACATTCTAATTCAAGCTTATCCTTTAAACCATCTTAGTCTTTTGTACTCTCTTCAACTTTGTAGTGCTTTCCATTCCTCTCAGTCACATATGTTTCCTTGGACTGTTAAGGGACAAGGTCGATAACATTAGGATGTTTTTGCAATAAACAAGGGTATTTCTAGGACACAGTTAGGTGGAGCAAGAGTATAAGAGCCAAATTTCTCATTATTGTGGGACACTCGAACTCAAGATTTTCTGAAGTAGTCATGAGGTGCAGTCTGGTTATTGATACTTCATTAGATGGCCATTCTCCAGACTTAAATTGTGTGACAACACTGTGGCTGAGTTTGAAACTGGATATTGAACATACATTTGGTTTGATTGCAATAGAAATTTTCATCAATAAATGTAAAGCAATGGCGAACAAATACTATAAATTAATAAATAAAGAAGACATGGCAACGAGCAACAATACTTACAAAATTGTTACATTGAGACGCAAAGAATAAACAACTAATTTAACCCCTAACCCATTTAACCCCTAAACCATAAACCTCTAAATGTCCCTTAACCCCTAACTCCTAAACCATTAACCCCTAACCCATTTAACCCGCTAAACCCCTAGTAAACCCCTAACCCATTTAACCCCCTAAACCCTAAACCTATAAACCCTTAATCCCTAACCCCTTAAACCCTAAACCATTAAACCATTAACCCTAACCCCTTAAACCCTAATTCCGGACCCCTAACCCATCTAACCCCGTAAAACCTAACCCCATTAGCCCCTAAATTCTAACCCCTAAAATCCTTAACTGCTAAATCCCCTAACCCCCTAAACCCCTAACCCATTTAACCCCATAAACCCTAAACCTATAACCCCTTAACCCCTAACCCATTAAACCCTAATTCCCAACCCCTATTTAACCCCCTAAACCATAAACCTCTAAACCCCTAACCCATTTAACCCCTAAACCCTAAACCTCTAAACCCTTAAACACTAACCCTTAAACCCTTAACCCATAAACCATAACCCATTTAATCCTATTTCCCAACCAGTCTAACCCATTTAACCCCCTATATACATAATACATAAATTATAAAGAAAAAATATATATATAAAAAAGAGATTAAAACTCCAAATATTTAAAATACAACATAATTTAATAGTGTAAAGTTTAAAACTCCTTTTAATAAAGCATGATGATTTAGTAGGGTAGAAGGATTACTATATGCAAAAATCAGTCCATTATTTACTCATATAACTTTAATTGCTTCTAAAAAAGATACGTTTTATTTTTTTGATTGTAAATATTTTTAAACAATCAAATAAACAAACATTTAATTATTTTAATTATTTAAAATGATTTTAATTATTAAAAATATTATTTTTAAATTAATTTGAGTGGCCTTAAAAAAAACACACGTGTTTCATTTCAAAATGTCAAAATTTTTGAAATATCAAAAGTTTTAATTTCCCTCGTTCATTTCCCTCTGGTTGCATGGTTTGTCCAGGGAAGGAGGGAGGATCTAATCCAAATTTGAGTTGGGTCGATAGCAAAAATGACAGAGATCCTTCACATTCAAGGGGGCCATTGTGGCAACCAGATCAACTCCAAGTTTTGGGAAGTGGTCTGTGAATAACACGGGATGGATCCTACTGAGAGATATCAGGGCACTTCAAATCTACAGCTTGAAAGGGTTATGGACAGGTCTTCAGACTTTATAACTTCATTTTTGGCCAATCTGGGGTTGGAAAAACAACTGGGCCAAGGGGCATTACACGGAAGGAGCCGAGCTCATTGATTCTGTGCTTGATGTCGTTAGGAAGGAGACTGAGAACTGTGATTGCTACAAGGTATGTGTATTTTTCAGATTCGAATCCTTGACCTTGTGTTTTTGAAATGTAGGATTTCATTTGCTAAAATGATGTGGGCTTTTGTTGTGTACAGGGTTTTTGTTGTGTAGGTTTTTGTTGTGTTTTCATCCGTGTCTCTGCAAGTCCCAATCTCAAGCCGCAGAGGTACAATCTCGTTCATGCTTTATGTTTTTTTTTTTAATGCATGAAGTAAACTGTTGAACTAATTCACATAACCAGTTGGAAGTAAACTCTGACCCAGATATGATCATGTCCTTTGATCCAGAAACAATCATCTCCTCTGATCCAGAAACGACTCAATCTACGGAAGATCAATCCCTAGAAATGCCAATAGTGCCACAGTTTGTATCACTGACCGAGGAAGAAAAAAATTTATTAAGCAAGGAGGCATTCACTCATATAATTGAAACCTACAGGCAAGCTGATGGTGCAGGGGTCAAGGATTTGTGATGTTCACTACTTGAACGATTGATTGCTTAGGTATATGCTCATAAAGTTTTTTATCAATAGTCTGTATGAACTGCTTTAGAGATACTAGAATCTGAATTTGCCTCATCATCAATGTTTGGATTTAATGATTTCATTTTGAACTTTGAAAAGCCTCTTTATAAAGGCGGTTTGCTCAGGAAAACAATAATACTGTAATACCTCCTCTAGAAATGAAAAGCGATCCCTCAACAAATTAGTGTCTACACTAAATCCTTGTACAGAGGATTCTTAATGAAGTGCCTGCTTGCACCATTACTGATTCTAACACCTCGCTCAAAATAATGTCACCTTATTATATGAAATCTGCAACCAACCACCTTTCATCATCAATCCCAGATTGTATGGTTGTTGTTACATTGATTGCATGATCATGAGAGCAATTTTCAAATTCCATTCTAATAAGGCTTAGAAGGTAGAAAACTTGAAAGAAAAATTCGCTAAAAATACTCTGACCATCTTACCTATTCATATTGGGGACCTTTTTCTTTTAGATAGTCTCCTCTGGCCTCACCCCCGCCGAAGTTTCTTAAATCAATCATCTTTATAAATATGATGATCAAAATGAATCAATTAATTGCGAGACTATCATGCTAGGATACACCATGTTCAAACTCTTTGCCAGAAGAGCAGACAAATTCATCTCCATATGGGCAGAGAGGAAGAAATTGTAGGTTTAAGGTTTAGTCATTGCAAATGGAATCACCGCACTTTTGACTATTTTTCAATCCTCCCAAATGCTATTGAGGAAGCAAAAGTAAGTATATTGTTGATCCATGGACACCTATTAAGCTTTTCAGATAGTTGGAAGAAACATACTATTTGAGAGGCTGAAGGTATACCTCTCCTATGCTTAGTGATCTCTATAATTATGACCCTATATGAGATTCAAATGATCATCTCTGGGATCTATTATATACATTAACATAGTAGTCAAGCAAGGGTGTCAACTGCCTCAGATTCTTTGGACTTCATATTTATGGATGAGAGTTTCTCATTTCAAAATCCATGGGTGGTAAAGGTGGAGGCCCTCTATGGGATCTCCATTTCACTATTTTTTGACAACACTGTCCTTCTATTTTGTGAATCCAAAAACAAAAGTACATTTTGAGCTCATTCTAGGATGAACATGGTCTTCAAGTCCACCTTGCAAACACAAAATAATGTAAGTAATCTCACCTTCTTTTCAAGGATAACAGGTAGAAATGGTGACATCATAGTCTTTCCTTTGAATGCTATTATTTGGTTCATATTTTAACTTGTTTTTGACATTTGTATCAATGTTGAACAGAGGATTGCAGCATTAACAACCTTGGAGTGACGATGTTTCCAACTTCAGTTTTAGGATATTCAGGCTAAGTTCTGGTTTCTTGACACCATGGTGATTCATTCTCTCCTTGTTTGCAAGGTTTGGAGTTTGGAGCCCATACCTACAAAAAACAAGTCATGAATCAATTGAGAGAGGTTACTCATTGCTATTCTCTCATTTTTGGGAAACACTGTTGTAATATGGCCCACTTAAATTGCAAGGCCATTTCCTTTTCCTCGTGAAATCATCCTCCATATCTTGAAGGTTGAAATAGAATATTGCAACATACACTGCTTCATTTTTCTTTTGTTACTTTTGTAGGACATTAATAAACCATTGAAAATCCAAGGCTTCTCACCTGGTTAACAACTATAAGGTACCGAGAGATATGTTTCTGATTGAGGATGCCAAATTGTTAGACCATGCATCTTATTCTTATTTTATTTTCCTTAAGGAAAAGGATATAAATTTCATTGTGTATGCCCTTCCATTTTCATTTTTCTTTTTGCTGGTGAGTAAATAATTATGTATATATAAGAAATATTTTTACAAAAGTAGGGATCCAGATAGAAATTTCCACTCCAAGGACAATCCTTTGGGCACACTCAGTGTCTTGATTTTTCTTTTTATATTTTCTGTCAGAGGCTAGTTGCTCCAATATGACAATAATTTGAAGTCTTTTCATAATATTTTGTTACACATGACTTTCATTTTCTTCTTGCAGAATTTCTAGAAATGAATGGATATCTTGTGGATTGTTGTAAAAAAATTTAGTTCTATTACCATGCTCAAGAGAATTTAATGTTTGTCATTATTGGAGAACAGAGATATACCATAAGAGCTCAGTTCTGTGTTGTAGCCTTTTATTAAGACTTGAATCAGTTAAAACCTCAAACCTATTGCAACCCTATATTGAGGCTTGGTTCTATTGAAGCTGCCATACTTTGGACCTCTTCGTTGCAGTCTCAGGCTAGGGATATAGCTACAATATTTTGACATATTTTATGCGGTGAAAATATATTAAAATATCAGATTATCTCCTATTTACTAATGCTTGGACAAAACTTTTGAATTAGCTAAGTCACCTATTTTTATTTATGAGCTCAGTGTTAAGTTACAAGACTGTGATAAGACTCAGTGATTTATGTTTCGTATACCAATCTAGCTTGTAAAGCTCGATCCTGTGGACTTGAGCCCAATAACACCTCAGACTTACCTTTGTGGAAGTAGAGTGGTGATAACACATATGTGGAGTATATTTGAAGGGTAAATTAGTGCTTCCTTGGAGTTAAGATAGAACACATCTGTAAAAGTGTATACCAGTGTTTATTTGAAGCTCAGGTAAGACATATTGTGGAGGATTAAAGATTCAACTGTGGAGGGCTCGATGATATTGGAGGCATGAAAAATCAACACTGTGATGGAAATTTTGATTTATAGACCACTTTCCACCACCATTTATGTTTAACGTTCCTTTCTACTGAATTTAGGTGAATGTACCCAAGTTTGTGCATGTAGATCCCATAGGGAGAATGTGACCAAACCAATTCATCATCTTTGTTAGTAAGCCTTATACAAGACTATGTCAATGCTTCCAAATACATATTCCGTTCCTCATGAAATCATACATACAACTCCAATACTTATGTCATTTTACATCCTTGCCTCCAAATGGTAAATTGAGTTGGGTTGTCAAAATGTGGTAGTTTAGTGTTCCCATTATCACGAAGAAAATTAATTATAGGTTGTGCCATCCAATGTTTGTCACCACTTCTTGGCCATGGATCGACTCTAATTCTAACCTTATGTCCATTTCCTACTTTATATGCCAGACCAGAATCAATTAAATTGAAATATTTTAAAACATCTCTCCATAACAAAATTTTTAACCAGAGAAATTTTAGTCTATTTAACCCATTCCTCGATAAAATTTGGTGCAATATATTTGTGTTGAACCACATTAGACAATATATATATATATATATATATATATATTTTTAAATATTTTTAACCAAGCATCGGAAGACCGACGCCTTAGACGTCGGAAGAGAAACGTTATTTTTTTAAATATTTTGACTTTTTCGTCAGAAGACCGATGCCTTAAACGTCGGAAGAGCGATGTTAATTTTTTTAATATTTTTACATTTGCGTTGGAAGACCGATGCCTCGATTTTTGGAAGAGAGATGTTTCTTTTTTAAATATTTTTAGCTTTTTCGTTGCTAAAGCGATGTTACATAAGCGTCAGACTAAACGTAGGATGATATTTTGTCGGAATTGCGACAATTTGTAAAATGTCGGAATTAAACGTTGGAAGCCATAACGTCAAAATTGCGATGTTTTTATGAAAACTTGAAAAGCGTCAGAATACCGACAGTTGGTGATCTTCGGAAGACCAATAGTTGTGGGTCATCAGAAGACCGACGCTTATAAAACGACGGAATAGCGACACTTTGAAAAACGTCAGAAAAAGTGTCGGTATTGTGAAACTTTAGCAAAGCATTGGAATTGCAACGTAATGGCTAACCACGTTTTTTCCGGCCTCAAATTGTCGCTCTTGCAATGACTATGTGTCGGAATAGCGACGAAGTGGTCGTTAGAAATTGGGCCAAATTTTCTAGTGGAAATTAGAAAGACCTAGAAAGCTGCAAAGCTTTGTTAGAGTGTTTGGGGCTGGCTGATCTTGAATGAATTATATATTGGTTGGATCCACATGCACCTCCCTTTCATCAATAATGTATCCCAGATATTGAACCTAGGTCATGCCAAAAGTGCACTTCTCCAAATTGGCACACAACTTGTGTTGCAGCAGTTTTTGGAGGACTTGTTGGATGTGGTGGAGGTGCTCTTCCCAAGTGTTGTTGAAGATCAAAATGTCATCAAATTACACCACTACAAATCAGTTGGTGAATGGCTGCAAGATGTCATCCATAAAACTCATGAAGGTTGTGGGAGCATTCGTCAACCTGAAAGGCATGACCAGCCATTTGAAAATACCCTCCTTGGCTTTGAAGGCAGTCTTCCACACATCAGAGGGTTCGATTGGTACCTAGTGATACCCAGAATTCAAGTCGATCTTGCTGAAATATTTGTCTCCTTTGAGTTAGTCCAGAAGGTCATCAATCCGTGGGATTGGGTACCTATTCTGGACAATGATCTTGTTGAGCGCCCGATAGTCAATACAGAGTCTCCAAGTCCCATACTTCTTTTGTATGAACACGATCGATCTCCCACAGGGTCATGAACTCAGCCGAATGTGACCTTTCTATAGCAGCTCCTGAATCTGCCTCTTGATTTCATCGTTCTCCAGAACAGAGCGCCGATAGATCAGTCCATTGGGTAGCAGCGCGCCTGGGGTCAGATCGATGGGGTGCTTGACCTGACAGTGCAGAGGCACCCCTGTGGGTGAGGTGAAGATGTCCCCGTACTCCTCCACAACCTTGTCTATTTGTTTTTGTCGTGCATGTTTAGTCAATTTAGTGTCCTAAATTGTTAACGTAAATTATCGGCCAGGGCTAGTAAACTGATGAAGTATAATGCACTATATGTGCCTAAGTATCCCTTTTTCTTACTTCGTTGTTTTTAGTGTTTTATTGATGTTTTGGGGTTTTTATGTTTGATTATCAGTATTATGCGTGAACACCAGGATTTTTAGGTGGAAACCCAAGTCGGGAGAAAACCACCGCTGCCGTTGCTCAGCCTTCAATCTTTTATTATAGAGAAAACATTTTACAACATGTGTGCTGGTGCAGACTTCTACCAGCATGCAGGCACCCACCTGTGCTCGTTTACCAGCCTCTCCTGGAAGGGAGCTCCAACCCCCTGACTCGTTTACCAACCTCTCCTGGAAGGGAGCTACGACCCCCTGATTTCGTTTACCAGCCTCACCTGGAAGGGAGCTACGATCCCCTGACTGAAGGCTACAACCCTCAGTACCTCTGAGGACCACGTTTCATCAATTTTCACACTGGATCCAACAACTTCAATAGAACACTACTTGCAGGCCATGTTTCATCATATTTTCAGACTGGACCTATTCCATATTTTTAAGCTCAAACATACTTCACCAAACAGATACTAACCAATTCATACAACACAGATCAGATAGCAGTAATACAGCAGAACAGATCAGAAGTTTCATACCCCATGCTTCAGAAAACCCTAGTTTGCATACGCTCTTTCACTTCACTGATGTCGCGTATATACGCGCTTCCGTCCACATAAACCAGCGTATACCTATTTTGTGCGCATACGCGCTTATCTTGACCGCGTATATCTGGCAGCTTCTCGTAATAGCGTATAGATCTTCAATCATTATAGAGCAGCATACTTCTTCAGATCAGATATCCAGTTCAGATTTACCCTTTTTCTTCAGACAGATGTTCGCCTAGATGTTCGCCTCATCACAGATCTAAGCCTTCCATGAGAAGATCTAGTAGGTACAAGTGCATTTCAGATCTAGATCCCCTTCTTCATCATTGGTGCATCATCCATTCAGATTTATCATTCAAGTGTAACCCTTTCCATTCAGATTTACTTCAGAGTGAAGTATTCATTCAAGCTCAGACATCTTGCACCCACACTCATGATTTGCATAATGAATTTCATCTCTTTATATAGGTTTATCCTTTTTCAATACCATGAGCCCCTCTTTCAATACCATGAGCCAAACCGATACCATGAGCCCAAAACTACATTACTTCCGATGGTATTCCTGGACGGGGTCAATTAGGCAGATCATTACCCAATACAATGGGTCAATACCATGGTGGTTACCCCTGGTTTTGCACTTTTAGAGCGCTTTAGCCCATACGCGACTTGGCACGTTCTTTTCTGCGTGCATACGCGACTTCACTTAGACATATCTACGTATTCCTTGAGACATACTCTTGCATCATAGATTTAGCACAATCTGAATTCCTTTCTTCACTGCCTTCTGTACATACTGTAGATACATCAGATTCCCTCCATCAAGAACATATTCTATTGAGCACAACTTCATCCGGTGGATTGCCATCTAGGACAACACATGTCAACAGTCGTATGTCTTCATCTTCATTCAGTGGGTTGCCATCAAGGACAACACTCTGCATCATAATGCCAACAATCTCCCCCTTTGGACTTGATGGCAACCACGATGGTGTTTGGTTACAAAAGATAGGTACATTAAGAATACAATGACACCGTTCAAACACCATGACACTCTCCCCCTTTGAAATCAAGGGCAAAGGGCTGATCAAAAACCAACAGACTCTCCCCCTTTTCTCATTCTGCAGAACTGATGTGCATAGAAGTGACCAAGCTCCCCCTGAGTTCATGCTGAATCTTCAAACATATTTTCCAATGAAGTACATGACTCTATGAACTTCCTATCACCAAAGACTCATACTTACATCAAATGTCCAACCAAGTGGATTTACATAAGAGACTCAAGTACCCAATCAAGTGGGTTTACAAAAATTGACTCAGCTACCCAACCAAGTGGGTTTACAACTTTGACAAGTCCTTACATGACTGAATATTACAAATTTACATCATGGGTCTCAACATGACCTTTTCATCAATATACAAAAATGACTTTTCATAACCAACATCAGAAAGTCCTCAAGAAGGAGAACATATTTCAGAACCATCATAATGCCAACAAATGCATTATACTCAGCAAAGCTAATGCTCCCCCTGAATCTGTGCATCCAAGCAACCTTTCCATATGACTAAGGCTCCCCCTTAGTTAGTGCATCCTGAACATGTTCAGCAACAAATCATCAAGGCATCTTTATCAAAACATTAGAAATAGAATTATGAGAACTGGAACACCACCAGAGATACCAAATAGTATCAGATACGCCAAACATCACTGCAGATGTGCTGAAGAGAGCTGACTCCAATCAGAAAAATGTTAGCAATCAGACATATGCGGTTTTCTGTGCATGAACTCGCGTATATACACGACTGTGTTTCAGGAAACCCGCGTATCCAATGCCATCTTCTAAATTTAAGCAGAATTGTTCTTTTGACTGGCAGAGAACACTCCCAGCTTCTGTCTTAGATACTCGAACGCTTCCCTGGGCAGAGGTTTGGTAAAGATATCAACAAATTTTTCTTTGGAGGGAACATACTCCAACTTCACCTTTTGCTCAAGCACTTGTTCACGTAAGAAGTGATACTTGATGGGAATGTGCTTGGTCTTCAAATGCATAACAGGATTCTTTGAAATACTGATGGCACTTGTATTGTCACACTTAATGGGGACAGGAGATGTACATTTGATTTGAAAATCTTGCAAGGTTTGCATCATCCAAAGGAGTTGAGTGCAACAAGATGCGGCAGCCACATATTCTGCTTCTGCTGTAGATAAGGCAATTGAATTTTTCTTCTTGCTGAACCAAGATACTAACCGGGGTCCCATATAGAATGCACCACCACTAGTGCTTTTCCGATCATCAACACTTCCAGCCCAATCTGCATCAGTGTAAGCATGAAGAGTAAGATCAGCGTCCTTTGGATACCATAGACCAAAGTCTTGAGTTCCTTGTAGATATTTGAATATCCTTTTGACAGCCTGAAGGTGAGACTCTTTTGGATTAGCTTGGAATCGTCCAACAATCCCAACTGCATGCATAATGTCTGGTCTAGTCCCAGTGAGATAAAGTAGACTTCCTATCATTGATCTGTATTCCGGTTGATTCACCGTGGGAGAATCATCATGAGAACTGAGATTGCATCTGGTTATCATTGGTGTACTTACAGGTTTGCATTCTTCCATGCCATACTTCTTCAGAATTTGCTTAAGATATTTTTCTTGTGATAGGAATATACCATCTACAGTTTGATGCACTTGTAAGCCAAGAAAGAATGTTAGTTCTCCAAGTAAGAACATTTCAAATTCTTGCTGCATGACAGAAGAAAATTTTTGACTCAAAGATTATTCATTACTCCCAAATATGATATCATCAACATATACAACCACAATCAATAGTTTATCATTTTCAACTTTTGTGTATAAGTTGCTATCAGCAGATCCCTTTGAAAATCCTTGTTGATGAAGATATTTGTCAAGACGATAATACCAAGCCCTTGGAGCTTGTTTGAGACCATATAGAGCCTTCTTAAGTCTACAAACAAGATTTGCATCATTTCCAAAAATGAATCCTTCCGGTTGTTCTATATATACTTCTTCTTCTAGATCACCATTAAGAAAAGCATATTTAACATCCATTTGATAGACTTTGATTTGTTGATAACTTGAAAAAGCAAGAAAAATTCTTATGGCTTCAAGTCTAGCTACAGGAGCAAAAGTTTCTTCAAAGTCTATACCTTCTTGTTGAGTATACCCTTTGCAGACCAATCTAGCTTTGTTTCTTATAACATCCCCATTCTCATTTAGCTTGTTCTTGAAGATCCATTTAGTTCCAATGACATTTTTATCATGTGGTCTTGGTACCAAATCCCAAGTGTCATTTTTTTCAATTTGATCAAGTTCTTCATTCATGGCTTGCTTCCAACATTCATCTTTGCTAGCTTGATTGACATTGTGTGGTTCAATTGTGGATAGAAGTGCCAGATGATTAGAAGATCCCACAAGAGTTCTCCTTGTTCGTACACCTGATTCCTTGTCACCCAAAATTTGAGACTCGGGATGATTCTTTTGCACATATCTTGATGGAGCTTTTCCAGATAGATCATCTTCAGGTTCTTCATTGGATCCATTGTCTATATCATTTGATGTAGAAGGACATAGGTCATCATCATCTTCTTTTGTTTGTTTTTCTTCTTTAGGAGCTGTAGGAGACTCATCAATAACAACATCAATGCATTCAACAATCTTTCGAAGCCTTTTATTGTAACATTTGTATGCTTTGCTTGAAGATGAGTAACCAAGAAATATCCCTTCATCTGATCTAGGTTCAAACTTGCCAAGCTTTTCATCATTATTTTTGATAAAACATTTACTTCCAAAAACTCTAAAATGCTTCACAGATGGAGAATTACCATAGCAGAGTTCATATGGAGTTTTGTCACTATTTACCCGAACATGAGCCTTGTTGAGAATGTTAGCTGCTGTATGTGATGCTTCTCCCCAGAACATGTCAGGAGTTCCAGAATCATCGAGCATAGCTCTAGCCATTTGTTGAATTGTTCTATTCATTCGTTCTGCTACGCCATTTTGTTGTGGAGTACCTGCTACAGAGAATTGTCTTTTTATGCCATGTTGTTCACAAAATTCAAGGAATTCATTTGATGTATATTCTCCTCCTCGATAAGATCTAAGACACTTGATTTTTAGATCTACTTCATTTTCAACTAAAGCTTTGAAGATCTGAAATTTTTCAAATGCTTCATCCTTGTGTTTAATGAGCCCAATCCAACACATTCTAGAGTAATCATCAATAAATAAGATATAGTATTCTTCCCCACGTGGTGACTTCTTCCTCATAGGTCCACATATGTCAATATGAATGAGTTCAAGAGGCTTACTTGATGATCCTTCTTTGGCGTTAAAACGTACTCTGGTCTGCTTACCGAATTGACAAGATTTGCATATGATGCTTTCTGGTAGATTAATATTGGGAAGACCACGAATAGCTTGAAGTTTGCTTGCTTTGTTGATTTGAGAGAAGCTCAGATGTCCCAGCCTTCTATGCCATAGCCAATTTTCTGAAGACTTGCTCAAGTAACATTGATCTATACCGTTTAGTATATACAGGTTGCTAGGATTTCTTTTTCCTTTTATAATGATTTTACCTGTATCAAGATCACGAACCACACATTCCTTTGAACTAAAGACCACTTCTGTTCCTTGATCACACATTTGACTTACACTTAACAAGTTATGCCTTAATCCATCCACATACATGACATCATTAGCCTTTACCTTTTCTTTTAGAAATACTGACCCTTTTCCTTTAATTACAGCAGGAGTATCATTTCCAAATGTAACTTTCTTTTCCTTTTCTAGAGCATTATATGTAAGGAGTTTGCTTTTGTCAACTGTCATGTGTCTTGAGCACCCACTATCAATGTACCATTGATTTTCTTCACCTTCTGCAAATAATTCTATCCCACAATTTTCAACCTGTAATTCTTTATTTTTCCATACTTTAGAGCTTGAGGAAACATGTTCATTTGGCTGGACCTTGCTCCTACATTCAGATTCTTCATGACCAAAGTTATTGCAATAAGTACATTCAACTTCATTTTGAAGAGGAGAAAAGTTGTTATAGGTATTCTTCTTTGGTTCAATATTCATTCTTTTCTTTCTTGCTTCTCTTGTCATGATGGTTTTAGAGGCAACACATTGAACAACTTTATGACCAAAATTGTGACATGAGAAACATTGTCCATTGAAGTAGAAATTCCGGCGACCATGAAATCTTCTATTTGAATTTACCTGTTGGTTGTTGCTTCTTTGAGGGATCTCCCTGTTAGTGATCCTTGATTTAAGATGATCATGCTTTACCTGTAAAGCACCTTTGTTCCCTTGCTGAGTGGCTGAGTGAAGAGAACCAGTTGTGACTGCTTTTAGATAATTTGGTGCTGAGGTCTGGGAGGATTCCCCAGTATATCCAAGACCTGTTTTTATAAGAGGAGACCGTTGTGTCTTGATAATCTCATCTAAGGTTTCTAAACCTTTAGCAAATCTAAGATTGAGAGTCTTCACTTTCTCATTATCTTTCCTTAGACTTACTATTTCACACTCCAATTCCTCAATGCGTTTTTCTTTCGCTTCAAGCTGTCTTTCAAGAGTCTCTATGATTATGTTCTTTTCTGCTAGGCTTACTTTGAGTTGATTTTTTTCTTCAAGAAAATCATTGTCCTCTAGAGCATCCACGAAAGTATCCTTTTCTTCTCTTTGTTCAAAAGCCATGAGAAGTCTAAAGTCTTCTTCACATTCTTCCTCACTATTAGATGATTCATCACTGTCTTCATTAGTATAATAAATTTTCCTTGTGCTAGATCGATTCTTATTCCTTCTTGCTACTTCTTTTCCTTTAGCCGAGGTTTCTTTATAAGGACACTTTGCAGCATAATGACCAACTCTTCCACAATTGAAACATTTGAAAGGAAGCTTACCTTTGAACTTTCCGGTACCTAGTTGAAGTCTTCTCACAAAATTTGCTTCTTCTTCTTCTTCAGATATATAGATGGATTGTTTGACAACTTCCTTTTCTTTTCCTTTTTCTGAAGCCTTAAAAGCAGCTTCTTTGATTTAAGAAGGGCCTCCTTGCCTCATTTCAAAAGCAGTAAGAATACCATGCAATTGAACAATAGTAAGAGTTTGCAGATCTTGCCTTTCTTCAATAGCTGAAACTTTAGAGTCAAATTTTGAAGTCAAGGATCTTAAGACCTTTTCCACCAGAGTAGTATCACTTATGGTTTCACCCAAATTTCTCATCCGATTTACAATATCATCCAGACGAAGAAAGAATCTGGCAACATTTTCATCACTATGCATCTTCAAATTTTCATATTCGATTCTAAGAGTTTGGAGTTTTGCATTTTTTACCTTTGTATCTCCTTCATAGCTTAGAATGATTTTGTCCCATATCTCCTTTGCTGAATGTAGCTGCATCACTTTAGCAAATTATGATTCAGACATGCTTCCTAATAAGACATTCACTGCTTTGGCATTGACTTCATACTTCTTTCTTTCAGCAGCATCAGTAGGAATACTTGCCGGGTATTGATAACCTTCTTCCACGATTGCCCATACATCTGCACCAAGACTTTGCAGATATGCTTTTGTTCGTACCTTCCAGAATATCAGATTGCTTCCATTGAATAGGGGTGGCTTTATAGACATCACTCCTTCTTGACTTCCCATTGCGACGGATCTCCTTCAAGCGATCAAGCTTCTGCAGAAGAACCTGCTCTGATACCAATTGTTGGGAAAAATACTGAGAGGGGGGGGTGAATCAGTATTTACTGCATATTCAAAACTTTTACTTTTTCTTGTTTCTAAAACCCATACGCTACTTTCCTGAAACAGACTCGCGTATATACGCGGATACCCTTTATGAAACTCGCGTATACACATATATCTAATTATGTTATTAGATCTTCACTTAAATCATTCCATCATTCATTCATCAGATGTTTAATAAACAGTAAACATGAACAGTAAGAGCAGAGTAAACCATCACACAAAGCATCACGCATGAACACCATGATTTTTAGGTGGAAACCCAAGTCGGGAGAAAACCACCGCTGCCGTTGCTCAGCCTTCAATCTTTTATTATAGAGAAAACATTTTACAACATATGTGCTGGTGCAGACTTCTAATAGCATGCAGGCACCCACCTGCGCTCGTTTACCAGCCTCTCCTGGAAGGGAGCTCCAACCCCCTGACTCGTTTACCAGCCTCTCCTGGAAGGGAGCTACGACCCCCTGATTTCGTTTACCAGCCTCACCTAGAAGGGAGCTACGATCCCCTGACTGAAGGCTACAACCCTCAGTACCTCTGAGGACCACGTTTCATCAATTTTCTGCCCAGTTCAAACTTTCACTCAATAAACCACCACTTTGGGCCACATTCATCATGTTTTTCAAGCTGGACTATTATTTTAAATAAGCACCTTCTCAACTATTTTCTAACCAATTATTTTATACAGACAGGCTCAGCAGCCAATACAGAAAGAAACAGATCAGAAGTTTCATACCCCATGCTTCAGAAAACCCTAGTTTGCATACGCTCTTTCACTTCACTGATGTCGCGTATATACGCGCTTCCGTCCACATAAACCAGCGTATACCTCTGTGTATATTTTATTGCGCATACGCGCTTTATCTTCAGCGAAGCCGCGTATATACGCGCTTCCTCTGCGGCGAAGTAGCGTATAGATCTTCAATCATTATAGAGCAGCATACTTCTTCAGATCAGATATCCAGTTCAGATTTACCCTTTTTCTTCAGACAGATGTTCGCCTAGATGTTCGCCTCATCACAGATCTAAGCCTTCCATGAGCAGATCTAGTAGGTACAAGTGCATTTCAGATCTAGATCCCCTTCTTCATCATTGGTGCATCATCCATTCAGATTTATCATTCAAGTGTAACCCTTTCCATTCAGATTTACTTCAGAGTGAAGTATTCATTCAAGCTTAGACATCTTGCACCCACACACATGATTTTCATAATGAATTTCATCTCTTTATATAGGTTTATCTTTTTTCAATACCATGAGCCCCTTTTTCAATACCATGAGCCAAACCAATACCATGACCCCAAAACTACATTACTTCCGATGGTATTCCTGGACGGGGTCAATTAGGCGGATCATTACCCAATACAATGGGTCAATACCATGGTGGTTACCCCTGGTTTTGCACTTTTAGAGCGCTTTAGCCCATACGCGACTTGGAACGTTCTTTTCCGCGTGCATACGCGACTTCACTTAGACATATCTGCGTATTCCTTGAGACATACTCTTGCATCATAGATTTAGCACAATCTGAATTCCTTTCTTCACTGCCTTCTGTACATACTGTAGATACATCAGATTCCCTCCATCAAGAACATATTCTATTGAGCACAACTTCATCAGGTGGATTGCCATCAAGGACAACACATGTCAACAGTCGTATGTCTTCATCTTCATTCAGTGGGTTGCCATCAAGGACAACACTTTGCATCATAATGCCAACAATTACTATAATGTAGTAAGGATCTCCTATGAAGTTCTAAAACAACTTATAACATTACAGCTAAATCTCATTCATGAGTTAGAAGTTTATTGGAATAGCTTTTGAAAGAGATTAATCATAATGTGATAAGGATCTTCTATGAAACAAAACAATCAATAACTCACAATATTAAAACTAAGTATCATTCGTGAATTATAGGTTTATTGGAAAAGCTTTTGAAAGAGACTAACTGTAGTATAATGAGGATCTTCTTTTTAACTAAATAACAGAAAATGAAATGCTAATAACTCATAATACTACAATTGAATCCCATTCATTTAATAGAGATGTATTGGAAGAGCTTGAGAAAGAGACTAACTGCAATATCATGAGGATCCTTTATCTAAGCAAATGACATGAAACATAATGCTAAAAGCTATGATTTCAGAAAGCAGTCTAAGTAAGGAAATATGAAAAAATAGAATTGAAAATGACTTATCTAGAAAACATGTAAAACCTCCTCGAATAGTAGGGGCCCTTTGCTATCAATTCGACATTAATACTTTAACTCCTCAAGGTTGTAATAAAAACAACATCAAAGGACTGATCTTCTTTATTAAAACAGAGTATTCACTGCAAATCTGAAATGTACTATACTTTTTCTGAACTGTCTTTTTGGTCTTGTACAACCAATATTTAAAGGGAAATTACATAATTGATTATGAGATATACTTGCTACAGGTGGCTAATTCGAATTAGACTTGCAATAGGACTATTGTACTCTTGCTAATTTGAATTTAGACTTGTAATAGGACTGCAGGACTCAAATCAAGAGTCCTATTGCATTTGGATAACATAGTTTGACTCCACCTTTGACCATGAGTTTAGGCATGTTTTTCTGTTGATATGGTCTGAGTGAGTAGGATAGAATCCATGTAGGCATCATTCTAGAAACACCCACGTGGCCCAATCCTCCAACTGATACTTGGAACATATTCAACCACAAAAATAGCTGCGGAACGCCTGATCGGCTACGAAATGTCTGTATTCTGTAGCTATACTGCAAAAAATTATTAAAACAATGAAAACCATGAAAATACAATATGTTAATCAATTGCATGTATCTTTGGGACAATCCTAAACATTCTTCATTGATTGGGGCTGATGAATTGATGAAAGAGAGGTGAAATGAGATGAGAAGTTTGTAAAGAACAGGGAAATTCTAGGGTTCAACATACCCCCACTGCAAAACTATTTAATGTCCTCATGCAATTTACCAAAATTTCAATTTCTTCTTCCTTATTGCATGTGCTCTGATACGTCAGCCAAAACATCTAGCCTTATTCTTCTGTTTCTTGAAAATGATTTCTTACAGGAAATCCTTCCCAACTGGATTTTTCAATATCTCCTTCCAAGACTCATTATGAAATTCCTTATTCTTGAACCACCATTCTCCATGCCTTGGGAGTCCTATTTCCTCAGCCAAAAATGATTCTGTTATTGTGAATTTTATGTCTTCAATCTCTACTTTTTCTCCATCAAAATATCTAGCAAATTATTTTTTAATCTCCTTATGGAAGCCATCAAAATTTTCTATAAAATTCAACCATCCTATGGTAGCTCCCTGACTTGTGGATATCCCTCCAGATACTTGACTTCTATTGGTTCTGTTCTGACAATTAAACCCATTCTTCACTTGTGCAGAGTATCTTCCCCTTCATTTTTACTTTCCTATGCTTAAAGATAAATTGGCTGCAAAGTGTAATGGAGGTGAATGGATGGAGGTAATTAAGCTATGAGGGAAAATGAAGTGGCTACTGATCTAATGGAGAATTTATGATGAACTTGTGGTGAAATAAGTGAATGATACAATCTTAAGGAGATGTGGACTAGTAGGTTACGTTTGTGATTATGACTGTTAGTCATTAATCAAGGTTTTAATGAGGACCGTTATGGAATGTTGGATAAGGGATATGGCCAAGATATGTTAATCAATTTGAATGATAGGTTGTTTAGGAAACATATGATTATACACATTGTATCTATTTCATGTTTTAACTTTTTTCTATTAAAATAATTTTCACAATTTACCTCAGAATTTTTACCTTGTTAATTTTTGTGCTTGATGTTGTTCCTTTGGTCCTCTTTTAGCATGTTGGTCTTCAAAACAGAATCCTTCAATTTCTTGTAATCATCATCTCTTTGTAGGCTGTACAATTGTGTAAGAACTGCTGAATAAGATGTGGCTGCAGCATGCAATCTGTAAAAAGAAATGAAGTATGGCTATGGAATATGGATGTGAAATGAAATGGAATGAAAGTGGAATATGACTTGTGAAATGGAATAAAAGTGGAGTGAGATGGAGTGAAATTGTAAAATGAAATGAATTTTTCAATTTCTCTCAAACGGTACATCAGATTTCCTTGAAATTTTTGGAGGTTTTTACCATTAATATTATGCATCTTCCGAAAAAAATATCAGCCAATGGTTGCACGGATCTCCCGAAAAATGAGAAATGGATGTAAGTGAAAGTGGCCAATTTCATGAATAATACTCACTGAAATTTTCTGAATTTTTTTCTTTTTATTTACCCTACCTCAATTCATTTACCATAAAAATTTCAGGACCAACGGATGCACGGTTTGAAAGTTATGATCAAATCAATTTCTACCCTGTTTCACCCTTCATGCTGCCCAAATGTTGCAACAAAAAAAATACACCACAAACTCATTTTAAGGCCGAATTGAGTGATTCAAAAGAGAAACTATGTATTTTTACCTTTTATATTTCCAAATGCTTTCAGGATTTCATTTTTGATGAAGAAAAGGCACTATTGTGCAAAATTATCAAAACCTGTCCTAATCTATCCATAATGCTGAAAAATGAAAATATGCCTTAGAAACCCATCTGAAATGTCCTTCAAAATTGCTTATTTTTGAATTATGTCCGCGTTATACTCAATTTATCATATTTTGAGAAAACCCAGAAGCTTAGAATTTTTTATTTCTGGTCCAATATTTTGTAATATTTTCACCAAAAATACCTCTGGAAAAAGTTGTAAAAATAGGCTGCTACAACAATAGCTGCAGAAACTGCCACTTTCCGTAGCTGTCAATTTTTTTGCAGATTTTTTTTTTCTCTAAGTTTGAACTGATGATTTGAATTGTGTAATGCCTATTGAAGTAGAAACCATGAATATTGACTGAAATAGGCCCAAATTTATTGTTTTTATTGAAAATGAAATGAACGAAAAAAATGTTGTAATGGTGCTATCATGCTGCTGTTGAATGACAAAAATATTAACATACTGCTACAAGAAACCAATAAAATGTACTGCTGCAAGTTGTTGTTGATTCCATAAAACTATTAGTCTTCATCGAAGCCAAAATTCATGGTACAATTCTTACCATGCGAATGAATGTGTCGAAGTCGAGCATGGGAAGAAATCATTGGATTACTGATCAATGATGAAAATCGTTAACCAATGCGAGACAACTCACTGATAATGTAAATGAATGTCAAGGTACCTGAATGCATCTTGACAGGTACGAATGAATGTGTCGAAGTCAAGTCGCCTACAAGGTTTGAAAATCAAGAGACATTTTTGTATTCCCATTATTACCAACGAGGAGGCTTGCCATTGATGTATGCAAGCTCCAGTGCACTCCAAATAATCTCTGATCTTGATCCTAGATAAAGTGTTGAGGTCGATGGGACAAGATCTATTGGAAGGTGGACCTTAAGGAATTCCACATCATCCAACTCGAGCATAGAACCAAAAATGATTTGAAGAACCATGAAAGATTGAAACCATCATGAAATTGTAGAGCTTATTGTGAACTTTGCTCGCCAGTTGCTTGGTTTTCAAGAAAATCTCATGTCCAATTGCGCCAGCAAGCTGGTTTTCACAATAGAACTTATTTTTATCTTTACTTTTTTTTTTATTTTTTATATATATGTCCTAATCTACTTGAAAAAGAAAATATTTTTCAAGTATATGAATACTTCCAATGGAACCATGTTTGTAACAAGATGACAGAAAAACTCATATGCAGGTTTGAAAGATACTCTTTGATATGTACCAGTATATGAGATACCAACTATCTTGATTTAAATGATGTCATAAGATATTGAAGAATTGATCATTGGGATCCGATGACTGACTTGAACCAAGATTCAATGTACTCGTGTCTTCCTTGTCTTTCCTCTATCATGAAGTGCAAGTCTTCGGAGATGTGATCTTTATTCATAGAATCTAGTGATAGGCAGGCATGAGACTTTTCAATCTCTGGTTCTAATAACTTTTCTTTATCAATAAACATCCATGATTCTTGGACCTTATCTAAATCTTTTTCTTCTGTTTGTTGTTCTTCAATGATAGTTGGTGAATCATTTTGCAATACCTCAAAATTGTGATTTGATTGAGGTGTTTTATTGTTGGGAATATAATATGGTTGTGCATGTAGTGGAGTAGGAATGGGTCTTTGGGATGCTTGTGTGGATGATAATGGGAAAGGTTGAATTGAGGTCAAATGAGGGTGATATTGATGTTGTGGTGGAGGTAAATGGTATGGATAACATTGATGATGGTATTGAGGATAGAGAGGGAAAGATTGAGGATATGGTGGATTTCCTTTGTAGGGCCTGTTGAGCTCCAAGAATGTTCTTTCTTCCACCACATTCCACTCCATTTCCTTTGTCCATTGTTAATCTCAGGATCAAATGATCAATAGAATTAGTTAAAATTTCTTTGAGAATGAATATCATGACTAACTTGCTATGTTTTTATGATCTTGTCATTGTAGTACTTTTTGAACTAAATCTAGCTACAGAATGCAGACATTCTGTAGCTAGTTGCCAATTATGCAGCCGTCTTCATGTCTACATAGGTTTCAGGTGTCATCTCAGAGAAAAGCACATATGGTCGTATTCCACATCATCTCCTTATCATTTGTTGCTCTCCATGAAGTTTGAATGGAATCCTGTAGGTGGTTATGCACGTGGGAACTCAAACTAGGAGGTAGACTCCTAACAGGATAATGACAGTCCAGATGTCCGTAATAATATTATGAGACCACCTTCAGAGTTATAGTTCGATTCTAATTAGGAAAGATAATTATTCCTATGTTATCTCAGATACGGTTATGTAATTTTGTTATAAATATGCTCGGAAAACTGAGGGACAAGGTTAGATTTTGATGGTTGATTGCTAGATTTCAGAAGTCCGAAAACACTCTGTTTTGAAGTAATTTCTCTTTAATGAAAGAAGTATCATTTCCTTGAAAGAGTTGAAGTCAATCTTGAAGTATATTTCGTGCTACTCTGGTGGTAGAGGGCCCCTGCCTCCTGAGCAGCCTTGTTTATACGGTTTAGATAAGTATTTTAGTCTCATTTTCATTTCTAGTTTAGGCAAGTTTCTAAAGTTTATGTTCATACTTGTTTACATTAATTATCATAGATAGACTTAATCTAATAAACTCTTCCAAAATATCATTACAATGAATGAGGCATAGCTGTGGTATTGTAGGTTTTAGTTGCATTTCCTTTCGTTAATTATCATAGTTAGACTTACTCTAATAAACTCTTCCAAAATATCATCATGATGAATAAGGCATAACTGTGGTATTGTAGGTTTTAGTTGCTTGTTTACACTAAGTGTCACAGCCGGTCTTACTCTTACCAACTCTTCCAAAACATCATGAACAACGAATAAGAAACAACTGTGGTGTCTTAGATTCTAGTTGTATTTTCTTTCAGTTTTATGTTTATGTTCAATTGCATTGGATAATACAGCCATACTTGTTTTCAAAAACTCTTCCAAAATATCATTCATACTGAACGAGATGGGCTGTAGAATTCCTTAGGTCAGTTGCATGTTAATTTAGTTACAACACTCCGGAGGTAGAATGCATTTAGTTCAGCTCTGTCACTACATTTCAGTTTGATAATGGCATTTTAGTTTAACACTATTCACTGTACTCCAAGTAGACTAGTAGCACTCTAGTTTAGTTTTAACCCACTGTATTAACATTCCAGTTTAGTTGCCATCCATTGCATTTTAAATTGTATTAGTTGTTAAATTTAAATACCACGGTCTTCATTATTTACAAAACTTCGTTTGTTCCAAACTCATATTAATACATAATCATATGGAAAGAAGCTAGTATCAGTCTAAGGCCTGAAGTATTTTGCAACCTTTTTACCATTTCACAAACAAGCCTCTTCTCAAAGACTATTCTAAAAATGAAATCTATAACTTTTGAGTGAGGCCTAGTGGTGTTAAAATGAGTTGCAGAGCAGAATTAGAAGCTAGTTTAGAGTAGAAATCTTATTGTGCTACAAATGTTATTTTCCAAATATATCCCAATAAACCTTTAATCATGGATGAGATGTTGTAACATTGTAAGTTGATTGTTTGATTTTTTAATTAGGAGAACTTCATTTATACTTAACTTGTCCATTTCTCAAGCTCTTCCAACACACCTTTAATGAATGAATTGGATAAGTTTAAGTTCATGTTGTGATTTATTTTCTTGCACTGAAGTCATTATCAAACTTTGCATTTGTTGTTTGCCATACATAGTTTAGGCTTTGTTCTGTTTTAGTATTTGCATTTGTTGTTTTCCATCCATAGTTTAGGCTTTGTTCTGTTTTAACACAACCAATAGCTTCTTTTCACCAGCACTTAGTTCTTTCCTTTTTCAACATAAAACCATAAAACTAAAAACATCATAAAACACTAAATACAACGTAGTGAGAAACAAATACCTAGGCACATATAGTGCACCACACTTCAGCAGTTTACTAGCCCTGGTTGACAATTAATGAACTCAATTTAGGAGCACTAGGTTGAGCACAAACATTTTGGCGCCGTTGCCAGGGAAGTGTAACTAGGTAGAATTGTTTCTTAACTCCCAAAAACAATGATATGTGTAGAGAAAGAGACTCGAGGGGTAGATTCATAAGAAGTAGAAGCAGAAGCTTTATTCCTAGAACAACACTTGTTTCACCTAGACCAAGAGCCAGCACACCTCCAAATCAGACCCACATTCCATCCCTTACTGATCCTATACTCCCAGAGGACTTAAGATCAGATATTCCATTAGAAATACCTTCCACTTCATCCACTGAACCTGTCTTAGAAGAAGATTCAAGGACTCCTGCTAGAGATGCAAACTTTTCCATTTCCATAGAAGAATCAACTATGGCAGAAGAAGGGGGAGGAACAAGAACAAGACAACTCTGAGGAAGATTCTCTACGGGAAAATAAAAGTCTTGAAGAAGACACATCTTTTCAGGACCCAAACATTGAAAAATCAAAACAAAAAGAAAAAATAATTTCAACTCCTGTATTAGAGTAGCCATCAACATCCACTCCTACACCTCCCTTTCCAGAAAGATTACAAATTGATAGGGGTGTAGAAAAACAAATTATGGTGCCTAATTATGATTTCCTAGATGAGCTGAGAAATGTTTGCATTAAGATTCCATTATTACAAGCCATCAAAGAAATTCCAATTTTAGCAAAAACAATAAAGGAGTTGAGTATGAAGAAAACAAGAAAAAGAATAAGAGAGACAAAGAAAATTCAACTGGCAGGAAAAATAGCAGACATTATGATGGGTAAGATTGCTATTCCAAAGTATCTAGACCCAGGAAATCGAGTTGTTAAAATTCACATCAATGGAATTGAAATCCAAAACACACTCATTGATTTAGGAGCAGCAATCAATATCATGAGTAGACAAATATTGGATAAACTGAAACTTCCTAATCTTCTCTTTACACCCACATTATTACAATTAGCAGACAGATCTGTGATCAAACCTGATGGGGTAATAGAAGACATTACAGTGTCCCTAGATTCTTGGGAGTACCCTATGGATTTTATGATCCTAACTCCTAAGAATAATCTAGGAGGACATCCTATTATATTAGGGAGACCTTGGTTAGCTACAGCTGATGCTTTCATTAGTTGTAGATCCGGTGATATGTACATCTCTGATGGTAGTTCAACTAAGAAATTCACTTTGTATCCTCCAGCAATGACAATTACAGATTTAGATGATACTCAATGGATAGAGGATGAATAAGACTTACAACCTCTCTTCACAATTTTAGAAATTAGTGAAGATAGTCAAATTCTGAATACTTTAGAAAAATTTGAATCCTCTTCGGAATGCAAACATGAACAATTTCAAGAAGAATCCAAAATTGAGTTTTTGTCATCAAGACAGATGTCTCTTCATTCTATGAATAAATTTGGCAGCTCTACAAGTGAGATATTTCCAGGCAAAACTTTAAACATAAACAAGAACCTAGAAAAATCTCAACAGGAGGAGCTAGTCAAAATTTTATAGAGACATTCTTCTGCATATGCATGGGAGTACACTGATATGAAAGGGATAAGCCCCAAGACTTGCACTTATCACATATACATAGAGGAAAATTGTAAACCAATTAGACAACCTCAAAGACGGATGAATCCAAATCTTAGGGAGATTGTTAAAGAAGAATTACAGAAATTGTTGAATGTCAATTTTATCTATCCTATTTCAGATAGTCAGTGGGTTTCTCCTTTGGTAATTGTGCCAAATAAAAATGGTAAATGGATGGTATGTATTGACTACCGAGAATTAAACAAAGCTACTCTTAAAGACCATTTTCCCTTACCTTTCATAGATCAAGTGTTAGATACATTAGCTGGCAAAAAGTACTTCTCATTTCTAGATGGGTTTAGTGGTTACAATCAAATTCAAGTAGCACTTGAAGATCAAGACAAAACTACATTTACTTGTCCTTGGGGTACCTATGCTTACCGAGTGTTGCCATTTGGATTATGCAATGCACCCGCAACATTTCAAAGGGCAGTACTAGGAATTTTTTCAAATCTAATACATGATTGTGTAGAGGTATATATGGATGATTTCACAGTTTATGGAAACACATTTGAAGAAGCCTTAGCAAACTTGGAAAAAGTTTTAGAGAGATGTAAAGAAGCAAATATTTCACTTAGTCATGAAAAGTGTTTTATGATGTTTACTGAAGGAATTGTTTTAGGACATCACATTTCAGGGGATGGGATTAGAGTTGATGAGTCAAAAGTTGAAGTCATCTCTAACTTATCTATTCGAAGTTGTCAAAAAGATGTTAGGATTTTTCTAGGATTTACAGGATATTATTGAAGATTTATAGAAAACTTCACCAAGATAGCATCTCGACTCTTCAAATTACTTACCAAAGACTATGATTTCAAATGGATTTCTGATTGCCAGTTAGCCTTTGAGACCCTGAAAACAAAAATTTCTGAAGCACCTATTTTAAGGGGACCTAACTGGAAGTTACCTTTTCATATTTCAACAGATGCCTCAGATACAGCTCTAGGAGCAATATTGGGACAAAAAGACTTGATTCCTTATGCCATCTACTATACCAGTAAAAATTTGACTCCTGCAGAGTTAAACTATACTGTAACTAAAAAAGAGTTTTTAGCTGTTGTTCATGCCATAAACAAATTCAGACACTATATAACAGGCTATGAAACTTTTGTTCACACAGATCATTCTGCAATTAGATATCTAATGAATAAATCAATCACTAATGGCAGAGTCATAAGATGGTTATTTCTTTTACAAGAATTCAACATTACCATTCTAGATAGGCCTGGAAAACAAAACACAGTAGCTGATTTCCTATCTAGACTCCAAAACATCAAAGATGACACTCCAGTTGAAGATCAATTTCTTGATGAATATCTTTTTTCAATTTCTACTCAAACTCCTTGGTTTGCTGACATTGCTAATTATTTAGTTTCAGGAAAATTTCCTTCAATAATGAATGCAAGAGATAAAAGAAAAATCATTTATGATAGTGCAAAATATTCATGGGTTTCTAATGAGTTGTACAAGACTGGTCCAGATTTTATCATTAGGAGATGTTTTCGGGAAGATGAGGTGCCTGAGATTCTCAAAGCATGTCATGATGAACCTTGTGGCGGACACTTTGCTGATAAGAGGACAGCTTATAAGATCCTTCATTTAGGATATTATTGGCCATCCTTGTTTAAGGATGCTAAAGAGTATGTCAAAAGGTGTGACAGTTACCAAATGGTAGGGAAACCTTCTCCTTTAGGTGAGATGCCATTACAACCTCAGGTACATATTGAACCTTTTGAAAAATGGGCTTTGGATTTTGTAGGACCTATTAGTCCTCCATCAAGAAAAAAGAGATATATATTAGTTTGCACTGATTATGTTACCAAATGGGTAGAGGCCAAGCCATTACTTTTTGCTAATGAAGCATCTGTAGTTACTTTTCTTTTTGAGGATATTTTTACTCGTTTTGGTGTCCCAAGGAAAATTGTTACAGATCAAGGAGCTCAATTTACATCAAGGCTAGTGGAACAAATGATGGAGAGGTACAAAATCAGGCATAGAAAATCTACTCCTTATCATCCACAAGAAAATGGTCAAGTGGAATATACTAATAAGGTCATTGAAGGAATCCTAACAAAGACTGTTCATTTACATAGAAGAGATTGGGTAGATAGGCTTCCTGAAGCCTTGTGGGCCTATAGAACTACATGGAGAAACACAACAGGCCATACTCCTTATGAACTTGTTTATGGAAAGCAAGTTTTGTTTCCCATAGAGTTCCAAATTCAAACTTTCAAAATGGCAGTTCAACTAGGACTTGATCTATCAGAGGCACAAAAGCACAGATTGGAGCAGATTAATGAATTGGATGAGATCAGACAAGATGCAGTTCAGAAAACAAGTATAGTCCAACAGCAAAGGACTAGATGGAATGAAAAGTACATCAAGGAAAAGAAGTTCAAAGAAGGTGACTGCGATCTCTTGTTTGATTCAAAGTTCAAGGATTTTCAAGGTAAATTTCAAACACATTGGCTTGGGCCATATGAAATTGTGAGAATTTTTGACAATGGAGCAATAAAAATCAGGACAATAGATGAAGAAGAGGTTACTTTTCTTGTGAATGGTCATAGATTGAAGCTGTATCACAAACCACTCTCAAGAGAAGAATTTGTCAAGAAGTTCCAGGAAAACAGTGATGTGAAGTTAATGAAGAAGAATCTTTCTTCTTCATCAACTTAAGTGAATTTTCTGAAGTCAGATATTAAAAAAGAAAAGAAAAAAAAGAAAAGAAAAGAAAATAAAAAAATAAAAATAAAAGTATAAACATGAAAACCAATCACTGATTGGCATGTTTATACAGAAAAGATAGAGTGAAAATCAGAATTTTTCTGACACTCTAACTTTTCCATTTTGTTTTTTTTGCAAGCAGCTGTTACAAAATCATAAGTGCAGATCCATTTCACTTAGGGTCCATCTCATTTCATCCATTCATATTCCATTTCATTCATTCATCCATACTCCATTTCACTTCATTCATTCATACTTCACTTAATTCCATATTTCATTCATTTCATTCCATACTTCATCCACCTCATTTCAATTCCAGATTTTTAAAAGTTTGATGTTTTTCTGCAATTAAATAATACATATCATGAATTGCAGCCCACTTCTCATACTTCACTCCATTTCATAAGTTGTGATCCATTCCACTCCATTATTCATTTCATTCATACTCCATCCTACCAAATTTCATTATTCATTTCATACAACCTTTCATCATTCCAGCTTCAAACCATATTCAAAGTTCTCTACAGGTACATTCTGCAATCAATCAGACATTCTACAGCCAGTTGGACATTCTGCAGCCAGACAGACATTCTGCAGCCAGAGAGCCTGAAAGCATTGTCTAGTAATCATTTGATCTGCAACAAAATGATCCTGCATATGCAAGAACAAGCAAAATCAAGAAGGTTATGAAGACTCAAAAATTAATGATTTTCAGGGGAGAACAAAGCATATGAAGATCACAAGAAAATCAAAGCAAAGGCAAAGGTATGAAATTATTATGGTGACATATCATGAAATTTTTTAGCATAGTTCAGTTATATATTATTCAAAAAGTTGTTTTAATTAATTTTGTTGATCATGCCTAACAAACCTCCCACAAAAACTTTGGATAAAACTCCTTCTATTCCACCATTTCAAAACCCATATCCGATCATCATTTAAAAATCTAAACGGTTAAAGTGCTAAAGTGATTGGATTAGTCACATCACTGAGCATTTAATGATGATTGTTGAATTCATTACAAAATATCTCCGTGGTCATCCTCTCATATACATCATCCTCACCTCATTATACATCATCCTCACCTCATTATATTCATTCCATAACCACTCCATATCACTCTTTCCCGTAGCCAACTTTTAACCATTTCGGTCTGTGAGACAGAGGCATCTCTGTAACAACCATTGTCACCGTGAACAGAGGGAACATTTGTGGAGCAAAAAAAACTTGTTAACGACCATTCTCACTGTGAGCATAAGAATAGTGAATTGAATATTGAAGAAGAAGTTATGGGCCTCATCGTGAGAACTGAACCAGTTGGCACTAAGTACTTGGAAGGCTATCCACAAATTAGAGAAATATTACAACAAGTAGGATGGTTGCAATTCCTTGAAAAATTCAGTGGCTTCCACAAAGAGGTTACTAAAACTTTTACAAGATCCTTTAATGGAGCCGAGGTTGAAGTTGGAGATATTAAATTCACTGTCATAGAGGCTTTTATTGCAGAAGCAACAAGATTTCCTAGACAAGGAGAAAGGTGGTTTAAGAACAAAGAATTTCATAACAAAGCATGGAAGCAGATACTCAAGACACCAGGTATGGATGTCACCATTTTTAAAAAAGGTATCCCTAGTTCTGCATTAAAGAACAAATGGAGAAACATGTTGCTTATCCTGCAAAAATTCATCACTTGTGAAGGTAGATATGGTACTTTCTATGTTTACCATATTAGGTTGATAATGCATTTTCTAGAAGAAGAACTCAACTTGCCCTTTTTCTTGCTTCATAGTTTAAAGAAAATGGCTTCAAGTGTTCAAAAGATAATTCAATTTCTGGAGACAACTTTATACCACCATGGTTTAGTCAAGATTTTAATTGAATATCATTTAGCAAAAATGGGAGATACTTGGGATGACTTCTTGGTGGGAAATCACTTTGAGGAACCAAAGGAACCTCCACCTGAAGACAAACCTACAAAAAGAAGCAGAAAGTGGAAACCCTCCAAAACTGAAACTGGTAAAACAATAAAAGAAAGCAGTGAAGAAATGATTTCTGAAAAATTAGTTCAGATTAAGAAGCAGCTTAAGAAAGAGAGGATCATAAGAAAATTTGCCAAAGAAAAAGGAGAAGGGCCATCTCAACCGAGAAGGAGCCACAGAATTAGGGGGATACTAAAGAAAACAAAAGTTAAACAAACTGGAGTCATAAATATAGAAGAAGAAGAAACACCTACTGAGCAGGATTTTGATGAAGAAACTCTTGAAATAGACCCTGCACAGCAAGAAATTTACAACTATGTTGAGTCATTGGAGAGAAGAGCTTCAGAAAGTAAAGACAGAACCCCTAGTCCACCAGAGTCCGAAATAGATGTGCTAAGAAGAGATAAGTACGAGCTAGAAGTACTTAATAGGCATATCAGGACTGAAAATGATATTTTGAAGGAGCAATTTAAACTAAAAACCAATATGAACTCAACCCTGTCTCTACAAATGGACAAAGTGGAAAAGGCCAATGAAAAATTGAAAAAGAGAAACAAAAAGTTAATCAGGGCACTTACCAATTTAAGGTTCAAGTTAGTCATCAGGAAGCCCAGAAGGCCTTTAACTACCAAGAAAAGCAGAAGAAGAGGGTTGGATGTTCTTGCAGAGGTCTCAGAGTTCATGGAATAGTTGCATGAGGACATGCAAGAATCTAGCAGTGGGGGTATGTTGACCTCCAAGAATGTTCTTTCTTCCACCACATTCCACTCAATTTCTTTTGTCCATTGTTAATCTCAGGCTCAAATGATCAATAGAATTAGTTAAAATTGCTTTGAGAATGAATATCATGACTAACTTGCTATGTTTTTATGATCTTTTCATTGTAGTACTTTTTGAACTAAATCTAGCTACAAAATGCAGACATTCTGTAGCTAGTTGCCAATTCTGCAGCCGTCTTCATGTCTACACAGGTTCCAGGTGTCATCTTAGAGAAAAGCACATATGGTCATATTCCACATCATCTCCTTATCATTTTTTGCTCTCCACGAAGTTTGAACGGAATCCTGTAGGTGGTTATGCACGTGGGAACTCAAACTAGGAGGTAGACTCCTAACAGGATAAGGACAGTCCATATGTCCGTAATCATATTATGAGACCACCTTCAGAGTTCTAGTTCGATTCTAATTAGGAAAGACAATTATTCCTATGTTATCTCAGATACGGTTATGTAATTTTGTTATAAATATGCTCGGAAAACCGAGGGACAAGGTTAGATTTTGATCGTTGATTGCTAGATTTCAGAAGTCCGAAAACACTCTGTTTTGAAGTAATTTCTCTTTAATGAAAGAAGTATCATTTCCTTGAAAGCGTTGAAGTCAATCTTGAAGTAGATTTCGTGCTACTCTGGTGGTAGAGGGCCCCTGCCTCCTGAGCAGCCTTGTTTATATGGTTTAGATAAGTATTTTAGTCTCGTTTTCATTTCTAGTTTAGGCAAGTTTCTGAAGTTTATGTTCATACTTGTTTACATTAATTATCACAGCTAGACTTACTCTAATAAACTCTTCCAAAATATCATTACGATGAATGAGGCATAGCTGTGGTATTGTAGGTTTTAGTTGCATTTCCTTTCGTTAATTATCATAGTTAGACTTACTCTAATAAAGTCTTCCAAAATATCATCATGATGAATAAGGCATAACTGTGGTATTGTAGGTTTTAGTTTCTTGTTTACACTAAGTGTCACAACTGGTCTTACTCTTACCAACTCTTCCAAAACATCATGAACAACGAATAAGAAACAACTGTGGTGTCTTAGATTCTAGTTGTATTTGCTTTCAGTTTTATGTTTATGTTCAATTGCATTGGATAATACAACCATACTTGTTTTCACAAACTCTTCCAAAATATCATTCATACTGAACGAGATGGGCTATAGAATTCCTTAGGTTAGTTGCATGTTAATTTAGTTACAGCACTTCGGAGGTAGAATGCATTTAGTTCAGCTCTGTCACTACATTTCAGTTTGATAATGGCATTTTAGTTTAACACTGTTCACTATACTCCAAGTAGACTAGTAGCACTCTAGTTTAGTCTTAACCCACTGTATTAACATTCCAGTTTAGTTTCCATCCATTGCATTTTAAATTGTATTAGTTGTTAAATTTAAATACTACGGTCTTCATTATTTACAAAACTTCTTTTGTTCCAAACTCATATTAATACATAATTATCTGGACAGAAGCTAGTATCAGTCTAAGGCCTAGAGTATTTTGCAACCTTTTTACCATTTCACAAACAAGCCTCTTCTCAAAGACTATTCTAAAAAGGAAATCTATAACTTTTGAGTGAGGCCTAGTGGTGTTAAAATGAGTTGCAGAATAGAATTAGAAGCTAGTTTAGAGTAGAAATCTTATTGTGCTACAAATTTTATTTTCCAAATATATCCCAATAAACCTTTAATCATGGATGAGATGTTGTAACATTGTAAGTTGATTGTTTGATTGTTTAATTAGGAGAACTTCATTTATACTTAACTTGTCCATTTCTCAAGCTCTTCCAACACACCTTTAATGAATGAATTGGATAAGTTTAAGTTCATGTTGTGATTTATTTTCTTGCACTGAAGTCATTATCAAACTTTGCATTTGTTGTTTGCCATCCATAGTTTAGGCTTTGTTCTGTTTTAGTATTTTCATTTGTTGTTTGCCATCCATAGTTTAGGCTTTGTTCTGTTTTAACACAACCAATAGCTTCTTTTCACCAACACTTAGTTCTTTCCCTTTTCAACATAAAACCATAAAACCAAAAACATCATAAAACACTAAATACAACGTAGTGAGAAACAAATACCTAGGCACATATAGTGCACCACACTTCAGCAATTTACTAGCCCTGGTTGACAATTAATGAACTCAATTTAGGAGCACTAGGTTGAGCACAAACAGAGCCTTTGCCAAATTTGATGCCAAGATTGATTTTGAGGTTGGGATTGAGATGGCCAAGGTTTCCAAGGTTGGTTTTCAGGTTGGGATTGAGATGCCCAAGGTTGCCAAGGCAAGGGTGTTTTCCAATTACCTTGAGATTGTTGTGCATAACCTTGAAACTCTGCATAAGGATATTGCATTATATTGGGTTGATGAGACTGCCATAGTCCTCTTGGAGCTACATCAAAAAGCTGCTCTTGTGCTTGATTTGCTCCATTATCATTCTGGTAAACTGGCTTCAACCCTGATAATGATGGGTAATCTTCAGTAGTATGTGATCCTCCACAAATTGTACAAATTTTAATGTTATCAAGTGGACATTCATGCAAAGCATGTTTCTTTCTACATTTAGGGAAAATTATAAATGAAACAACTTTTTTCTTGTTTTGCATTCTTAGCATGTCATTTTTTTCATTTAAATTATGAAGAATGTTTAGCAAATTGTTAGGTTAAGTTTGAATTACCAATCCTAATGCTGACTTACTTACTCTTGCCATAAATGGATCTTGAGGGTATCTTACACACTTTGCTTTTCCTCTTGATATGTTCTTGCATAGTTCACAAATTTCTTGAAATGGCAATTGATAGACATCTCCTTTTCCCACCAGATTAATAAGATCAATCCATTCATCCTTTATAGAAGTTAGTAGGAGAGTTTTTAATGCGTCTGATCCTAAATTATGCAATTTAAATCTTTTGATATTATAAGTAAATCTCTCCACTAAATCTTCTAGGCTTTCATCCTCTTTTTGGTTCATCTTAAAGAATTCATTTCTAAGGTCATGGTGCATGCAATAATATTTATATTTTTCCAAAAATACTCTTTTCATATCATCCCATGTCCTTATAGAATTTGTTCCTAAAGTCATGAACCATCTAAGAGCTTTATCCTTTAATGTTACTGGAAACAAATTCAATTTTTGAATGTGCAATGAGTAGCCATAAGATCTACAAATTATTTCAAATTCAAAAAGAAAGGTTTTCGGGTCTTCTGATCTCATACCTTTGAAGTTAGGAAGTACATATGGATGAATGTTCTTCATTTGAATGTTGATATCAGTTTCTTGAATGGGAAATCCAAAAGGATCTTCCTTATTGTCATAATCTCCATCCATTTCTTCAACCTCCTTTGTCACCTCTTCTTCTTCCTGCAAAAATATGAATTCATGATGTGGATGTGTGGTTCTTAATGCACCACATGATATAGTGGGTGTGGTAGGTGATTGAAGTTTTTTTTTTTGGATGTAAGAAATAAGGCTACCTAGTTACACTTCCCCGGCAACGGCGCCAAAATTTTTAGTCAATTTAGTGTCCTAAATTGTTAACATAAATTATCGACCAGGGCTAGTAAACTAATGAAGTATAATGCACTATATGTGCCTAAGTATCCCTTTTTCTTACTTCGTTGTTTTTAGTGTTTTATTGATTTTTTGGGGTTTTTATGTTTGATTTTTAGTATGCTGCTCTATGCTAAAAGATGAAGTTAAATCTATGTCAAAAGGGAGAAAAGGAAACGTTAAGAAATGAATTAAAACAGAGTTTATTTGCAAGTTTTGTTCCTAACGAGAAAATGATGAAAAAAAAGAGTCCTAATCCATGGATATTACAACTTCTAAATGAACATTCATGAAATGAAAAGTAACTCAAAACACTACAACTTAATCTGATTCATTTAGTTAGAGATTTGTTGGAAGAGCTTGTGAAAAAGATTAATTCTAATTCAATGAGGATCTCCTAAAACATAAAAGGAAATACTGAAACAAACAGTAACTTAGAACATCACAATGAAATCTCATTCATTTGATAGAGGTTTATTGGAAGAGCTTGAGAACGAGCCCTAACTCGTTATACCCCGACCTCGTTGGGGACATGCAAAGAAGGATCAAGAAAAAGAAGATTGCTCTGATACCACTGATCTGAATTTATGCATGAATGAAATAGAATACACATATAGCCATAAGTACAAAGATGAAGTGGATATAACACTTCATTTCATTAATATCAAAGAACTGAAATTTGCTTATAGACATAATGGAAATAAACTCGCTAGGGCGTTGGTAGCTTATCTCTGAGAAGAGATGTGGAGGCTATAGGCCTCTGAACTCTCTGTTACAATGAGGCTCGAAAGCCTATATATTATTTAGAAATAATGGAAAACCATAAACATCCAAAAACTTAACCCTCGGAGATGAAACACCAGACTATGGGCCCCGTTGTGGTAAATTGTTACATCAATTTGCCGGGGTTGTAACTCTGGCATACTATCTCCATTTGATGCACATGATGCATCATTAGAAATATATTTTGGAGGACTAGAACTATCGACCATGAATGTAGATTCTAAAATGGAACCATATTTCCTAGATAAATGATGCCCAAAAAACATTGTTTAGGGCGTCAAAACGGCTCCAGAAGTTCAAGATCTGAAAAAGTGCTAAAAATAGTAAGTTGTGCCGAAACTGAAAAGCTAAAAGAGACAATGGTGAGGCCTCAAGTGGAATAGGTGGGTGGCCACCAATATCCACCTGGATCATTCCTCCCCCCCTTAGGAAGCAATGGTCCCCATTGCGTTGAGTTCCTCCATGACATGAGGAAAATTGTACTTAACTTGGTCCCTAGTGAACCGCTTGCCTTGGTGCAGGAGTTGGCCAGCTTTGAAAACCTGATACAGTTGGATATTCTGTTGGTGAGTGTTCTTGATTTGCATATCCATGATACAATTTGTGGTGGCTTGTTCCATGAATTTTTTGTTTAATTCTGTTGGTGTGAGTTGTTCTGCAATGTCAGAATTGTTCAGTAGAGGTGGGAAGTAGGGATGAAGGTGGTCCACATTGAATACTGGTTGCAGACCAAGGAATGGTGGAATACTGAGCTCAAAGGAATTATTCCATAAAACCTTGGTGATGGTGTACGGCCCATATCAGAGTGGACAAAGCTTGCAGTGGTGTCCAGTGAGGCGCTCCTTCTACAAATGTAGCCAAAATTTCTCGCCCACTTGGAAGTTGTGTGGAACCTGATGTTGATCATGCCGTTGCTTTTACTTAGCATTGGCTCTGGCCAATATGCCATCAACCTATTTACAGATGTGTTAAATGCGCTCGATGAAGCTGTTCGCTTTGTAAGCTTCAGCCTGCATATGAGCCTAATCGGCTTGAGTAGCCGCAAATTGCATGGCTACGTCAATGGGACATAGTGGATGGAATCCCAAGCCCGCCTGGAAGGGTCTGTGGCCAGTTGATCTATGGAGAGCCCAATTATAACTGTGTTTTACATAGGGGAGGCTCTCATCCCATGTGCATGGATGATTTTAATTGTACATTCGCAGAATGTGTACAATCATCCTATTGCCAACCTTTGTTTGGCCATTCGTTTGGGGATGGAAAGTTGTGGACTTGGTGAGCTTTATTTCCACCATTAACCAGAGGCTGGACAAAAATGTGCTGAGGAACCTTCTGTCCTGATCGTCGATGATAGACTGTGGGATCCAAAAGTGCACCCACACGTTCAAAGAAGAGTTTAGTAGTGGCTTCTACTGTGATATTCTTCTTGCAGGCCGCCATAATGGCCATATTTGAGAATCTGTCGATGACCATGAAAACACAGTAATTTCCATGCTTAGTAGAAGGAAGGCCCGACATGTAATCCATGGAGATGGATTCCCAAGTTCGACTAAGGGTAGGTAGCAGAGTATAGAGGCCTTGCTTCTTGATGGTCGGTTTGGCAATGACACAAGCAGTGCAGAATCTGATGTACTTCTCAACATCCTGTCGAAGGTTCAATCAATAGAAATACTTCTGCAATACTGCCACTATTTTATCGACCCCAAAATTTCCAACGACTCGACTGTAGTGTGCTTCCCATATCATCTTGGGACACTCGCTTGAAGGAACACAAAGGTGTCCCAGGTGACATAAAAATGCATCTTGAAGGTGAAAATTTGGAACTTGCGTACCCCCCAAGAGTGCCTTGTATGTGTGATTGAATTATGGATCGCTCTTGTAGAAAAGCAACCAATCAGAAGTCTCGTTCCCACAAGAGTTTAGAACGGTGGTTAGCACCATGATCAATGGTTGGCTGAGGTAGTTTGCAACATTATTGGTGCTACCCTTCTTGTACTTGATGTTCAAATGGAACTGTTGCAGATATGTGGACTACTTCTGATGGCGATTGTTCTACAACTTCCCTTATGTCTGTATGAGATACAGGGGTTGGTGGTCTGTGTGGATGATTTTTTCTTTCCCCAAAATGTAATGCTTCAATTTTTGACAAGCCTGCACAATGGAATACATTTCTTTGTCATAAGTGGGATACTTGCGAACTGTGTCAGACAATGTCTTACTATGATATGCCACTGGATACCCCTGTTGAGTAAGAAATGCCCCAATAGCATAGTCAGATGCATCCGTCTTGATCTCAAATGGTTGTTGCAAGTCTGGTAATGTGAGCATTGGGGCAGAACAAAGGCAATGTTTCAAATCTACAAATTCCTTCTATTGAGATTCCAACCAAAATAATTTTTCTTATGCTCCTCCCTTGGTGACTCGACTCAAGGGCTAAGTGATATGAGAGAATCCCAACACGAACCTGTGGTAGAAATTAGCAAGACCTAAAAAACCGCAAAGCTCTGTTAGAGTGGTTGGGGCTGGACAATCCTGAATGAATTGGATCTTGGTTGGATTCACATGCACCCCCCTTCATCAGTAATGTATCCCAGATATTGAACCTGGGTCATGCCAAAAGTGAACTTCTCCAAATTGGCACACAACTTGTGTTGTCGTAGTGTTTGGAGGACTTGTCGGATGTGGTGGAGGTGCTCTTCCAAAGTGTGTCTGAAGACCAGAATTTCATCCAAGTACACCACTACAAATGAGTTGGTGAATGGTCGCAAGATGTTTTCCATCAACCTCATGAAGGTTGCAAGAGTATTCGTCAACACGAAAGGAATGACTAGCCATTCGAAAAGGCCCTCCTTGGATTTGAAGGAAGTCATCCACACATAAGAGGGTTTGATTGGTACTTGGTGATACCTTGACGTCAAGTCGATCTTACTGAAATATTTCTCCCCTTTGAGTTGGCCGAGAAGGTCATAAATCTGTGGGATCGGGTACCTATTCCAGACAGTGATCTTGTTCAACGCCCGATAGTCAATATAGAGTCTCCAAGTCCCATCCTTCTTTTGTAAAAACACGATCAGGCTCCCAAAGGGTGATGAACTCAGCCGAATGTGACCTTTCTGCAATAAATCCTGAATCTACCTCTTGATTTCATCGTTCTCTAGAATAGAGCACTGATAGATTGGTCCATTCAGTAGCGGTGCACCTGGGGTCTGATCAATGGGGTGCTTGACCTGACAATGCAGAGGCACCCCTGTGGGTGAGGTGAAGATGTACCTGTACTCCTCCACAACCTTTTCCATTTGTTTTTTTCATGCAAAGGAACCTTGTGTGGAGGTCGTGGCCACATTATTCTTCTTGCCTTGAGGGCGGATCATCAAGAAAACAAATTTCCTAGTTTTGGAAATGAGCTTACTGTATTGTTTTGTAGTAACCAAAGAGATAGCAGCAAGAGGTGGTACCTATGGTATCCTGTACAACTTATTTCCCATAGTAACAATAACAACACAAGGCCGGGACTCATACACTTCATGTTGCTTACACAAGTATGGTTGGCATAATAATACATCACAAACATAAAGAGGAGCAATGTCACATAATACCTCATCTGTGAAGGGCTTGATGCTGTAGGGAAGGCATCACTGCTGGTTGATGCAGAGAGCCTGTCCTTAGTGAAGCCACCCAATGGTGTATGGATGTGGGTGTGTTGTGGTAAGCCAAACCACTTCATGGAATTTTCTGGAATGAGGTTCTTTTGGATCCCATTGTCGACAATGAATTGTAGCGGGAAACCCTTTACCCACATCTGGGAGTGGAAAAGACACTCCTCCTCCTCTGGATCTTCTAGTTCCTCATTCTGGATCTTCACAGTGGCAACAATGGCATTGGGCTTCACATCAATAATATGTTTCCCTTTGTCATTCCCCTTGTCAGGTTCTAATTTAGAGTCAGAGCATGCATCTAAATCAGAAGCCCTCATCTTGGCCACCAGCGATTGCTTGGCCCGACACTCACTTGTGTTGTGAGTGGAGCTCTTATGGAACTCACATCACTTTCCCGTGTCCTTCTTTGGCTTCACGGTGTTATTCTTTGCTTGCAGATTTGACAGGTTGTCTTGGGACACCATGCCTTGGCTTTTTCCTTTGGGGCACCTTTCCCTTGATTTTGATCCATAGATCTAAAGTCTTGCTTCTTCTATTTGAATTTCTACTCAATCTTGGCAACATACTGGTATGTTGTATCAAGTGAGAAGTCGAGGAACTCCATTTCCTCCTAAATATATCTGTGCAGAAAAATATGATACTTTAGCACCAAATTTTTCTCCAAATATTTGATACCCAACTTTGTGCGCATGGTATGGAACAGATTCCTCAGCTCATGCACATCTTGATCCCTTTGTTGCCCCAATGTGGTCGATTGTATGTACTTGTCCTCATAGCTCCCCAAAGGATAGTATTGTTCCTTGATGGCGTCTTGGAAATAATTCCAAGTGGTTATGGCTAAGAATAGAGAGGATTATGTCTCGCCATTTTTCTCACAATAGGTTTCCCACCAGTCCTTGACATGGGGGGTAGCTTTGAGGAGTGAAAAAAATAATCTTCTCCCTATCGGAAAAGTCATGAACCGAGAAATATCCTTCTAATAGATTCAACCATCCATCTATGGAATTTGCATCTATTTGACACTAAAATATGGGAATGTCAAAGTTTAATTGTACCTTAAAGGTAATTGTGCCTCTAGAGTGGTTGCTGGATGCAGATGCACTGCAGGTGGGTAGTCATTGAAGGATCTGGGAAAAGTTATCCATCATCGCATTCCTTTGTTTTTCGAGGGCCTCCTCGAGCAAAATTTTGAGAGGATCTCCTAGTCCCTCATCTTTCTTTTCATCCCCCATGGGCAGCCATCGGGGATTGTGAGGCTGATCTTGGAAAGGTTCAACCAGATCTAGCCCTACCTCCTTATACCCCGACGTCATTGGATCGAGAAAACCAGACCACTCTAATACCACTGATCCAGATTTATGCAGGAATGCAATATAATACACATATAACCATAAGTACAAATATGCAGCATACATAACACTTCATTTCATTAATATCAAAGAATTGAAATTTTCTTACAAACAAAATGGAAATGAACTAGCTAGGGCGTTGGTAGCTTATCTCTGAGAAGAGGTGTGGTGGCTACAGGCCTTTGAACTCTGTGTTACAATGAGGATCAAAGGCCTATATATTATTGAGAAATAACGAAAAACCCTAAACATCCAAAAACCTAACCCTAGGAGATGAAACACCAGACTATGGGCCCTGTTGGGGTAAATTGGTACGTCAATTTCCTGGGGTCGTAACTTTGGAAGACTATCTCCATTTGACACACATGATACATCACTAGAAAGATATATCCAAGGACTACAAATTTTGACCACAAATTTAGATTTCAGAATGGAATCTTATTCACTGGAAAAACAATTCCCAAAAAACTGCTCCGGAAGTTCAGGACTCGAAAAAACTGCTAAAAATAATAAGTTGTGCTGAAATTGAAAATTTGAAAGAGACAATGGTGGGGCCCCAAGTGGAATAGGTGGGTGGCCACCAATATCCATCTGGATCATTCATCCCTTATTAGGAAGAAATGGTCCCAATTGCATTGAGTTCCTCCATGAAATGAGGAAACTTCTGTTGAACCTGGTCCCTAGTGAACCACTTGCCTTGGTGTAGGAGTTAGCCGACTTTGACAACCCGATATAGTTGGATCTTCTGTTGGCGAGTTTTTTTGATTTGAATATCCATGATACAATCTGTGGTGGCCTGTTCCATACATTATAGGTTTAGCTCTGTTGGTGTGAGTTGTTCTCCAATGTTAGAGGTGTCTAATAGAGGTGGGAAGTAGGGATGAAGGAGATCCACATTGAATACTGGGTGCAGACTAAGGAATGGTGGGATACTGAGCTTGAAGGAATTGTTCCCTATAGCCTTGGTGATGGTGTATGGCCCATATTAGAGTGGAATAAGCTTGCAGTAGGGTTCAGTGAGGCGCTCCTTCTGCAAATGTAGCTAGACTTTGTTGCCCACATGGAAGTTGTGTGGCACCCGATGTTGATCATGCCGTTGCTTGTACTTAGCATTGGCTCTGGCCAATATTTAATGAACCTATTGGTGGATGTGTTGAATGCGCTAGATGAAGTTTTTCGCTTTATCAGCTTCAGTCTGGACATGAGCCGAATCGGCCTGAGTAGCTGCAAATGGCATGGCTATGTCAATGGGACATAGTGGCTAGAATCCCAAGCCCACCTGGAAGGGGATGTGGTCAGTTGAGCTGTGGAGAGCCCGATTATAACTGTGCTGTACATATGGGAGGCTCTCATCCCATGTGCGTGGATGCTTTGAATTGTGCATGCACATAATGTGTACAATCATCTTGTTGATGACCTCTGTCCGACCATCCGTTTGGGGATGGAAAGGTGTGGAATTGGTGAGCTTGGTGTCCAACATATCTGTGAAGAAAACTATGATAATTTAGCACCAAATGTTTCTCTGAATCTTTGATACCCAACTTTGTGTGCAGGGTATGGAACAAATTCGCCAGCTCATGCACATATTGATCCCTTTGTTGCTGCAAAGTGGTCCATTCTATGTAATTTTTCTCATAGCTTCCCACGGGATAGTATTGTTCCTTGATGGCGTCTCAAAAAGAATTCCAAGTGGGTACGGCTGAGAACAGAGAGGGTTCTATCTCATCCTTTTTATCACGGTAGGTTTCCCACCAGTCCTTGACATGGGGGGTAGCTTTGAGGGTTAAATAGATGTAGATGCCATAGATAGATGGTTGAATCTATTAGAGGTGTGAGTTGTTCTGCAATGTCAGAGGTGTCTAATAGAAGTGGGAAGTAGGGACGAAGGCTGTCCACATTGAATGCTAGGTGCAGACCAAGAAATAGTAGAATATTGAGATCAAAGGAATTGCTCCCTATAGCCTTGGTGATGGTGTACGACCCAAATCGTAGTGGACGAAGCTTACAGTGGCATCCAGTGAGGCGCTCCTTCTGCAAATGTAGCTAAACTTTGTCACCCACCTAGAAGTTGTGTGGTACCCGATGTTGATCATGCTGTTACTTGTACTTAGCATTGGCTCTGGCCAATATGTCATGAACCTGTTGGCGGATGTGCTGAATTCACTCGATGAAGTTGTTCGCTTTGTCAACTTTAGCCTGGACATGAGCCAAATCGGCCTAAGTAGCCGCAAATGGCATGGCTACTTCAGTGGGATAGAGTGGCTGGAATCCCAAGCCCACTTGGAAGGGGCTGTAGCCGGTTGAGCTATGGAGAGCTTGATTATAACTGTGTTGTACATAGGGGAGGCTCTCATCCCATGTGTGTGAATGCTTTGAATTGTACATGCGCAGACTGTGTACTATCATCATGTTGAAGACCTCTGTCTGGCCATCTGTTTGGGGAGGGAAAGCTGTGGACTTGTTGAGCTTGGTTTCTAGCATTGACTAGAGGCTGGACCAAAATGTACTGAGGAACCTGCTATCCTGATATGAGATGATATACTATGGGATCCCAAAGTGCACCCACACTCGTTCAAATAAGATTTTAGAAGTGGATTCTACTGTGATATTATTCTTGCAGGCCGCCATAATGGTCATCTTCGAGAATCTGTTGATGACCATGAAAACATAGTCGTTTCCATGCTTATTAGAAGGAAGGCCCAACATGTAATCCATGGAGATGGATTCCCAAGGTTGACTAGGGGTAGGTAGCAGAGTATATATGCCTTGTTTCTTGATGGTCGGTTTGGAAATGGCACAAGCAGTGTAGGATCTGATGTACTTCTCGACATACTGTTGAAGATTTGGCCAATAGAAATACTTCTGCACTACTGCCACTGTTTTCTCAACCCTAAAATGCCCAGTGACTCGATTGTAGTGTGGTTCTCATATCATCTTGGCACGCTCGCTTGAAGGAACACAAAGGTGTCCCAGGTGACATAACAATGCATCTTGCAGGTGAAAATTTGGAACTTGTGTACCCCCAAGAGTGCCTTGTATGAGTGACTAAATTCTGGATCGATCTTGTAGAGAAGCGGACAATCAGGAGTCTCATGCCCACAATAGCTGAGAATAGTGGTTAGCACCGTGATAAATGGTAAGCTGAGGCAGTCTGTAAAATTATTGGTGCTACCCTTCTTGTACTTGATGTTCAAATGAAACTGTCGATGTGGACCACTTTTGATGGCGATCGTTTTGCAACTTCCCTTGTGTCTGTATGAACTACAGGGGTCAGTGGTCATTGTGGAAGTTTTTTTCCTTCCCTAAAATGTAATGTTAGCATTGTCAAAAAGCCTACACAATGGAATACATTTCTTTGTCATAAGTGGGATACTTGCGGACTGTGTCAGACAATGTTTCACTGCGATATGCCACTGGATGCCCTTGTTGAGTAAGAATTGTCCCAATAGCATAGTCAGAGGCATCCGTATCGATCTCAAATGGTTGTTGCAAGTTTGTTAATGTGAGCTCTGGGGCAGAAAAAAGGCGATGTTTCAATTCTATGAGCGCCTTCTGTTGAGATTCCAACCAAAAGAATTTTTCTTTCGCTCCTCCCTTGGTGACTTAACTCAAGGGCCAAATGATATGAGAGAATCCCAACACGAACCTGTGGTAGAAATTAGCATACCCAAAAAATCTACAAAGCTATGTTAGAGTGGTTGGGGCTGGCCAATCCTGAATGACTTGGATCTTGGTTGGATCCACATGCACCCCCATTTCATTAATAATGTATCCCAGATATTGAACCTGGGTCATGTCAAAAGTGCACTTCTCCAAATTGGTAGACAACTTATGTTGTCGTAGTGTTTTGAGGACTTGTCGGATGTGGTGGAGTTGCTCTTCCCAATTGTGGTTGAAGACCAGAATGTCATCCAAGTACGCCACTATAAATGAGTTGGTGAATGGCTGCAAGATGTTGTCCATCAACCTCATGAAGGTTGTAGGAGAATTCATCAACCCAAAAGGCATGACCAACCATTTGAAAAGGCCCTCCTTGGCTTTGAAGGCAATCTTCCACACATTAGAGGTTTCGATTGGTACTTGGTGATACCCATAATTCAAGTCAATCTTGATGAAATATTTCGCCCCTTTGAGTTGGTCCAGAAGGTCATAAATCCGTGGGATCGGGTACCTATTCTAGACAGTGATCTTGTTCAGTGCCCAATAGTCAATACAGAGTCTCCAAGTCCCATCCTTCTTTTGTACCAACACGAGCAGGATCCCACAGGGTGATGAACTCGGCCGAATATGATCTTTCTGCAGTCGCTCTTGAATCTGCCTCTTGGTTTCATCATTCTCTAGAATAGAGCGCCGACAGATTAGTCCATTGGGTAGTGGTGCACCTGGGGTCATATCAACGGGGTACTTGACCTGACAGTGCAGAGGCACCCCTGTGGGTGAGGTGAAGATGCCCCCATACTCCTCCACAAAATTTTCCATTTGTTGTTGTCATGTAGAGGAGCCCTGTCTGGAGGTTGTGGCCATAGTATTCTTCTTTCCCTGAGGGTAAATCATCAGGAAAAAAAAATTTCTTGGTTTTGGAAATGAGATTACTGCATTATTTTGTAGTAACCAAAGAGACAGTGGCAGGTGGTGGTACCTCTGGTATCCTGTATAGCTTATTTCCCACAGTAACAATAATAGCACAAGGCCGAGACTCATACACAACATGTCGCTTCACAAGTATGGTTGGTCTAATAATACATCACAAACATCAAGAGGAGAAATGTCACATAATACCTCATATGTGAAGGGTTTGATGCTGTAGGGAAGGCAACATTACTAGTTGACGCGGAAATCCCGTTCTTGGTGAAGCCACCTGATGGTGTATGGTTGTGGGTGTGCTGTGGTCGGCAAGCCCAACTGCTTCATGACGACTAATGAAATGTTGTTCTTTTGGCTCCAATTTTCAACAACTAACTGTAGCGGGGAACCTTTTACCCACATGTGGGAGTGGAAGAGATGCTCCTCCTCCTCTAGATCTTCCGGTTCCTCTTTCTAGATCTTCATAGTGGCAAAAGTGGCGTTGGGCTCCACATCAATAATCTATTTCCCTTTGTCATTCCATTTTTCAGGTTCTGATTCAGAGTCAGATCATGCATCTGATTCAGAAGCCCTCATCTCAGCCACCAATGATTTCTTGGTTCGACACTCACTTGTGTTGTGAGTGGACCTCTAATGGAACTCACACCACTTTCCTGTGTCCTTCATTGGCTTCGAGGTGTTGTTCTTTGCTTACGGCTTTGACAAGTTGTCTTGGGCCACCATGCCTTTGCTTTGCCCTTTGTTCTATGGTTTGGGGGCACCTTTCCCTTCCTTTTGATTCACAGATCCAAAGTCTCGCTTCTTCTGTTTGAATTTATGCTCAATCTTGGAAGCATACCAGTATGTCGTACCAAGCGAGGAGATGTCAAGGAAATCCATTTCCTCTTGAATATATCTGTGTAGAAAACTGTGATACTTTAGCAACAAATGTTTCTCCGAATGTTTGATACACAACTTTGTGCGTAGGGTATGGAACAGATTTGTTAGATCATGGACATGTTGATCTCTTTGTTGCCACAACGTGGTCCATTGTATGTACTTGTCCTCATATCTTCCCACGGGATAGCATTGCTCCTTGATGGCATCTCAGAAATAATTCCAAGTGGGTACGGCTGAGAATAGAGAGGGTTCTGTCTCGTCCTTTTTCTCATAGTAGGTTTCCCACCAGTCCTTTACATGGGGGGTATCTTTGAGGAGTGAAACAATAATCTTCTCCCGGTCGAAAAAGTCATGAACTGAGAAATATCCTTCTAATAGATTCAACCATGTATCTATGGCATATCCATATATTTGACCCTCAAATATGGGAATGTCAAATTTTACTTGTACCTTAAAGGGAGTTGCACCTCCAGAGTGGCTGCTGGATGCAGATGCGCCGCTAGTGAGCAGTCATTGAAGGATCTGAGCAAAGTTATCCATCATTGCATTCCTTTGTTTTTTGAGAGCCTCCTCGAGCAATGTTTTGATAGGATCTCCTGATCCTTCATCTTAATTTTCATCCCCCATGGGCAGTCATTGGGGTTTGCGAGGCTAATCTTGCAAAGGTTCAACCAGATCGAGCCCTAACTCCTTATACTTCGACCTTATTGGGGACATGCAAAGAAGGATCGAGAAAATCAGACCGCTCTAATACCACTGATCCAGATTTATGCAGGAACGCAATAGAATACACATATAACCATAAGTAAAAATATGCAGTGGAAATAACACTTCATTTCATTAATATCAAGGAACTGAAATTTTCTTACAGAAAGAATGGAAATAAACTAGCTAGGGTGTTGGTAGCTTATCTTTGAGAAGAGATGTGGCGACTACATGCCTCTAAAATTTGTGTTACAATGAGGTGTGAAGGCCTATGAATTATTTAGAAAAAATGGAAAATCCTAAACATTGAAAAACCTAAGGATATAAAACACCAGACTATGGGCCCCATTGGGGTAAATTGGTACATCAATTTCCGAGGGTCGTAACTTTGGCATACTATCTTTGTTCGACACACATGATACATCGTTAGAAAGATCTATCCGAGGAATAAAAATATCGACTCTAAATGTAGATATAGAAATGAAATCAGATTCGCCGAAAAAACAATGCACAAAAAATGTCCTTTAGGGCCTCAAAACGGCTCCGAAAGTTCAGGACCCAAAAAACTGCTAAAAATAGTAAGTTGTGTCGAAATTGAAAAGATAAAAGAGACAATGGTGGGGCCCCAAGTGGAATAGGTGGGTGGCCAAAAATATCCACCTAGATCACTGGGAAAGATAATATGATCTAATGTCATAACAAATATTCTGAAAAAAGAACAATGAGGTGTAATTGCACAATTATGCTCACTAGAAGTTCCAACATCAAAATCATCTATTTTTCCAGATCTCTGAAATGTATTGGAAAATCATTACAAGGTGTTTGAAACTCCCAAAGGACTCCCACATATTCATGATCATCATGCTATTCAGTTGATTCTAGGAAGTGTTCCTCTAAACATCAAGCCTTACAGATATCCTTATGTCCAAAAGAGCGAAATTGAACGTATGATTGCAGAAATGTTAGAGGATGGTATAATTCAACCAAGCCAAAGCTCTTTCTCTACTTCAGTAGTATTGGTGCACAAGAAGGATGGATCATGCCACATGTGTCTCCATTATAAGGAGCTCAATAAGCTCACTATTAAAGATAAATTTCCCATTCCCGTGAATAATGAATTATTGGATGAATTACATGGAGCAATTTATTTTACCAAGTTGGATCTTCGTTCAGGATATCATCAAATTATAATGAAGACTGAAGATATTTCGAAAAAAACATTTCGAATTCATGAGGGTTATTATGAATTTTTGGTCATGCCTTTTGGCCTTACCAATGCACCTTTTACATTTCAAGGGTCGATGAATTCCATTTTCAAACCCTTCCTTAGAAAATTTGTGTTAGTATTTTTTCATGATATGCTAATCTAAAACAAGTCTTGGAAGAGTGATGTTTAACATGTTGACATGGTGCTCAAAATATTGGAGGAGAAACAATTATATGCAAAAACCTCTAAATGTTTAAGTTGGAGTACAAGAGGTGGAATATATGGGTCATATTGTATCTCACTAGGGTGTTAAGGTAGACCCTAAAAAAATTAAAGCCATTAAGGAATGGAAATTCCCCGTAACCATAAAGAAGTTCTGAGGATTTATCGGGTTAACATGGTATTATCGCAAGTTTGTTAAGAATTATGGGAGAATAACAACACCTCTAACAACATTATTGAAGAAAGATGCATTTTCATGGACCGCTGAAGCAACTAAGGCCTTTGAAAATCTTAAAGAGGCAATGTGCCTAGGATCGGTCTTAGCTATGCTAGACTTCACAAAAACCTTTATTGTGGAATGTGATGCCTCAATAAATGAAATTGTTTTAATGCAAGAAGGAAGACCCATTGCTTTTGAAAGTCATCCAATCAAAAGAAAGTATTTACAGAAAGCTATTTATGAGAAGGAAATGTTGGAACTAATACATGCACTAAAAAAATGGAAACCTTACCTAATGGGAAGACACTTTAAGGTAAAAAATGATCATGATAGTCTTAAATAATTTTTGGAAGAAAGACTGTCTTCAAAAGAGCAGCGAAAATGGGTCACAAAGATGTTGGGTTATCACTTTGAAATTATCTATAAAAAATGGAAGCTAAATGTTGCTGCAGATGCACTCTCAAGAAAGGATGAAGAGGTGGAAGCATTTATTTGTGCCATTTCTATTATCCAACCAGATTGGATAACCAATGTAAGGGATGAATGGAAAAAGGATGAAGAAGTGTGGACACTCATTAAAAATTTGTAGCAAGATCCTACTACATCTCATACATTTAGTTGGAAAAATTGTTCCTTGTGGTACAAAGATCACTTATATCTTTGTAATAATTCCCAACTAAAGAAAATATTCTTTTGGAATTGCACAACTCTCCCTTAAGAGGACACTCAGGATTTTTAAAACTTACCACAGGGTGAAGAAATATTTTTTTTGGGATGGCCTTAAATCTGATATTCAAAAGTTTGTGGTGGAATGTTTGGTTTGCTAGCAAAATAAATTTAAGACAACTAAGACCCTAGGTCTTCTACAACCTTTACCCATTTCAAGTCAATGTTTGGAGGATATTTCAATGGATTTTATCGCATGTTTACCTAAGTCCTAAGGAAATAGTTTCATCATGTTGGTAGTTGATAGAATTACCAAGTATCCACACTTTTGTGCATTATCTCATCCATTTAAACCAAGTACAATTGCTATTGCATTTATGGAAACAATTCAAAAGCTACATGGAAACCCAAATATTATTGTAAGCGATAGAGATCCCATTTTTACTAGATTTTTGGATGAAATTATTTCCTTTTTTGGGTACTCAACTAGCTCACAGCTCATCTTATCATCCTCAATCCGAAGGGAAAACTGAGATAATGAACAAATGTTTGGAAGGATATCTTCGTTGTTTTGTATTTGATAAAAAAACAGAATGGGTCAGGTGGTTACCTCTTGCTGAATGGTGGTATAACACTTCCTTCCATACTGCAACAAAAATAACCCCATTTATGGAACTTTATGGATATCATCCACCGTCCATCACATCATCCTTAAGAGAAAATTCTAAGGTTCAAGCAATGGAAGATCACATCGAGCATCAACAATAAGTTCTTCAACTCTTAAAGGATAACCTAAATTTGGTACAAAATCAAATGAAACAATAGGCAAATCAACATTGCAGCGAGATAATTTTTGATGTAGGAGACTAGTTATTTTTATGGCTACATCCATACAAAAAAATATCCCTCAATCAAGCTAAGAAGGATAATGAATTATATCCAAATTACTATGGTACTTACAAGGTGTTGCAAAATATTGGTACTATGGCATACAAATTCAAGCTTCATACTTTTTCTCAAGTGCATCCAGTTTTCCATGTTTCATGCTTAAAGAAGGTTATAGGTGACAAAATTTTAGTTCAAATTTTTTTTCCAGAACTTGATGAGGAAGGAAAAATCATATTGAAACCTGAAGCTGTCACGGAAACAAGAACTCGACAACTACGAAATCGATCAATTTCAGAGTATCTCATCAAGTGGAAGAACTTACCCACTGAAGATTATACATGGGAGGATGAGAATTTTATACAAAAGCATCCGGAGCTAGTCAAGCGTTGAGGACAACAATTTTTTGAAGGAGAGGGACATGTTAGGTCCCTATATTACTAGTGTAATCCCTTATTGTTGTTAGTGTAACCCCCTTATTATTATTGTTGTACCCCTATAACCCCCATATTGTTATTATTGTGCTCTTACATTATATATTGTTAGGTCGACTAGAATTATATTGTGACCCCACAGACTCCTATATATAGAAAGGAGGTTTTCTCATTTGTATCATCGAATAATTGTCCATATATGTAATGTAAAGTAGGTTTCCCCCTCGAAGTGGCTGATTTCTAAGGCGTTGATCTCTCTTTTCTTCTATTTTTGGAGCTGGTTTCATAACATAAATGGATGTGAAATCATCCTTCTTGAATAGAATTCTAGAAGAATAAATTTATGTGCAATAGCCTCTCGGTTATGAAGTAGAAGGTAAAGAAGATAAATTTTACAGGTTGATGAAAGCGCTATATGGACTTAAGCAAGCACCTAGAGCATGGCATAACATAATCGACATTGTAATATTCCAAAATTTTCATATGTTTATTTGGAATATTAGAGTATTAATAAACTTAATTAATTAAGTAAATAAAAGGGTGGAGGGACCCATATTCCTCAAAGATAAATAAAATCCACTTTTGATGTGTGTATGTGGATATTCTAGATCTAGATCTAAATCATGGAGTAGTGGAGCAGCTCCATTAATGATAAAGGAGCGGAGATCATCTCTCATTTATGAGATAGATCATGGAGGATGAAATAGTCAATTAAGATCATGGATATTAAATGTAAAATCATGAGGATCCTTGAAGAGGTCAACTGAGATCATAGTGTAATCAAAGTAAGACCATAAAGCACTTATGATAAGTTAGTCGAGGAAGTGATGCATTTAATGCACACATGATGGAGAGGGTGATCACCACATGTAGACATGATGGAGGATATAGAGAAATAGTGAAGTAAACCATGGAGAATTATGTCCACATGTATAGTGCAGTTATGGATAGGGCCTAGGCTATGGAAGGCTCATGATCTATATAATGAAGGTGAAGGCACTATAAAAGGCATATTTGGATACTTGGATTATTCTTTGATCTGTTTAGATCTGGATTTGTCTTAGGACATTTATATGCATGCTTTAGATGTTTAGCTAAGTCTGCAGTGCTGTTTAGCACAGGGTGTTTCTGAGTGGAAATCCCACCCTTACCCATGGGGGACTTGTTTGCTTACTCTGGGAAGGTCTTCTATTGAGCTTCTTTCCTCATCAGGCATTGATGCCATCTTTAGGAGGTTGTTTCTGGCATTCCAGCTAGGAAACTAGTGGAGGATCCATCCTTAACTTTTTTATTCATATTAAGTCTTCTAGGATCATCAAATATATATCCGACATTCAGGCCATTGTATATTACCTCCATGCAGAAGCAGTCCCCTCAAGGATTGCGCAGTGTAGTCTTGTAGATCTATTGGAGGAAGGAAGTTTTAAACACTTCAGCTGGAAATATTGTGAGGGATCATCCCCTCACCTTGCCATCATTGTTTCCATAATTGTGAAGCTATATTGACATATCTAGCAGTAGACTATTGAGCCTCCCTCTCTTACAACACAATTTTCTGAAGTTGTTGTTCATCTAGCAACTATTTTCAGGGGAGGAGATTGGAGGAGCTAGATCTTGAGCTTTTAGCCCAAGGATATAGTGAAGGGATCAACCCTTCTTGCATAGAGCTGATTGTACATCATTGAAGCCATCATATCATCAGTTCATGCATCACATCTACATACCCAGTAGTGTATATGTGAAGCCCTAAGAGGGTGATTTCTCTAGATTGATAGATCTGGAAAATTATTTCTGGGTTATCTTGGGTATCCATCATAGAGCCCAGATCTAAAATTTCAACAACATCAGAGCTCCCATACTGCCTAGATCGGAATTTATATCTTTCTGGCAGTTGCATTCCCCACAGCTGCAGTAGGGACAACACAGTTTACCTTCCAGCAGTTCAGCAATTACGCAATCCCTCTTGTGGGATCATTTCAGGGTCATTCTAGGCCATCCCTTTGGCTTTAGTGTGTCATATTTTGAGCATTGTTGTACTTGCTATTCACCTCCTATATAATAAAAATGGCTCAGCTTCTTTGTACATTATGATGTTGTCTTTAGATTAATTGTTTTCTTTGATTTTTTTCAGATATTGTGTTTTGTATCAATGAATTATTCCATTTTGGGATATTAAAATGGTATTAGAGCATGATCTTTGGCTCAGCTTGTGGACACTTCATCTTTTGCATCAAAAGAAGAAGCAAATAGAAGAGATCTATAATGAAGGAGGATTGTATTTTTGCCACTCTTCTCTTTATATCCCTACAATATCTCTCCAAGGAGGTCAATAAAATGAAGAGAGAAAGGAAAAGGAAGGATCCAAGAAGAATATTGGATGAGGAAGGTCCAAGCACTTCCTATCAACAACAAAGAAAACTGGAGAATCATAGATCTCCTCATAGATCTACTATGCTGACTTTCTTTGAAGAAGGTGAATGGTATAGTCATGAAGAAAGAAGAAACATGGAACCTGAGACTCATTAGACTCTCAGTTTATATATTGAAGAGTACAAAGCATAGTCTAGAGCATTCAAGGCGAATCTAACTCTCGAACAATTCTTCCAAATCAAAGAAGAAAGAGGATCCTATAACAACAAAAAAATAAAGAGGCACAATAGATTCTATTTTCATACATTTGACGGATCTTCCTCAAGCACTGTAAAGGCTTGGAGGAAGGAGTTAGATTCATTATTCGGGCTACATCCTGTAGCTGAAAAGGAGGCTATTCAGATTGCAACACTTCATCTTCATGGTGAAGCCAATGATTGGTAGTTTGGTCACATGGAGCATGAAAATGTGACTAAATATTTAGATTTCTTTCACAAGTTGAGAAAGAAGTTTGATATGAGAAAACCAAATATATGTCTCAAAGAGACATTTCCTAAAGAAACGAAGGATGATGTCATTCTTGTCACTCTGGACAAAGAGTCACTACATTCACCACTAGCTGCAAAGGTACTTGTATTCAGAGAAGAGACACTTGCATCTTTGAAATATAATATTGATCTCTTGACATATAGAGTCCCATGCATGATTTAGGAGATGCATGAGGAAGAAGAGGTTGATTTCAGTGCTGGTACATTGATTGACGAGGAACCATCACTCTTACCAGTAGTTGGAGACACCATTGTCCTGGTTGGAGGAAATATTGTGGTCTTACAAGAGGTTCGCACATATAAGCTGATATAAGGTATGCATCCACTTCCATCTCATATTGTTTCAATACCTCTTATTGAAACTTATGGGGACATGCCATCATAGCCAATGCATAACCAAGGGTTAGAACAACATGCTGATTTGAAGCAACAACATATCACAGTGCAGAGGACCCTTGATCTAATCAAGGAAGAGATGAAGAGCTATCCTAGTTTATCATTATTGATCTACATTCAACCCTTTGAGTTGAAGTGTAGAGTTTCAGAATATGGGATGAGCATGATCCTATGTACAATGGCTGGCTATGAGTTTAGCATTGTGCCTTACCATGAGACAACATATGTATCACCATGTAGATCTACATCGTCGTCACTTAGTAGCAGTGATGATGAGGGGGCCTGATTATTCTTGGAGCATTCTGAAGGTAGCTTCACTCTTGAAGCAATGGAGGTAAAGATGATAGATGGCAGACATCTTGAGATGAGGAATATTTTCACCTTTCCAGATGACACTTTCTCAAGGAGCATTTCCCAACTCAAAGAGAAACTTATATCGACAGAAGATCCCTCACTATTTTTGGAGGGCCATTGGTGAAAAGAGAATCTCATGGAGAGATCTAATTAGAGGTGCACTTCAAAATATAATGAAGTGCAAATTTTTTCAACAGTTTGGGGAGGTTGGTATCCTACAATGGGAGGATACCAAGATTTTTCAGAATGAAATCCATCATCCACATTGGGATGAATGGTTGATGATGTGGAGCAAGGGTTTTCCAAACCACTTACAGAACTATGAGATAGGCCAGCAAGAAGCATGGTTGCACTGGTTGCTCTTGGGTGAGTATGGTTACTACCCAACAAGACATATTTTCATGATCCATGCCTTGTACAACACCCATGTAATGAAGAAGGAGGCATGGCTGCATTGGCTGCTCTTGGGTGAGTATGGTTACCACCCAATAACCCATATTTCTTTGACTCATGCCTTGTGTATCAATGACAGAATGAAGTAGAGGAAGGCTTGTTCATCTTGGTTGAGAGAGTTTGGCCATCACATGACATCTCCCATGTTCATGTGTTTTGTATTGTTTGTAATATGGCAGAATAATCTCATGATGTGTGATAATGGAGTTTGTTTGTATTTGGCTGATATGACATTCCTTATGTCATTTAGTATGTTGTTGTTGCTCCATGATTCATATGATGATGTGAGGAGGCAATAAGAGATCTTGTTTCTTTGGCTTCTATTGGGGGACTTTGGTCCTACATACTCCTCTACTTTGCATGATAATGTTGGAGGATGGTAGTAAGAGGCATTCCTCTAATGGCTCTTACTTGGAGAGTATGGATACCATACTTGGTATTTTGACGGTGTGGTGTGGCAGCAGGGAGCATTTTTGCATTGGTTACTATCGGGAGAATATGGTTTGACACCTTTTTCTACCCATATGTCTCTATCTCTTCTTTTGAACAGTGTTGGGATGATGCTTAGATCCAATAAGGCCAATAGGGCTAAGGATGGAGGCATGGAAAGCATCTCTTTACTTCAGGTAGCATGGGAAGGAGGTATACTTTGTGAGTTGGAGCTTTCATTTTGTGGAAGGAACCATCTATCTTTATGTATCTCATGTATTTTGGAGGATGTTGGACAACTTATGGTTGTCACTTGGAGCTTCATGATTGAGGAGGGAAATCTAGTTACACAGTTAGAGGTCACTCTAAACATTCTAGAGAGGAAAATTTGTTGCTGGGCATACATAACTAATTGCAGGAAATGGGGAGAAATTCCTTGTGTGGATGCCATTGGGAGGGGGACAAATTTCTCTAGCATCTACTTTGGCAGTTGCTTGAGGACAAGCAACATTTTTTCGGGGAGGACTGTAATATTCCAAAATTTTCACATGTTTATTTGGAATATTAGAGTCTTAATAAACTTAATTAATTAAGTAAATAAAAGGGTGGAAGGACCCATAATCCTCAAATATAAATAAAATCCACTTTTGATGTGGGTATGTGGATATTCTAGATCTAGATCTAAATCATGGAGTAGTGGAGCAGCTCCATTAATGATAAAGGAGTGGAGATCATATCTCATTTATGAGATAGATCATAGAGGATGAAACAGTCAATTAAGATCATGGATCTTAAATGTAAAATCATGAGGATCCTTGAAGAGGTCACCTGAGATCATAGTGCATTCAAAGTAAGATCATAAAGCACTTATGATAAGTTAGTGGAGGAAGTGATACATTTAATGCACACATGATAGGGAGGGTGATCACCACATGTAGACATGATGGAGGACATGGATAAATAGTGCAGTCAACCATGGAGACTTATGTACACATGTGCAATGCAGTTATGGAGTGGGACAAGGCTATGGAAGGCTCCTGATCTATATAATGAAGGTGAAGGCACAATTGAAGGTAGATTTGGATACTTGGATTATTCTTTGATCTGTTTAGATCTGGATTTGTCTTGGGACATTTCTATGCATGCTTGAGCTATTTAGCTAAGTCTGTACTGTTGTTTAGCATAGGGTGTTTCTGAGCAAAAATCTAACCCTTACCCATGGGGGAATTATGGGCCTACTCTGGGAAGGTTTTCTATTGAGCTGCATTCCTCATCAGACATTGGCACCATATTCAAGAGGTTTTTTCTAGCATTCTAGCTAGGAAACCGGTGGAGGAACCATCCTTCACTTTTTTCTTCATATTCAATATTCCAAGAGCATCAAATCTATATTCGACATTCATGCCATTGTATATTATCTCCATGCAGAATCAATCCCCTCAAGGATTGAGCAGTGTAGTCTTGTAGATCTATTAGAGGAAGGAAGTTTTCAGCACTTCCACTGGAAATCCTGTGAGGGATCATCCCCTCACCTTCACATCATTTTTTCCATCATTTTAGAGCTGTATTGACATATCTAGCAGTAGGATATTGAGCCTCCCTCTCTTACAATGAAGTTTTCTGAAGTTGTTGTTCATCCAACAAATATTTTTAGGGGAGGAGATTAGAGGAGCTAGATATTGAGCTTTTAACCCAAGGTTCTAGTGAAGGGATCAAACCTTCTTTCATAGAGTTGATTGTACATCATTGCAGCCATAATATCATCAGTTAATGTAGCAGATTTTCATACCCAGCAGTGTATATGTGAAGCCCTAAGAGGGTGATTTCTCTAGATTGATAGATCTGGAAAATCCTTTCTAGGTTATCTTGGGTATCCATCATAGAGTCCAGTTTTACAATTTCAGCATCATCAGAGTTCCCATACTACATATATCTGACTTTCTATCTTTCTAGTAGTTGTAGTCCCCAAAGTTGCAGCAGGCACCTCACATTTTACCTTCCAAAAGTTCAATAGTTATGCAGTCCCTCTTGTGGGATCATTTCAGGGTCATTCTAGGTCATTCCTTTGGCTTGAGTGTCTCATATTTTGAGTACTATTGTACTTGATATTCCCCTCCTATATAATAAAATGGCTCAGCTTCTCTGTACATTCTGATGTTGTCTTTAGATCAATTGTTTTCTTTGTTGTTGTTTAGCTATTGTGTTTTGTATCAATGCGATATTCCATTTTAGGATATTACAGACATCTACATGATTAATAATGGATTTTACAGAAGCAACATTGAGCCTGCATTGTACATAAAGGTAAATGAGCATGGAAAGAATTTGATTGTTTTCTTATATGTTGATGACATGATTTTTACAAGTGATCTTGAGTTAGATGAATTTAAAGCGGCCATGATGAAATAATTTGAGATGAAATATCTTGGTCTCATGAAATACATTCTTTGCATAGAATTTGAGCAATATTAAAAATGAATTTTTATTTGCTAAAATGAATATGCTAGAGATTTGTTGAAAATATTCAGGATGGAAAACTGCAAACCTATCTCTACACCAATTGCAACAGGTACAAAGTTAAGCAAGGGTGATGAAGGATCATATGTCAATCCAACTCTATTCAAAATATTAGTTGGCATCCTCATGTATCTCACAGATACAAAGCCAGATATTATGCAAGGAGTGAGTTTAAATTCAAGATTTATGGAGACTCCAAAAGATACACATTGCATTGTAGGAAAAAGATTTTTGAGATACATAGTAGGAACTAGAGATTGTTGCATAATGTATTGAAGTACAGAAAATAAATATTTGATTGGATTTACAGATAGTGATATTGCAGGTAGTTTGGATGATAGGAAGAGCAATTTCGGTTATGTGTTTCATCTTGGTTCATGTGTGATTTCATGGGCATCTAAGAAGCATCCTATTGTGACACTATCATTAGCATAAGCATAATATGTAGCAACAACATCAACAACATGTAAAGTAGTATGGTTAAGAAGAGTATTATATGGACTCAAGCATAAACAAAAAGGATCAACAAAAATATATTGTGTCAACACCTCAACGATTTCACTATCCAAGAATAGTGTGTTTCATCAAAAGAGAAAGCATATTGATACTAAATATCATTTTATTAGAGAACTTGTGAGCAATGAATAACTTCACTTGAAGCCATGTAAATAGAGTGATAAATTGGATGATATATTTACAAATGCATAAGAAAAATATGTGTTTGAGTTTCACAAAAGAAACTTGGGTGTTGTAAGCACAATTGAGACATAAACCAATAGACATGCTTGAGTTGTCATGAGTCATGTTTTAGTTTAGCAGTCATAATTACAGTGGAGCGTGAAAATAGCTAATTAAATCCCACATAGAGATTTATCTATATTTAGAGAGTCAGTTAACTGAGCATTGATTCAAGTCAAGTTATGCGATAGATGAATTTAGTGAGTAGTTTGCATGTCAAGTTATATTAGGAGAGTCATTAGTCAAAAAGGTTTAAATATGCTTCACTAGGTTCATTGTAATCATTGAAATTTGTGTGATAAATAGAAGAGGTTCAACTCGTGTGTGTTTTGTGTGTGAATTATTTGTGTTATTTTTGTGTTTTAGAAGCTCCGCCTTTCTAACATGGACATCCATAAATTTCCATTTAAGAATTGCAAGAACACGGGAAAGAGTGGCAAGCAAGTGGGCATACAATAGAAAATGTGATTCAATACCACATGAACCATCGTTTAACTATTTTTTCAAAATCCAATCGACTGTTCGAGGGAATTGCAGGTGAGAAGATCCATCAATGGAAGGAACCTTGGCTACCCATGTAGTGTAATAATCAGATGGGGTGATCATTAATTAGTCTCCTTCACCACTAAACATCACTTTAATCTCACTGATAAGTTTCTTCGCATGTTGTCCATAACAAGAATCCTATTCAATTAACACATACAATAGTAAGTACTAGCCATGATCAACACTAATATTTGATTTCATGAGAAGACATGGGCTTTCATGGGCACCTAATATGTAATGAAATGAAGAATTTTATACTTACAGTGTAAGGGGATTTGAGAGATTGTACAAAATCATAATCCCACACATTAGGATGAGGATTGGTTGTCCTTCTGATCAAGCTATTATTGTTACTACTCATCGAAAAACTGCAAGGTAGAGTAGAAGCAATAGAAATGCTAGCCATTGGATCAATTTCTTCCAACTCTTAGCAACTATCAATACAACACAAAGGGGAGTTTTAAGACAATATTTGAGACAATTTTTGGGTAAATTGTCTTAACTTGAGACAAAAAAAAACTTTTGTATTTTCTTAAATATTGTCTTTAAGTGGGTATATCAAATTATTGTCTTAATTTTTTTTCTCTATAAAGACAATATGTAGCACAAACATTATTGTCTCTTAGGAGACATTTCTTTCATTTAAATTGTCTTAAATTGATACAAAAAGAAACTTATGTATTTTCTTAAATATTGTCTTTAAGTGGGTGTCTCAAACTATTGTCTTAAAAAAATGTCTCTATAAAGACAATATGTAACAAAAAAATTATCGTCTCTTAGGAGACATTTCTTCCATTTTTTTTCTTGAGAGACGATAGATGGGATCAAAGACATATTTTCTTGATAGAGATAATATGTCTTTAATCCTAGCTATTGTCTCTCTAGAGACAATAAAAAATTATATTTAAATTCAATAAAATATCACTTTTGTCTCTATAAAGACATAAAACAATCAATCTGGAAAAATATTTCACTATTGAAATAAATGAATATAAAAGTATTTAATTAAATAATCTACAATATCATTGATTAATTTATTTTAGGGCAGAGCGGAATCGAACCACCAACACCCTTCTTATAAGACTTGTGCTCTTCCATTGAGCTAGCACCCTTTAAAGAATTATGTGAGTTAAAATAATCCTTGAAATTGCAAATATAGATATATATTTAAAAAAATATGTTCGATAAATCATCATCTTGCATACTTGTACTCAAGTTTAATAAAATCTCTTGCTAAAAATAATCCTAGAAAATTTTCTAAACACTTCCCCAATGTGAGGTTTTATTGTTGATATCATCATATTGATATCTGGCTCGACATTTTTTTCTAGTGGGAAACATTCTTATGGCTGGCACTATTTATTGATATTGGATCAAGACAATAAATAGATGTTATATCTGAGGGAGTATTTGTTTTTATTTAAATTATTTTTATGTTATGGTGGTTTAGAAATTTGTTGGATTGAAAAAAATCTAGGATAATCTTTGTGTACACATGTAACCTATTGGTAAGCTATGCAAGAGAGTATGGGACACCATACATTAACAATTAGCTCCCTCCTATGGAACCTTAATGGAGATACTACCCGATTCACCTGGGGAAAAAATGGCTTAAGGACCAAATTTAGCCATCTATACCAGGTTTTTAGAGAAAAGTGGCTTTGCAATGGGTTCCAAAGTAGACATGTAGTTTCCTCACCTATTGTGAGAGTGGAGGTTTATGTATATGTTGTGACCCAGTAATTCTAGACTATATGATGTTCCCTTTTGTGTGTATTAATGAAAAATAAAATAAAAAATTAAAAAAAAAAATTGTTACAACCATTCTACTTTCCTTTGAAATAAATATATGAGACCTTGGTATATTTTGGTTCCCATAATTTATTGGGTTTCAGCCTCAAGTAGGCAACATGAAAACTGCTTATAAAACCCTTATAAAATTCACAACCTATTTTGTCATTTTCAAAATCAGAATCAAACATCTTGATGAGTTGACTACAATTTTAGTTTGGGAATGGAAGAATAGTGTATGTACCAAGGGTTGAATATTTATCCATGACTAGTGGGAAAAGTTAATTGGCCATGGTCCTTTTGATAGTATGATTTTTGGATCGTTGGAACTACAAGTTGTATGTACACACTTATGAAGATATTCTCGGTTCCTTGAAATTGGGATATTATGGAATTTCTTTCCCTGTTTAGAAAGCCTCAATGATATATTTTATCTGGGTAAATGTGATTTGTGATTATTGTTTACTTCAAGCTAAATCTTAAGAATTTTTATTTTTAACAATTTAGATGTTGGGATGATTTTAAATCAACTTAGCCATAACCCTGTGTAATATTTGTATTTATTTGTTATTCTCATTTGTATTTTGAAAGTTACAATTTTCACATACATGAGTGAAGTATTTGAGTGATGATGATTTTTGAATTCTAAATCACTGAGGATGGAAATTTTTGAGAACTTGGACCCTACATGTGTTCTAGAAAACCACTGCCACTTTTCTGGTTTTTCCCATTAATTATTTCTCGAACATCAATATTTTCAGAAATTTACTAATTTGACTTCATCTCTACTTTTGTATGTCTTAATGGTTTTTCTTTAACCATTTTTTCAAAATTTTGTGAAAATTCAACACAAAATAAAAGACTTAGAATATTCTCAACTTCTTTGCTACCAAAATATTCAAGTTAGCTTCACTAACGTTCACACTACTAAATTTTGTGTTTGCATAGCCCACTAGTTTGACCATTTATTCATAAGGGGAAAAGCTACTGCTATGCTTTGAATATTGAAATTGAAATGGTAGGAAATGCATAAAACATAAATTGAATATACACTTAGTCATCGTGTTGCATGTCAGGATGAGAGATTCAATTCAATATGTAAATTCATTCAAATTTCATAGAGATTCCTAATCTGAGACTATAATATGGTATCAGGGAGAAAATCAGAGCATTCTTATTCTTTTAGTTCACTCTAGAGGCACATAATTGGAGATAATATCTAAAAGAACCATAATCAATGTAAAATATATAATCATGCAGCCCCTATATACTCCCTCTCCACAAGTCTGGGAAGGAACCCCTAACTGACTCAACTAGAGCTAAGTGAGCTATCAAATGCAATAAAGCCAATTCATTATTACCTCTCTTTCATCAAGTATTCATATTTTTCGCCTTATGGTGGAATCTATTACGTATAATAGGATATGTAATGAACTGTCTTCAATTCTTATTCTATTTCAATAGATGAATCCGATTGGTTTGTTCATTCATTCCAAAATCCTTATATAGATCAACTCAGGCTCATCAAGCTAAGAGTTATCTATGGAAAAATAATGAGGGTTATAGCTCCAGCATGGCTTATATTAGTAAAGGTAAGGTTGGGGATGATACGAAGTCATATTTGATTATCTACTTGTGCCTCTCTTTATAAATCTAATCTCGATAAGAGGATGTTTTCAAGAGTATGTAACAAAATTTTTGCTAACTATAGTTGTAGCAGTTTTTAAGGAACTCAATTGACCTATTGTGCTTTTAATAATATTACCAAACCTGCAAGAGAAAGGAAAGTAGAAACACTAGCATTGTCAATGTCAGTATTCAATTTTTTATGGTGATTTACGAATTCTGGTAAATTCTCGGTTCATGGGTGTTGTATGTAGCCAAAAGCCTTCCTTTAATCATAAATATTTGTTGGAAACTCTATCACAACACCATTTTTCTTTGAGATGAACTTTGGACTGGTACGTAAAATTTTAGGGGTAAAGACAATACCAACATTATTATCACTACAGTACATGGGTACTGGAACAAGCAGCTCATTTTGCCTTTGATTTTAGCTAGTAGGGATGAGGATTTTTTAGTTTTATCACCATATTCTTGAAGAATGGTCCTTCGTAATGAGCCCATATATCTACCGAGTCAACATATTAAAGTCCTATGCCTGAAAAAAATGGTGTATATTCTCTTGCTTGTTTTCCATAAGGGAAATGTAATGAATCTGTTTTGGAATTGGTCATCCTATCTTCATGATGGTTAGTATCATCATCAAATATAGGAGGTATATCAGAATTTATGGCTAGAAAAAGTCCTGAAACAATAAAAATTCCAACAGATAATTCCTATAAACTTTTGGCAGCAGAATGCCATGGCACCCATCATCCCTCAGATCAATCGTGCACAGGTAATATCAATTGTTGAACCTGTATAATCCATGAGAATTTCTATCCATTTTAAATTTCTCCTTTAAGTTACACAACGTAAAGTGACTTGAAGAAAAAAAAACACAAAATATGAATATTGCAATAGAATGAATCATAATTCAAATGCCCTTGGAGGGGATATAGCTGGTTCATAACCAGAGGAGATCTTAGACTTCATTAAATGATTCGAATTGAGGAACTTGAACAATGAATTTACCTAAAAATATACCAAACAATGTAGGGAAAAGCTTATGGAAGGATTTTTGCACGCTTAGCTAGGTTGTTGAAGCATTGAAATTTGAGAGGATTTTCTTGATTTTGCATGGAAGTTAAGTGAGAGGACCTACCTCATCCAATGTCATTATGAAATAACACCTTGCTGGCCCTGACCCTACACCTTAATATAGATTTTTTTGCGAAAAATGGAATTTAGAAGTTGTAAGATGATTAATTCATTTTTGTTGGCACCATAATCTACTATACTGGGCATGCTAGCTTCTTCATTTTCATTTGTATACCACCCATAAAACATTCTACCTTTTGATTATGTAAACTGTAGCCCAGTTTAAGTGGACAAGGTTCCAAATTGATCACAATGAATGACCAGGATAGAAATGGGTCACATTCATGACAAAATAATGAAAACATGAGGAGAAAAATTTGATCACATTCATTGCAGACAAAAGTAGATCTTACACATTATGTACTTGCAAAGATCTGTATGTATTAGAAGGTTGTATACTTCTCTCTTGTAGTAGAAGATTCCAATCTAGGAGGGAATAAAGGATCATACAAATTATGTCAGCTGATTGTTTGAGACTGGTGATCTGCACTCACATCAATCCTAGAGAAAGGTCTAAATTGAGACCTATCGAGCCAGAAAAGGAATGTCCTTATGTTTGTGAAACCTTATCCTGTAAGGGATCTAGAATACACCTCAGAAAAAATAAATTTAAATGAGTGATACAAAGGTGATATATATACATTTGAGCACTGAAATGAGTTATAAAGGGATGAAATTTGGATGGTAACAATTTTCAAAGTATATCTAAGGCATACCTTGCAATGCCGAATTTAAATGGAAGTGAGCCAAATCAATTTGTTGTATTTATTACATCCATGGGTGAAGTGTCTATTAAGCCATCCTATAGGGGTGGAAATATATTGAGAAGGGGGTTGATTTTTGAAAACATGACATTTAAGGGTATTTTTGGTGTGATCATAGTGCTTATCAAGTTATCAAAAAATTGATTTTGGAAGGTTGTGTTGCTTCAATTGCAATGGTCACTTTCCAATGGAAAAAATATATCATTCAAAGAACTTTGGAGGCTACACGAAGAATCATAAAGCCCTTTCTTATCATCACTATGGGGTTCATCATGTATTGTGAAATATTTTTCACCCACCTTGGAGGCCACTTGGAGGCTTGTGTGCCCACAATGGAGGATGCTTTGATGGCTATTGCAGAAAATTTTAAATGTTAAAAATTTACACAATTTCTTGAATAATTTAATATTAACATTAATTATATAACATTTGTAGGGACTTAAGGTTGACTACTAGACTTCCCCACTCATAAATTATTGCTTTATAAAACAAGTTTTATTTTCGTGGGTTCTTAGTCACATTGTAGGAAGTCAGACAAAATTGTCTGGATCAGTGAAAAAATCCTAGCTTGTAACTGAACCGACCTTTTTTGGTTCAGAGCCACTGGTTGGAATGGTTTGGCACTCAAAATGGCCTCACTAGTTTTGCTTTCAAAATGGCCAGAAATGTCAGTTCAACTGGTTCCAGTCGAATCCAATAATATTGGTGCTATTATTCAAAACATCTCGCAATTACCTTTGACAGGACAAGGGAGGAGTCTGGAAACATGTGACACAAAAATATTATTGGTGAAGCAAATAAATCTATCATGAAACTGTTGTTCCAAATAGGTTGTGATTCAAGGCATTTCAGGTATGGATAACATTGTCATGTTAGGTCTTAGGGAGTGTAAACAGTCATAGGGGGTTGATAGAAATAGTACAAAATCATATTCCTAGAAATGTTGAATTTCTCTTTAGTGAAGTGTCAACATTTCTAGGAAGATGTTTTCGAAGAACAAGCTGTCAAAAACATGCAAGGGATTCAACCATTGTGACAAGTTACATCTTGAATATAATGAAGTTTAGGGATCATCACTTTTCCATTGGCATGAAGATAGAAGTGCCTATTGCACTAAACGACCTTTCCCTTTTTGGGAAGCCTTTTTTCAAAGTTTTTTCCCATGGGGTACCCTCCCAACTTATAAGAGGCTTTAGAATGTATTTTCCCAAGAAGGAACAAGATAAAAATCAGTTGTTTCCCAAAAAGAAAAAATGTGTGAGACCGTGTTCTCATCAGGAAGATGAAGAAAGGATGGAGGAAGAAGAAATGTGAAAAAGATAAGACAAAGGCATATTCCCTTACTCTGGTTCTAGGAAAAAGAGTCAGGTTATTTTTACCAGTGTGACAAGAAACAATACTACGCTAGTGAATGCTCAAAGAAGAAAGTATTTAGAAAAGGTAATGGTAACAACCACAAAAAAAAAATTTTAGTTAGTGCAGATAGTTCAACTAAAGTGAATGGGTTTTCATCCACATTAAACACTGCAATTTACAAAACTTCATCCATTTCTACATATTATCACTTGGAAATAGTTTTTGTATTTCAAAAAAAGAAACCAAAGTTGTCTGCATAAATATTGGGAACTAAGTCCCTCTAATTGATGAAGCTTCCTATGATCTAGAATTGGTGATATCAATTTGAGGGGAGTCTTCCTAGATGCTTTAAGACTTCAACTTTGAATTCACAAGGGAAATTGGAAACCCAAATCTGCAATAAAACTTGTTGATCTTCAACAATATTTTCAAAATTTTGATTTTTTCTCTTCACATCAATGATAAAAAACTTTAGAGTGATTAGACATGTCATAATAATGTACAAAATTCACAAATTTGCTATAAAATCCCTTTTTTTCTAGGATAAAATTTGTATAGCAACTATTAAAATTGACTAGAAACACAATGAAAACTCTCTAATTCATTTTTTTATTGTTTATATGAGATATACCTCTATTAGCACTATAAATTGACCAAGTGTTTCATAACAAAATCAACAAAGAAACTTAATGTAACATCAGGAAATCTACTCACGCTGTCACATTGGTTGTTTCATCTCACTCTGGGCTAGTCATTTTCCCGGGGAGGGGTTCGCTAGGGGATCTAACTCTTAGATGCACATTTCTATTCACAAATTAGACCTTAGATTAATGAAATAAGTCATTGATGTTTCTAATTAGGAAATTAAAATCATCAAGCTATGTTGTAGACAAACACTAAGGTAAATCCGATGAACCGAGTTCTCATTTAAATATTTACAAGGAATTTTAAATTTGCAATGGTCTGTTGCATATATGAATTGATTATACTAAAAAAGGAAATGATAAAATATGTGATAACATGGTAAACACTCTCCTATCATCTATGTGGATTTTTTCCTTGATGGATTGGAATGATGGAGAAAAGATATTGGAAAAATACTACATGAAATTATTAATTTCTATTCTTGCAGATGAATATGAAAATAATAATGATAAGTAAATAATAAGAAGAGCACCATAATGTCACATGCTCGATATAAAACATTGAAATTGATAAACACATGGATATATAAGCATTACCAGCATACAAATTACATCCAAAAATTTGATAAAACAGAGATCAACTCTGTAAATTTGATAATACCACTTCTCTACACTCCCTCCTCACTCCTCAACGACACAGATGATATAATGGAAAATAAGAGAAATCAGAAATGATCAAGGATCTCCAAATTTGGATATTGAAAATATCCTAGGACACCTAAAAAGGCACCATCCTAACTATGGAAAGGATAGTCAGGAGTTTGGAGGGAGCTCTTCTAATGATGTTCCACATGTCCTGGGATTTATGAGGTATATGTTAGAGTTGGAAGAAATACATGTTTCTTTGGGATAATAGTGTAATGGATGGCTCAAACATTCTTGCAACCAAAAGAGCATACATTCTCTCAAAAATCTAGTTAAAAGCTTCCTAAGACATTGTCACCAAAGATTTCAGAAATTTGATGATCATGACTAGCACTTGTTGGTAGCATTGCACTAGGAAGGCCACATTTGTCTTTTTGCAAGAAATGATGGAATCCATGAAGATAATGATGGAGCTTTTATGGAAGAAGAAGACCCTGTGGTGCTAAGTGAAGGAATGGATGCAGAGGAAAAAAGATTGTAAGAAGGAGATCTTCCTCATCTCCTTCAACATGATGATAATCTAGATAAGGAAGACAATTTAAAGGGTGGATATCTATACTGTGATGATGTTTCTATTGTTATGAATAAAGTGTTCAACTCAAAATTTGACGAATTTAGCATTGTTGGCATCATTTAATAGGCTACCATCCTAATACACATCCAAAATAAGAATAACACAGTAGCCCTGATACAAACTTGATCCAGATTCATTATTTGCTCAAAGAAAAGGAATATCATATGTTGTGTGTTTTGAATATAGTCCTATCTATGATGAATATACAAATTACATTAAATAAAATTTCTCAAATTCAACTATGAGTACTTTTTATTTTCCCATAACTCAATTTCAACACAACTAATGTGATGTGTGATCAATCCAACCACAAGGCAGAGAATGACAAGGTTGTTTATGAAGAGGATAATCAAGAAATTGCTAAAGGGAGCATACCAGATCAACCTTTTAATAAGGGCTTAATTCTACATCTATATTTTGTAATCATGAAATTATTACCTCTCCATTTGATGACATATATGACAAATATGAAGAAAATCTAGCTTTAGAGGCCTCAAATGATATGCATGAGGGAAATTGTAGAAGTACAAAGGAATGTACAACATGTAATGATAGGATTTTTCTTGTTATGGAAAGTGTGAGCAAGGTTTTCTCACAGCAAACAACAAGGTAAAAGGAGAGGGTGAATGGGATGATTTTTTTTTAATTCAGCTATCATATATCATATATCGCTTGACAACAAATATTTCTAGAAATTTTAGTGAAGAGAAGATTTTGTTTACTCAAATAGTCCACTAAAATTGCTTAAAGAGACCTTGAAATATTGGTTGCCATCTCTCTTCTTTGTGGAAGAAATGGACATTCTCAAGATTTTGTTACATAAAATGAATTTTTTGGGAATGTGAGAGTTGTTGAAAATGGACCATTCAATCCAGAGGTGATGGGGATCCCACCATATTTTCATTTGGATTTTAATGTGTCTATATTTTCAACAATGATCAAACACAACGGAAATGGATATTGCTGTTTGGAGAGGATGAATTGGTTACTTTGGATTATTGAATTCACTTTTGCAACTTTATCCTGAGAGTTTGGGGTTCTCAAGTGATCCCAAGAAGGAAATTTGTGCTCAATAGGAGCAAGATGTTACCCCCTAGTTTGTATGAGGGTATCGTAAGAAAAGTTTCCCTAAAAATTATCCCACAATTTGTGGATAGAGGAGATCAATGAAATGTTTGGAATTATATTACTATTATCACCTCTACTAGCTCTGATGATGGATATGACAATTTGTGGGATTTCTCCTAAATTGGAGACAAGGATATGGTTTGAAATACACTTATGGGTAGCTGGATTTCATATAGAAGAAGACAACTAAGATAATTAATCCCATGGCTGGAACAACACTTGGTATAAGTGATGATCCTAAAACAAAGTGTAACCTAGTGTGAAGAGTAGACATGGTATTGTATTGAGAAGCATTAGGGTGTTGTTTGAAATGTATAACCAATATGCACTAGGGGAATTTTGAGGTCTAAAATGGGCCTTCAAAGTAATTTATAAAATAAGAGTGGAAATAATAAAATAATATTTGATTACATCATCAAAATTTAAAGGGAAAAAACGAAAAACTATTTTTTCAATTTATATTTTTAACTTATCTCCCAAAGTTTTTCATCAAATTTTGAGCGGGAGTACTCGTTGGATGAAAAATTTAATTCCTCATTAAAGGAGTACATGTGTTGCATACTTTCGATGGACCCCGCTACACAAAAAATGAGAAATACATGAAAAATGTGATTGCAATCACGTTTTTTAATGTATTTCTCATTTTTCATGTAGCAGGGTCCATCGAAAGTATGAAACATGGGTACTCCTTGGATGAGGAAATAAATTTTACATCCAATGAGTAATGCTCGAAATTTAAGTAAAACATTTGGGAGATAAGTTGAAAATATGAGTTGAAAAAGTAGTTTTATTATTTTATTATTTTTTGATCTTTTTACTCTTTTACTTAAAAAATGGTGAATCATCCCCTATGGTTAACATCATCATCTTGAATCCTATTGGTTCTTATAAATTTTATTTTGGTTGTACATTTTTCTTAGGAGGCCCATTTTAGACCTCAAAATTCCCCTAATGGTCACCCTAAAACAGTGTTTTCCACAAGGATGATGGAGATATTAGAGAGTTGCAGAAACTAGGCAACATTTGAAGTAGATCTTCCATGACTTATAGGGCACTAAATGGCTACTATTTTTGTCCAATTATTGTGGGGCAAACATATCAAAGCATAGTCAAGGGAAAATGTAATCTTGAAACTTAATCTTAATCCATCATAGTGTTGTGTCATGAGAATAAGAAATACATTTGTATAACTATCTCATTACTTGAATTTGTTTACGTGGTATCCCTGTGTTTGGAGATAACTAAAAAATACCAACCTGTGGTAAATATGTAACAAAAAAGGGATGAATTTCAGCAAATTTTGTAGGTGGATGAGTTAAAAAATGCAAATAACACTACCCAAGACTTTGGCTTGACTGTAAATAAAATGGTCTAAGAAAAACCTGCGTCGAGTTGAAGTATATATGGAGGTTTAAAAATAAATGAATCAACACACACATAAACACACACACACACACACACACACACACACATGTGCCATTAGTGAACCTTTCACTCATTGGACCTATAAAAAAATAAGACTATGCATGGCACTTTAATCTGAGGTTTTTGAGGGTACATACACACACACACACATATATATATGAGGTTTTGAATGTAATGATCTCTGTTCTGGGTGAATCCTGACTCAAGTTTGTGTAGGCAAAACTTTGGAAGGTATTTAAAAACAATTTCAATTGTGGGCCAACCTTTGTAGGACTTGTTTTCTTGATCAAATTTCATTTGTTTTAAGATTCATGTTCATGTATCAAAGAGAGCATGGGGTTTTTGGATGAGTATTCCTATTTTTTGGAGACCTTAGCAATCATTCTCAGAAGCCCCAAAAATTCACTCTAAAGAGACTTCAAAATCATTGTGTGTGGCATGTTGGAAGGTCACATGGAAGGATAGAAATCCCACGCTGTCCTCATGGAGGAGTATTTGGGGGTATAGATACCATGTTTGGCAAGACTTTGAAGGCTATATAGTTCACTTCAAAACATCAGCTATACATTTGGTGAGCCTTAGAAGGCTGGAAAGTACCATGTTTTCATGTTAGGAAGGTTACTTGTGGAATGATCAAATGCGGAAGGGCCTTTGAAGGCTGGATGCCTAATATGAACTACACAAAATTGAAATATCAATTCCAAGAAGAGGACAAGGTCAGCATTTACATTCAAAAAGTGTGCTTCAAGTAGAAGGATCAAAAACTAAAACCTCTCAAATATAGCCATCAACCATTTTAAATAAAGTACAACATAGTAATTTTTGGCTAGCCTTTTCATAATACACGAGCATTCATCTTGTGTTCAATGGAATTTGTCTAAATCTTTTTCAATCATAGGTATTAATATGGGATGAAAATGAAATTATTACTACATTTCTTAAGGGGATTACTACAAAGGTTGACACCGAGTTAAGGGAAAATAATTTTGAAGAACAAAAGAAAAAAAAATCTAGGTATAGTTCATCTTTCTCAAATTGAGAGCAATTTTGCTAGAAAAAAATGGAATATTGCATAATTAAGTATGGTTTAGTTTCCCTTACTGGATTTTCAGTTGAAAGGGACCAACAACTCTTAAGTAAGGAATTTTTATCATAGGATCAAGTATTTGACCACGTCAAAAGGTTGTTGATACATACACAACTTCAAAAATTATGGGAGGAAAGTTCTACATCCTCTAGTCCAAAACAAGAATAGTTTATGTATAAATTACATAAAACCTACACCAATGCTAATACCCCCAATGCGTGTTACAATAAGCAGATGGAGGTTTGCTAATAGTCAAAGAATGGATCACTCACATGACTATTCAAGTGTAATTGCAACACTGCATTTCTTGCAGAAAAGACGTGAAGATAAGAAAATCATATTAGATTATTCTTTTAGGCTTGTAAAACATAATATTTTTCATGACAAAATCAATGAAATCCATCACTATGAGAACTTTTTTTCTATCCTGGACATATCATATTTTCTAGGATGAAATATCCCTTTGAAAGTCAACAGTTACAATTAAAATCTCTGCTGCAAGTGTGGAATGCCTAGAGGGGGGGGGGGGGGGGGGCAACAAGAAATTTCAGTATTATGTCGTATAACTCGACAATGTATATACTATACACCAACAATTGTATTTGGGAGATATATGTTGCTAGAAAAGAAGGACCAATGAAGGCACAACCATTGAAGGAAGTTTTTTTAGAACAATGATAATTTTCTTTGATTATACACATCACATTATGAGATTCTTGATTTGGAACTGGCATTGGAACATCAATAAGAGAAACTAGTATAGGGTATAAGTATGCTTAATCATCCGAGGTAGTAGGTCCTTTGCATATTAGTGAGTTATGCATGGAAGAAAGAACAACAACCAGCTCGAAACTAAGTTGTTAAAGAAACCAAAGCTTGTATATATTTGTGAAATTAGATGACATCAATGGATCATGTGGGCCCTCACATGAGAGCTGCATGCTTCACCACTCCATCTCCATAACATATCATGCAAGCACTGTGCCATGACACATAAGGCTGCAACATGCTAATTTTTTATTCCTATATGGGAAGCAGTTGTCTGCCTCACCTATAGCCATCATTTTCATTTCTTCGAGCACATTGTTCTACCCCTAACTTGAGAATTACCATACCATCCTAGTTGAAAACATCAAATGGAAATATCCACAAGGATGGTTATTTTTCAGGTCATGTGTAGTAATGAGTTATATGTTGGGAATCACAATTTCTGTTAGACCAAAACCCATAGGTGTTAGTCAACAATCGCATTTCCAAAGATAAGGATCCATGGGAGGCAGTTAGTCCATGTCGCGAAACACACGGGGAGTATTGGTTTATCCAATGTCCATCAATCTCCCCCCAAACGTGAGCCAAGTGTGTAACAAACTCGTGACCTACGCTATAAAACCACTTGTTGGGAATCACGATTTTCATTATACCAAAACCCACAAGTGTTAGTCAATGATCGCATCACCAGAGATAAGGTTCCATGAGAGGTGGTTGGTCCATGTCATGAGTCACGCGGGGAGAGTTGGTTTAACCAATGTCCAACATTATACCTAGTTACAAGGTCTCCAGTGGGTTTTATTCAAGTGGTCAAATCAATGAACATTAACATGTCACCGAGATCTCAACCACCTAAAGAAATGCCTTTGTCAATTTGTCCAGCATACAAAATTACCACATCTGAGAAGGTGCAAGATCTAAAACTAGCAATTGCACTAAGAGGTGAAAAGGAACGCCGATAGGAGTAGAGGGAGAAAATTTGGAAGGAACCAATGAGGTGAAATATATTGACAATGAAATACGATCAAAATCCGACTTTCTATATATCTTCTAAATAATGTATTAGGAGGTTAAATCTAAGAATAAAGTTACACTAGCATAAATATCTTAGAACAGTGGTAATGTAAAAATAAAATGTGAAACTCTTGAAAATGTAGTTAACCTATTTTTTTGATAACAATTTATAATTTTGGCCACATGATGTGAGTTGAGTTATTGAAAGTAAGGCTGATTTACAAGATCCATTAGGGTTCGAAGCGTCTTACATCATGTGGATTTTCGCTAAGAAAGTGGGTCTGTTAACCCCGGAAGGAGGTTGTTGTTAGATGAAAGCCATCATGGTCATTAATTCTGGTCAGGTGGCCAGAGACTAAATAAGATTTGAACCTCTATCCTATGTGTTTAGTCAATTTAATTGTCTTAAATTTCTATCATAAATTATCACTAGAGTTGGTAATCTTGTGAAGTGCAAGTGCACTATATATGCTAGAATCCTTTCTTATTTAGTTTATTGTGATGAATGTATTTTTTAAGGTTTGCTTTTAAAAATGTTTTTATTTTTATATATTTAATGGATTGTATTTCAAATAAATTCTAATTAAACTAAGTTTCAAAAGCTACAACAATCCCTTGAAGAAAATTCCTAATTGATTATTATATCTAAAAATTCTAAGAATCCAATATAAGAAAATCAAAATTTAAAAGAACTTTGTTATTTTTTTATGGTTTTAGAAATGAAATATTATGTAATTGAGGCTGAGCGAAGAAATGAGAAAATAACTTATTGTTTTGGCCATAAATAATTATAAAACTAGAAACATTCTCATCCTTGTACCAAAAAGTAAAACATCAAATCACTACTACTTGAAAGGAACTCACTGAAATAAGAAATGAAATCTTTCAATGTTATTTTAAATTGATCACACATGAAAAACTAATCTACCAGAAATCACTACTATAAGGAAATAAATCTAAGATTACTTCTGCAATTTAACCATTAAGAAAAATAAAGTTGAATCTACATCAAATGATAGAAACAATTCTATTCTAACAAGATGAAATTCTGGAAATGACTACAACACAATAAAGATAATAATTGAAACTACATCAAATAATAATAAAAACTCATGCATCTATTTTAAAACACTACAAAATTATGGAAATGATTATAGCTTCTAACATAAGAATGAAAATCAACCAAATCATACACCTATGCTACGAAATACAGTTAAAGCTTAACCTGTGGATAAAAATGAAGCTATGGAAGAACATCTAAATACAAGAACATAAATGAAATAGAACCTCTTGTGTTGCAGTGGCCCTCCACAACATATGGTTTCAAGTCTAATATTTACTAACTATGCATTGAGGCTATGAAACACTTATTCATTCAAGTAGGAAATAAAAACAGTGTTTTAATGAGATTACAATCACATAATAATTGGTACTATTAATACAATTACTAGACCGATATTTATAAAATCCTGTCATTAATTATCTTGAGTCTTTTACACCTATTAGGACTGGAAAATTCTATCTTAAACTATAAATAGAAAGTATAATTTCGTTGCTTCACGATTTGCTACATGGCTGAGAAAATCGTGAAGTGTGATGGCTTCAAACTCTTCGCCCTCTTGTTTTAGCACTTGGTTGATCATTCCTTTGACCGCGTATCTAGGCGATTTCCTACTTGATTTGGGTCATATGAATAGGATGAGATCCAAGATAGGATAATTTTTCACCTTCCCATATATGTCAATACTTCATTAACACCTCTGAACCTATTGAACCATGGCAGTGGCTACAAAAACATAGATTGGTTGCAAAATTGCGTTAATTCCGCAGGTAATGAAAATTTTACTCTAATAATAAGGAACAATTGAAAATATGAAAAATAGATCATTAGAATTCCTTACCAAGTCAAAAATTTTAGTTTCACACTTGTTTGAGCTAATGGTGTTGACAAAAAGAAGGAAATATAAGTGAAAGGGAGTGTCAAAATTGAGGCAGTCTTGAGGCTCTACATCCCCCCACGAAGAGGCCATTGCTTGTCCTCATGCAAAAACATAAAATGTCTGGTCCTTTTCATGCTACTGCATCTATCCTGAGACTTTTTCTAAAACATCCAAATTTAACTTCTTTTCCTTCCTTCTAGTCACAACCATCCTTGGCTTTCTCGTCAGGAGTTTATATTTTAGGTTTATGACTTTCCTTTTGAGTTTTTTATTCTTCTTCTTTAACTTTTTTTCTTCTTGAACCATAAACCCAGATGCAAAAGTGTATTTTCATTTATGTTTTCTCAGTATTGTTCAATAAATTCAAGGCTTCATGCTCCTATTTAATGTGCATGTTTAGTATCTCCAGTTCAAAAATTTCTTGTCTTAGAGTATTCACAACTAGAGGTTGTTGTGGACTATGAGACTAGGCTTCTTCCCTCTATTCTAAAAATGATGTCTTTTCTGTATCTGTTTCCTTGAAGGATTCAATATACTCATATATTTTCTGTCGCACTAGGTCAATTTCTGGGGTCTTTTGACCTGGACTCTGAGTAGGTGAAATAACAGTGGGTGATGGAACCCTAAATTCTTCTTCTAAATCAACAAATTTTGTTTCTTTTGGAGGTGGATATTTTACTTTCTGACTCAGTCTAGCACTTCTACTTGCTGATTGGGGAGGATTTTGAACTTTTTCCCTATTCTTCATTATCTTAGACTCTTCTTTTTTTGTGGAATCGTCCTTTCCTTTTATGTTTTTCTCCTTCTTTTTAACTATTTTCTTTGTAAGTTTCCCCAAAATTTATGCAATGGGAACTTCATCTTTTTGTTGTTTTTCATTTTCAACAAAGTTTTCAAATTTTTTTTCCTTCCCCTTTTTTCTTTGCTACAACTAGGTTGTTCTTGGTTTTCCTCTTGGAAATAATTCAGAATTAGGAAATTTTCCCAAGAATATCCTATACTTTTAAGGTGGAATTCAATAAGAATTTTTATGAACCCATGATGATACATTGTGTTGTTTATAAACTGAATTATCTTTTGAAGAGGCCCTAACATTTTTATTAAGCTATGCAACAATAAGTATGGAAGATTTAACTCATTGCCTTCAAGAAAATTCATCAACAACCTAACATGATAAATTAACATGCATCCAAATCTTCCCTCACAGGCGATAAATTTTTGAATTATCAATAGAAAATTCCTCCATTTTCCCTTAAGTGATGTGCTAGAGATTCCATTTTTAAATAAGGTGGTATCCATACTTGTGTTTTTCATAAATATTTTCCATTCTTCACCTTCAATTCCTCTATTTTTCAACCACCTTTCTTCAGTTCTTGGTAGTCTGGTGGCTTCAAAAATTAAAGACACTGTTATTGTAAATTACATCTATGATTTTGACCTCCATTCCATGGAAAGATTTGGAAAATGACTTATTTACCTCCTTATAAAAACCTTCAATTTTTTGCATGAAACTAAGACGTTGTGTAGCACCTATTCTATCTATGGGTAGCCTTTCATAAATTTCCTATATTTAAGTTCCTCCTCACTATTACTCCCATGGCTTTGAGAAGAATTACCTTAAGACTACCCCTTTGATAGGGTAAATTGAGGGTTTCAATATGATTAAAAGTGTGAGTGAATGAACAAGGCTTCAGAATTATCGAGAGCATGAGTGAGGTCAATAAGAACTAACCGTTAGAGTATGAGTTGGATGATTTCACCAACAAAATCGGGATTTGATGTTGGAGTGGTCGTGTAATGATGAGGTTTAAGTGGAAAAGTTTGAGATTTGATTTTGATTTGACATGATCAACTCTTATTAATAATTTTTTTGGATGGATGGTATAAAATGACCATATAATTCATATGCCAATGTTTACATCCTTATTATTAAATAAAATTTTGCATTTGCATACCTTGAATTTGATGTTCATAACCTTCAATTTTTTTTCATTGTCTTGTCTTCAGGTGCTCTTCAGTGTATTCTTCAATTGATTTAGTCAAAAAGGTCTTGTCATATATGAGTTACAGAAATCCATCAGAGTTGCAGAATATCAACAATTCTGTAGGTATATATTTTTATTCTTTTTAAAAATAAAAAGGGATCCAAAGAAACTGGGATTTTAGAACATGAATAAAGAAAATGTAAGGTGCCAAAATTTTTAGTTTTCACCTTAGATTTTTTGTATAAGTATGTCAATAAATGATTGGTTTTCATATATATATATATATATATTAAAGTGATTAAATAAAATAATAATTTTAAGTTGGAAAAGAAGAAGAAGTCTTCTTAACAAACTTTATATCAACATTATCTTGAAAAATATTAACAAGCTTCTCCTTTGTCAATGGCTAGTGATAGATCCTTAGTCGATGTCCATTTACAAGGAGAGGAAATTTTTCTTCATCAATGTTTATGATCTTGACTGCTCCATTATCAAAGACTCTTTCAATTTCATAAGACCCAAGCGAGTGAGTTTGAAATTTCCCTTGAAAATCCTTGAAATTTGAATCAAAGAGTAACGCCCAATCTCCTGCTTGAAATTTTGTTTCTTTGATATATTTATCATGCCATCTGGATCTTTGTTGCTGAACTAGGCTAGTCTTTTGAATTGCATCTTGTCTTATTTCATCAAGCTCATTGAGTTGTTCCATTCTATGATTTTGTGCTTCTAACAAATCAAGTCCCAACCTAACTGATGTCTTGAAATTTTTTATTTGGAGCTCAATTGGAAATAGGACTTGCTTCCCATAAACAAGTTCATAGGGAGTATGTAATATTGTACTTCTCCATGTGGTGTGGTAAGCCCATAAATCTTCTAGAAGCTTTTCTGCCCAATACCTTTTATACAAATGAAAAATATTTATAAGGATTGCTTCAATCACTTTATTAGTGGATTCTACTTGTTCATTTTCCTGTGGATGATATGGAGTAGACTTCCTATTCTTGATTTTGTATTCTTCTACTACCTTCTGCACCATTCTAGATGTGAATTGAGTACCTTGATATGTCACAATTTCCCATGGGACACCAAAATGAGTAAAAATATCCTAAAACATAAATGAAACTACAACATTTTCATTAGAAAAAGAAAGTTATTTAGCTTCTACCCATTTAGTGACATAATCGGTGCATACAAGAATATACCTCTTTTGTCTTTATGGTGGATTGATTGATTGAAAAAAATCTAGAGACCATTTCTCAAAAGGTTCAATAAGTACTTATGGTTGTCAAGGAATTTTATCTGAAGGAACAAGTTTCCCCATTCTCTGACAACTATCACATCTCTTAACATATTACTTGGCATCCTTAAAAAGGAAAGGCCAATAATATCCCAAGAGAATTAATTATCATGACATGACAACTATCATCATGACATGATTTTAGTATCTTTGGTATTTTGTCTTCTCTCACACCTTCGGATGATGAGATCTAGACATGATTTGTATAATTCTTCATTTATCCATGAATAAGATGCACTCATTTAAATTATCTTCCTCTTTTCTTTAGGAAAAAGATATGATGGTAGCTTCCCTATGGCCAAATAGTTAGCAATGTTTGAAAACCATGGAGATTTAGTAGACATTGCAAAAATATATTCACCAGGAAAACTATCTTCTATTGGTGTATCATTGCTATCATTTTGAATTCTAGAAAAAAATTCAGCAACTGTGTTTCGTTTTCTAGATCGATCTAAAATGGTGATATTTAATTCTTGAAATAATAATAATCATCTTATGAATCTATCTTTAGTGATTGATTTATTCATTAGATATATAATTGCAGAATGATCTCCGTGAATGAAGTTTCATATCCAGTGATGTAATGTTTAAATTTGTTAATGGCATGGACAACAAATAAAAAATCCTTTTTGGTAACAATATAATTTAACTCTGTTGGAGTCAAATTTTTACTTGTATAGTAAATGGCGTAAGGAATCATGTATTTTTGTCACAATACATCTACTAGAGTTGCTTCTGAAGCATCAATTGAAATATGGAAAGGAAATTTCCTATTTGGTCCTCTTAAGATGGGTGCTTCAAAAATATTTTCTTTCAAAGTTTCAAATGCCTTTTGGTAATCAACATTCCAATTGAATTCACAATCTTTTGTAAGAAATTTGAAGAGTGGAGATACAATATTTTTAAAGTTTTCTATAAATCTTCTATAGTATCCATTTAAACCAAGAAAACTCCTAACATCTCTTTGAAAAGTTTGAATTGCTAATTTGGAAATAAATTATACTTTGGATGAGTCCACCCTAATTTGATTTCCTGAAATATGGTGTCATAAAACAATCCCCTCAATAAACATCATAAAACATTTTTCATGACTTAATGAGAGATTATCTTCTTTAGATCTTATGAGAACTTTTTCAAAATTTTCAAGGGATTCTTCAAAATAATTTCCATAGATTGTAAAATCATCCATACACACTTCCACACAATCATGAATTAGATAAGAGAAAATACCCAATACTGCTCTTTGGAATGTTGCTAGTGCATTGCATAATCCAAAAGGAAGCACTAGGTAACCATAAGTTCCCCATGGATAGGTAAAAGTGGTTTTGTCTTGATCTTCTAGTGCTATTTGAATTTAATTATATCCACTAAAACCATCCAAAAATGATAAATATTTCTTCCGTGCTAATGTGTCTAAAACTTGATCTATGAAAGGGAGTGGAAAATGATCTTTCAAAAGGGCCTTATTCAGCTCCCTATAATCAATACATACTCTCCATTTTCCATTCTTTTTAGGAACAATTACTAAAGGTGAAACCCACTGATTGTATGATATTGGATAAATAAAGTTTACATTCAACAATTTTTGTAGTTCCTCCTTTACAATTTCCCTTAAGTTTGGATTCATTCTTCTCTGAGGTTGTTAGATTGGTCTGGAATTATCTTCAATATATATGTGATGCATGCAATTTTCAGGATTAATTCCTTTCATTTTAGTGTATTTCGATGCATATGCAGAAGAGTGTTTTTCTAATGTTTCCATTAATTTCTTATTTTGAAATTCTCCCAAATTTTTGTTTACATTTAAAGTTTTACCTGAAAAGTTTTCTATTGAAGAATTTCAAAAAATTTCCATAGAATATAAAGACATTTTTCAGCATGATAGATATTCAATATTTCATTGTTCTTGAAAATTTTGACTACTCTCACAGTGTGAAGATAATTTTTAATTTTCTATTGAATTTAAAATTTGATCTTCTTCACTAATTTGTGAGATAGTGAAAATGGGTTGTATATCATTATCATCATCCATCCATTCTTCATTGTCTACCTCTATCATTGTTTTTTCAGGTGGATATAATGTGAATTTATTTGTTTAACTACCATGAGAGATAAACATATCACCAAATATACAACTGATAAAAGCATCAACTATAGCTAACCAAGGTCTTGCTAAGATTAAGGGATGTCCTTCTAAGTTATTCTTGGGGGTTATGATCATAAAATCAACTTGATACTCCGAATAATATAAGGATACATAAATGTATTCTAATACACCACCAGGTTTAATTACAAATCTATTTTCTAATTGTAACAATTTTGGTGTATATTTAAGATTTGGAAGTCCTAGTTGATCCATAATTTGTTTACTCATGGTGTTTATGGCTACTCCTAAGTCGATCAATGTGTTTGGGATTTTGATACCATTGATGTGTGTTTTCACAATGAGACTTCCTGGATCCAAATATTTATGTATTGTTGTTTTTCCCATCATGATTTCTGCAATTTTTCCAACTAATTGTATTATTTTGACTTCTCTTCTTTTTCTTCCCGGTTTCTTTATACTTAACTCCCTTGTTATATTTGCAAGGATTGGAATTTATTTGATAGCTTGTATGAAAGGGATTTTTATGCAAACATTCTTCAGCTTGTCTTATCCTAATCAGGCATCATGATTTTTTTTCCACCCCTTTATCAATTTGTAATTTTTCAAGGAAAGGTAGTTTTGAGACAGATACTAAAGATTGTTCTATAATGGGAGTTGAGTTTATTGGAGTATCAAGTGTTTGTTTTTGAATATTTTATTTTTGATGGAGAGATGTCTCTTCTTCAAAATAGTTATTTTTATTTTGAGGATCTTCATTCTGATGAAGAGATGAATCTTCATCAAAATGATCATCCTTTGGTTTTTCCTGGATAACAATAGATTCAGGAAAAAGTTATCACTGAACTGGACTGTGGATTGTGGTAAATCCATTGCTATAGTAACCCCTGAACCAGACTGTGGGTTGCAGTAAAGCTAGGAATTATCTACCTCGGTGGGCCAAGGAATCCTCAACTGGTGAATGGCGGGATAAACGGTAAATCCTAGAGGTGGGTGCTCTCCATTGGGCCTAGGAATCCCAAGATGGGATAAACTGTAAATCCTGGAGGGTGGAGTCTCGGTTAGGTTTATTTTCTAATACTCTACCAGATCTAAGTTGGACATTGTTAAGATCTATTTTATTTATCATATAAGTCTAAAAATTGTGTCCCTCCATGTTGTAAACAAGTTATGCATTTTTATTTTTTGGGTTTGGAAGTTGTTGAGCAAGCAATTGATTTTTTCTTTGCGGAAATGGTAATGAAAGTTATGGATTTTTATTTTGAAGCTATGGTTGAGGTTGTTGACTATATTGAGGAAAATATTATGGCGGAAAGTTTGGATAAGTTTGTGGATACTAGTGATATTGAGAGTATCTACCATAAGGATTTTTCCATCCTTTTGTCTAAGGTTGGGATTGACACCAAGGTTGTTGCCATGGCATTGGTGCAGTCCAATTATTTTGTGGGGGTTGAGTATACATCTGAGTGTTGAAACCTTGAGTTTGTGATCCTTGCCATGGTATTCTAGCAACAAAGCAAAGAGGATATACCTGGTTTGGAACCATTTCCTCTTGGTAGACATCTTTTAGACCTGGGATTGAAGGACACTTATTTTTTTCATGATTTTCTGTACATATAACACAAGTTTCTACACTTTTCAAATCAATAAGGCATTCTTTTACGGCATGTTTCTTTCTTCACTTAGGACAAAATATAGATAAGGCATTACTTTCATCTCTTTACTTTTTTTATAATTTCAAGGTGTTTATTTGTTCACTAAGAGTCCCTAAAATTTAATTTTTAAATTCATCAAGAAAATTGCCTATTTCAGCCATACTAATTGTTCGAGTTGCAAATTAATTAATTCTGGAGATAACAGGGTCTCTTGAATACTTCCCAATTCTTGACTTACCTCTTGAAAAATGTATACATAATTCAAAAATTTATGGTAATAATAACAAAGAAGTATCTCCTCTTTCCATCATGTTAAGCATATCTGTCCATTCATCTCTAATGGATTTTAGTAGGAGAGCTTTCAAAGTATCTTGATCCAAATTTTCCATTTTATCCCTTTTTAGATTATAGCTGAATCTTTCAATTAAATCCTCCAGATTCTCATCTTCTCTTTGCATCATCTTAAAGACTTCATTTTTTTGGTTATGAGGCATGCAATAATCCTTGTATTTTAATAAGAATACATTTTCATCTCTTCCCATGATCTAATAAAGTGTGTTATGAAGCCCATGAACCATTTCAATGATGCATCCTTAAGGGTTTCCAAAACAATTTCAATTTTTGAGAATCAAGTAGGTAGACATATGATCTACATAAAAATTTGAATTCGAAAAGAAATGTTTCATGATCCTCACTTCTTAATCCATGGAATTTAGTGATGAAATCCATCATTAGGTACATTTAGAGGGGTTAATGGTCACCTTTTTTCCTTATGAAGTCTCTTTTTCTTGCATTTTAATTATAGTATGGCCTTATGATGCTAGTGTAGATGGTGATTGAGGCTTATCATACTTCGAGTACCTAACATGAGTTAAATGTAGGAAAATCATGAAGATATTTCATTTTTGGTGAAGATTTTTCCATTAAGACTCGGAGTAGAAATGAAGGAGATATTTGAGGGGGATTTTCCACCCCTTAACTCCCAAATGCAACCAAGGGATCCTCTAGATTCCCTCCAATAACTCAAAATCAAAGGCATCCAAGAAAACTCAAGATCAAGTGCACCAAAGCTACACTTCACTTGCAGTCAAAGTGAAATCGTCGCCTACTTTTTAGGGACCTGTTGGTAGCTACTCTTTAGGTTAAATAGGGCTGAGCAAGAGCTCATTAGGATTTGAAATTTATAGAAAGCCATTAGGCTCTTAGGTCTTCTAATAGGCTTTTGAGACCTTCATGTTGATGTAATGAGACTATATTTTGCAATAAAATGATTATTCAGATTGTGCTTCACTGATCTAGTTTTAGAGGGCAAGGCTTGTGGGTTAGGGCCCAATCCATGTGCCTTAGTCTATATTGTGTATTCATTCTTTACTTTTAGGTCATTTTAGCTAGTTTTTCTTATGAGTTTTTAGCTAGTTTTCTTGCATTTCAATTCACTATCTTTAGTTTGCGTCCATTTGTCTTTTGTTGTAGATTTATCTTTCTTACATGTTGGTAAAGTAGGTTATAAGCTCAAAAATTCGTCAGTCAAACCTCCCCATCTCATCTCTTTCATTAGAGGTTGAGGAGGGTAGACCTTCCCCACATGCCAAAATTACTTTTTATTTTATGATTTCTTGGAATGAATAAGTTAGGTTTCTATAGTTCCTTTAATATGTTTAGAATGTTGTGTTATATATTTGTTTGTACGTTAAAGTAGATTTTATTTCCAAATTAAATTCATCTTTTCCATTGTATTTATCATGAATTTCTATATCTTTATTTCATGAACAGGTAGCTTTCTTGCAAGTTTAGATAGCACAGTCAAGGAGAACTTCACCAACACCTTCAACTTCATCTCTCAACCTTCATTAACCTTTTGTTCCTCAAAATCACCATCAACCCCGTTTTTAGATTTTTCATCCCTACGTCGTGAGGAAACCCTAGAGGTGCAAGAAATGCCTCCAAAGAGGTTTTGAGCTTGGCCAAGGGGTGTACCACCTTCCACTCATCCAAAAACATCTTCACTCCACTTTCATTACACTTTTCACACCCATTTTTGCCTCAAATTTCCCTCAAACTGTTTCCTGTAGCAATTCAGGACTTTCATGTAGCAGTACAGGAAACCTATAGTAGTTGTTACATGTTATTTTGTCACCATGAAATTTTGCTATCCATATAGGTCCATCACTACCTATATTATGCTCCCTTAGAAGTCAAAAACCATAATGTCCCTAAACCAAGTCTTGGAATTGGAGAAAAGCTCATTAAAACCCTTAAAAGTCTAACTCTGCACTTTTCCTAGTGTTTTCCTGTGGGTCCGCAGATATTTGTTCTATAGCCTATGGCAGCTCGCACATATTCTGCTTATAAAACCCATGGACCCCCGTAAAAAGTCAAATAAAGGAAAAAGTAAGTTCTAGAAGCCCAGTTGTTAGAATATTCTCCCATCTGGAAGCTTCTAGAGGCACGATTAGTTCGAGCTTTATCCCTACACTCATGGAGCTCTATCCCTCCACTCATGGAGCTTATCCCTTGGTATATGGAGCTCAGATCCCTTCATGAGAGAAATCCATCCACCTCTTCATGGAACTGAAACTACCTCCATTTTGCTATAAATTGAGCTCATGTTTCAGTCTCAAGGGTAGCATATGTGGGCTAATTGCTGAAGAAATTCTCAAGAGAGCATACTCTCTACACTAGTTGTTGTTGGCATGAGAATGATCATACCCTTATGTCCATAACTCCATGCTAGTTCAAATATAGGAAGGCTTGTCAAACTAAAGGGGGAACGATTTTTTAGGCCCCTGGGAGAAACTTGTACAACATCAAGGCATCAGGTTATAAAGTTACTCTTTTCATTCAAGATAACACATATGGATCTCCTTTTCTCATTGATTTGTTCTTGTTCTTATTTGAGTAATTCAATACTTAGATTCCTTGATCACCAAGATAGATTAGTTGTTCTTAATTATTATATGTTGTAGGTGCTTTTAATTCTTTTTTCTATATTTGATTGCAGGTTCTACTTGCTGAAGAAGCCTCTTTGGAACGACTGGATAAAAGAATACACCGAACGTTGGATTTCAAGATAGGGGCATGTCCTCTTTCTTTGTTTATAATAATTCTGAATTGCAAATAATCTAGAGAAAATGATTTGCAAATGAATGTTTGTTTCTATCTATTCGTAGAATACTAGGGAGACCGCTCTGGTCCGCAAGAGGGATTAATCTACATAACAAAATGGTGACTCCATTGGGGAATAGAACTTAGTTTTCCTTTTTTATTTTTCAGTTTGAGTTTTAAGGGTTTTCTAGTTTTGGTTAGTCTGAGACTGGGTTGAAAAGATGAATATTTATGTAGTTTTCCTTGCCTCTACGGTTTTTATTTGAAAACAGTGCGGTAGCCTTCGCAGTTTTTAGTTTAGAATAGTGCAGTACCTCTTTGTTCTCCATTAGAACCTACGGATCTATGGAAATTTTTTGAAAAAGTTAAAATTCTCTTTTTAGGAGACAACTTACATGATTATTTGTGTTTGCCCCAGTGTACCTTAGCTATCAAAATCTTATTTGTGAATTTATTTTTCAGCAACTTTTACGTTTGTGTGATTCTTCATCTGATTTTCATTTTATGAGTGAGTGTTTGCCCTACTTTCTTGCTGCTCCATATAAGAAACCTTTATATACCTTAGCTTACTGGTACGATGATTTTATCTTTTTAAGCCATTAAACTCATAGCAAACCTTACTTTTATGAAAATTGATTTTTTTTTTTTTCATTTGCAAAATTGGAAGAGATTTTAGCTTACTAAAGCATGATTTTCACACCAAATCATTTTTGGATGTTTTCATTTCTGCTGAGATAAGTAGAAATTCTTCCTGGTTCGATCACAAACTAGGAGAAAACGTCCTCATACTTTCTAGATAGACTTAAAAATTAGATTTTTTCTTTTGATTTTGAATTTTATGTTTTTAGGAGTTTTAGATATTGTTTTCTTTTTGGAAATAGTTTGTTTAATTATTTGTAGTTTCTGATCTGATTGAAAAAATAATTTCATTTTGAACGAGTAATAGATCATTTTTTCGAAATTGAGTTCTCAAAGAAATTGTCTTCTTTTCAAAGATTTTGTTTATGAATGAAAGAATTGGTGTTTTTGAAAATTGGTAAATCTCTCAATCTTTCCCTTAAATAAGATTCATTGAAAAGAAAAGAGTTTCACTTTTCATTTAGATGCATTTAGCGTATTTTTGAGTTGGGTCATAAAACAGCATTGAAGTTTCACTTCCATTCCTTCTGTCTTAAGTAACAACCAAATTAAAAAACGCTTCAATAAAATAAATCTAGATATTTTACATTTTCTAGGGCTCTTTTCCACCAACATAGCTTAGGCTAGTGTCTTGGAACAAGTTGTAATTAACATTCCAAGACATTTCAAACAAACAAGTAGAAATCCTGCGGTAGGAAAATCCAATTGTAGCATTTGTGCTCTGGGGAGATCTTCTTAAAAGAGTCAAGCACGAGATCATGTAGGAACTAGTGAGGTAATCATACTTATGCCATTGGAAAATATAGCAGATGTGCACGTATTAAAAACGTTAAACCTCAGATAGACCATTTTCAAAGAGCCTGGGGTCACTTGTTGGTAAAACTTGGATTATATCAAGGAGCCTTCAAGGGGATTGAGCTGGTTACTATGCCCTTGCATGTATATCGGATTGTAGACTGTTCCCCTAGGTACATTTTTTCTCATTAGTGACCTTAGTGATTGTAAACTTTAGGATTTTTTCCCAAGTTGATGGTGGAGGGAAGGTCCCACTACACCTAGAGCAGACGTCGACTAGACTCACTTGGAATTTATGGAGGGTACTCTTCACTTTGAGATGGTATAAGTGGAGAGACTTTCACCAGACTGTTTCATTAAGCAGCTTTTCGGGGTAACTATTCTAACCACCATTTCCACATTAGAATTCTATGACATTGGATTTCATCACCAACTAGTGTTTTTAGTGTTGGAATCTACTACTCTTGTGTGGATTTCTCTCCTAGATTTTGTAGGTGTGTGATCAATTTGACTGTTTCCTTAGAGACTTTTGGATATTTTGTTGAAATTTTCTTTGATTTCATGTGCTAAAACTTTTAATCGTGGCTGAATTACCTAGACAATCGTGTAGAATGTAGGGGAAACCCCATGAGTACACACCAAGCCAATTAGAAAATTTTAAATCTGAGAAAGGACAACAATTAGGGATTGGATCAACTGAACATGAGGAAAAATCAGTAATTATAGATCCTGATTATGAAGTAGATCAACCTCAAACAACAGAAAGTTCTCAAAGAAAACTTAAAATTTTTGAACTAGTTGAACTTGCTTCCATAACTAGTGAATTATCAGCTACTGAGCCTGACATTTCGGAACTAGAAACTGAACTTGCTACATCTTAACCTAATTCAGATTTCATCACTCCAACCCCTAGTCGTCCTGATTCACCTCGAGTGAAGTTTCACGTCTCTGAGAACCTTCCTCCTGACCTCATTAGCATTGAAGAAATTACTGACATAGAAGAAGAAGTTGTTCTTTCTTCACATCGGGAATATTTAGATATTAGGCCAAGTGAATCGGTTTAATATAGCCCTTTCAAACAATATCCTTGGTATTCTTAATTAACAGACTTTTTGTACAATTCTGGTCTAAACTATTTTCCACCCCGAATTCCTTTTTATGCCATACCGATAGGTAATTACAGACCTTCATTGAACATGTCTACTGAGTCATCCATGTTCTCTGCATCGCCATAATCATATTTTTATGGTGGTCCGTCTGTTCCTACGGGATACTAATCCCTTTCAGGTACTTTCTCAGGAGCAACTCCTTCTCCCAAAAAACTTGTACAATCACCTGGTCCAAATGAATCACATACCGAAAATTTTAATTTGGAACAAGTTTACATGATGTCTGGAAACATTCCTAACCCTGACCCTCAAAGTAATAACTTATCACCTGGGGGTCATCCTCAAGGTAGTATTTTACTGCCTGGGGGGCAACCTCAAGAACAATACACACCTTAAGGATAGTACATACCTCAAGGCCAATATATACCTCAAGGACAATATCAACCTCAAGGGCAATACGCAATTCATGGTCCACAACCTCTTCAAGGACAGTACCCTATGCCAAGGCAACTGTCTTTCCAAGGAAAAAAACCTCCTTTAGGGCCACAGTTCTACCCAGAACATCAATTGTTTTAGGGAGGTCAATATTTTAGAGGGAATTATCTAGCCAACTATCAAACATACGTTCCAAATTATTAACTTGGTTATGGTCTGTCTTATGTAGCACAACCTTCAATGGAATATCCATATCTTGGAGTAAACACGGTGTGGAATCTGACACCAAATAAACAGAATTGGCAACCTAACGTGAAAGTACCTTATAATCAACCTGTTCAGCCAATTGGTTACAGTCAAATCCAACAACTTTTCCAACCTACGCTTCAAGTTATACCACAGGTATCTGCACCTAGTACTATTCAACAGCCTGGTCCGAGTACACCTAGAACTCCACCTCAAACTACTGCACCAACTTATAATCAACCTACCACACCTATCCCTGGAATTTCTACAACCCCTATTTTACAGCCCCTCAAGTATCACAACAAATCCCTCCAGTCACTGCACAACAACCTGGACCCATAGTTTAGACTATTGTTTAGATACCTATGGGACAATCTGGTACAAGTACAATTGTAACAAGCCAACCTCAGTTTTTTTATCAACCGTATCAAGGGCAGTATCAATATGGACCTGTAGCACAAAATATAGTATAACCGCATCAACTGTACCCTGGTTACACGTATCAGATACCAGCTCAAACTCAATATGGTCCGGCCAATCATGGTTATCCAAAAGGCATTCCAATCCCAAATGCTCAGGCTATTACATGATATCCTGGATATCCTCCTCCGGGTACTAGTATAGTTCCACAAGGTTATCAATTTTCTTAGCAAGACCCTAACCATCAGTTGCCATTCATAGAAATTTTGGATTTACCCGATTTGTCGTGTCTAACGAATGATCCAATTTATTATCTTCCATATTGGCCTCTAATGCCAAATAAGTTACCTAGTGATATTTCTAAGTTTGAAGGTAAATCAGGAGAGGACACCTCAAACCATGTCATTAATTACCACCTCTGGTGCGCATCCAACTCTTTAATCGATGATTCCATTCGATTAAGGCTATTTCAGAGAACACTATTAGGTTTAGCCGCAAAATGGTATATCGAACTACCACGTGGATTATTTATCAATTTCAATGAATTAGCAACAACTTTCTTAACACACTTTCAGTTTCCAATTAGATACGACAATGGCACGAAACTCTTGACTTCATTAAAAAAATCTACTTCTACGTACATATCAGATCACATACATGAATGGAGACATAGAATACGGTTAATGAAAGTTTTTATTCCAGATCAGATTTTGGCAAAATGGTTTATTAAATCATTTCTTCCAAATATCACTGAAGATGTGGCAAGGGAGGGGTTGTTACGGAAGAACAGGTCATTTCTCAAGCTCATTACTTAGACCTTGTATATACATAGTATGGTACGTTATACGAAAAAATTCTTGACTTACCACGTCCTGGTCAAATTACTGCAACTCCTTCAGGGTCTCATGCTGCAGACGGTGTAATTGGTTTAGTTAACACTAATAAGAGTAAGAAGAAGTCCTCCAAAACTACTTCTCCTATAATAACTTTACCAGATTCACTGAAAGGAGATTATTCCCTTGAAACTTTTGTCGACTTTCATGTTGTAGATTCATCTACTGCTAAAACCAAAACCGGTAATAAGAAGAAAGGAAAGAATAAAAACAAACAAACTTCGTCTCCCAAAGAGAAAAGAAAAAATAATGAACTATTTAATGATAAGCAGAAAATTCGTTATCCTTGTCTTACCTGCGATGAGGATCACTTTACCAAAGAGTGCCCACATCGGTCTGAGGTATCTAAATTTTTCAAAGGTTCACCCACTCCCGATGTCTTGAAGGATCCTTTTCCTAATAAAGATATAAAAATGATATGATCTTGTTCAAATTCATCGGTAGATATTTTAATGATGTTTGAGGTTATGGTTGTGATGCAATCGCAAGAATATGGAAGTAAAAATCCTGTAACTGGTAAAGAGATAGAAAATTATAATTCAACACTAGCTATATCTCCTTCAGTTTCCAATCCACTTCATATTGGTAAACCTAATCCCGATCTAGTGTTTAAACTGCCTACTAAAGGTGTAATTCGAAAATCATTTTTCAATCCACATGCGAGAGCTGCTCAAAACTACAACATTGTTGAAGACTTGGTGATATACCCTTCAGCAATGTCAGCCTTAGAAGTGCTACAATCATGTCTAGCACAAAAAAAATTAATTTTATCAACTATCAGAGCTATGATCCTCAATATTCTAACCTCATGGTCTTTGATCTAGAAAAATTTACACCGAGACTCCCTCATCAGATGGCTTTTCAGATTCCAGTATTAGTAAAAAAAAGATGAGTTTTCGTACTGTAATTGATGAGGGGGCATCCACGTGTATAATGTCATTAAATTGTTGGAAAAATCTGGGTTATCCAACACTCAACCAATCTCTGACAATCCTTAAAGCCTTTTATGGAAGAGGATTCCATCTGTTCGGAATACTCCAGGATCTAGCTCTAGAAGTAGAAGGCAAAATTGTTAATCTAGATGTGGAGGTTGTTGATGCCCCTCTAAATTACAACCTTCTTTTGGGTCGTAGTTGGTCTTATGCCATGACTGCTATCATTTCATCTGTATTTCAGCTAATCATGTTTCCTCATAAAGGAAAGATTGTGAAAATCGATCAGTTGTCATATTATTCGTCTGACCCTACTTCTACAGACAATATCCAACATGTTAGAAAATCGACTAACCCATATGAAGATGTTGGTGTAGGTTTAGTAAAGGACTCCGCTTTGATGATAACTTTATCTATGCCTCCACCCAACGTACCACATACTATTGCCAACATCAATATGATTGCATCAAGCACTATACCATTCGATGACACTTGGGTAGTGCCTTTAGAGTAAGAAATGGATTCTTTCAATGGAAAGATGCCTTTGAGTCATTTTGAAATGGAATATGTAGCAGTATAGTCATTTTCTGACACACTTTCAACTACTCCTAATCAAATGAATGTGATTATCGAAGAATCTTCTTGACCATCAAGCTCAGCCTTGACATCACTTTTTGATCCTTTTCAACAAGTGTTTCACACTAATGAAAGCATTCAAGAATTTTTGTCTGTGGATGAATTACCCTGGGATGATTTACACCAGAGATCCTCATTTCTACCTTTACTTGATAAGTTTGAAAATTATTTTTCGTCTATTTTTACTATTTATTATGTCAAGGAACCACAAAATCCCATATCGATCACAAATTCAGATATTAATTTTGGAAACATTTCTACAATTGTTCCTATCGACATATCAGTTAAACTTGGAATTGTTAAAAACATTCATATAGGCTCTTCTTCAACGATTGAAGAAATTAATACGTATAAAGCCCTATTTCAAGAATTCTGAGACATATTTTCCTGGTATTACGAAGAGATTCCAGGAATCGATCCAAAGATTGTCGTTCATGAAATTAAGACATACTCGGATGCCAAACCTATTAGACAAATATTACATCCAATACATCCATGAAAAGCTGCTTTTATTAAAGCTGAAGTTGAAAAGCTAATGTGCGCAGGATTTATTTATCCAATACCATTAAAAAAAATGGTATTTAATATAGTTCCCGTTACCAAGAAACAAGGGACTATACAAGTATGTGTCGATTATAGGGATATTAATAAAGCATGTCCAAAAGACAATTATCCTACCCCCTATATCGACCAAATTATTGATGATTGTGCCGGAATGAAATGTTCTCATTTATGGATGGATTTTCCAGATATAATCAAATCAACATACTCCCTGCTAATCAACCAAAAAAAACATCTATATGTCCTTTGGGAACATTTTCTTATTGCAAATTACCTTTCGGATTAACAAATGCTGGTGCAACTTTTCAAAGGGCCATGCCATATGATTTTCATGATATCAAACATATTGTACATCCTTATCTGGATGATTTACCTGCTCACTCATTACATAGGGACGATCATCCTACTCACTTACAAGCTATTTTCATGAGATGTAGGCATTACAAGATTCGTTTGAACCCCCACAAATGTGTTTTTTGTGTGTAATTAGGATGATTATTGGGATTCGTCTTTTCGAAAGATGAAATTCGTGTTAACCCCTCGAAGGTTGAGGCCATCATAAATTTACCTCCTCCTTCCACACTTCGCCAACTCCAAAGTTTGCAAGGGAAAGAAAACTTTCTACGTATATTTATCCCGAACTATGTTGATTTAACAAAATGTTTTACCCGGTTGTTGAAACAAAATGTTCCTTTTATTTGGGATGAGATTTTTGATCGATATTTTGATGCTCTAAAACACGTGTTAACCCATGCACTGTTATTGTATCCACCCAATTATAACTAGGACTACTTTTTATACCTAGCAGCCTCTGATTTCACCATTGGAATGGTTCTAGTTCAAGAGGATGAATCTCACAATGAGAATATGATCTATTATATAAGTCAGAATTTGAATCCGAATGAAATTAAATATTTGCATGTGGAGAAATTGGCCTTGGAAATAGTTCAAGCTATACAACGATTTCGTCGCTACATATTTTTATGAAAGACAATTGTGAAGTCTAATTGAAACCCGATGATGTATATTTTGAAAAAAAAAATTACTCTTGGGAAAATAATCTAAATGGATTTTCATCCTACAAGAGTTTGATTTGGAATTCGAGAAATATAAATCAAAGAAATCACTGGTGTTTGCAGAACTCATGTGTGACTTTCCCAATACTGAGACAGAAACCGTGGTAGAGAATCCCATCACAGATGAATCTTTGTTTCTTATTAGTACGTTAGATCCAGGTATGGAGATATCATCATATATATTCAAACCAAAACCTTTCATCCAGAGCTTTCACGTTCAAATCAACGGAGAATCTGGTATCAATCCCAGCATTACAATATTGTTGGGGACACACTTTATCGTTGTGGTGCAGATTCTGTTTTTCGATGGTGTATAATACACAAAGAGGCTAAAAGGGTTTTGAATGACTGCCACTTTGGAGCGTGTGGTGGTCATATGTCTAGGTTTTCCACAACACAAAATATATTGCGCGCTAGCTATTTTTGGCCACCATTGTTCAAATATTGTATTATTGCAATCTGAAAATGCCACAATTGCCAAATTTTTTATCAAAAGATGTGTGCGTCTCTAGCTCACCTTCACCCAATTATTGTTGTCGGTCCTTTTGAAAAATGGGACATTGATTTCATTACATGTAACCCTCACTTAGCTGGGGGGCATGGGTATATTATTCTCGTTGTAGATTACATTACCAAATGGGCTGAGTCGATGCCTACATTTGCGGTATATGGAAAAACTGTAGCTACAATCGTATTCAATCATGTGATTGCTCATTTCGGTGTACCCCAAGTTTTTATCATAGACCATGGGAGTCATTTTCGAAATATAATGATGACCGAACTTTCCGATCAACTTGGCCTGCGCCAAGATAGCTATACTCCATATTACCCGTAGGCTAATGGTCAGGTTGAAGCTGTCAATAAATTTTTAACCACCATGGTTAAATAGATTATCAGAACTCACAAATCGAATTGGCATACCATGATTTTTTTGGCACTATGAGCATACCGAACCTGAACAAAAACTGCTACAGGTTTCACTCCTTTTCAACTGGTTTATGATTTATAAGCTGTGTTACCCATTGAATGTGAAATACCATCACTCCAATTATCCATAGAGTTACTACTAGCTACCTCTGAAGAGGAAAAATACTTTTTGTACTTAGCACAATTAGATGAGACTCAGCGCACCGCTACATTAGCTACCGAAGCTCATAAGAAATGTGTGAAAACTCATTATGATCGAAGTGCTACCCCTTGGTTTTTTTCACAAGGTGACCTAGTCTTAGTATATGATCAAGCTAACGATACGTTAGGTGCTGGGAAATTCGAACCGATGTGGCATGGTCCCTACATTGTCAAGCATGTGCTTGCCAAAGGGGCTTATGAATTGAATCATTATGAGGGGGTCTCTTTAGATAAGCCTAGAAATGGTCCTTATCTTAAGAGATATTATGCTTGACTCTCGTGTGAAGATATCACTTGTATATTAGTTATTTTCTAGATAAGTGTGCCTAGATTAAGTTTGTTGCTACTACTATCACTGCTTATTTTGATTACTCTTGATATTGCAGATGTCGACATCCCTTCAAACGTACATTGGTTTTGCTAATGGTGCCTGTCATAGTACACTGAATATCTCCTCCACAACTTGGGTTATCTATTCACCCACCGATGAGTTAGTTTCTATGCATGGGGTAAGCCTTGGTCAAAAAGCGAACAATATTGCAGAATATAGCACAGTAATTGAGTTATTATTTGATGCCATTTAATTTGGTATTCGAAGTTTGATCATTAGGTTGGATTCAGAACTCATTGTATTACATTTAAACAGAGTATACACAATTAAAAATCCAATTTTATTGAGATTATTTTTGAAGGTTCGTCTCTTGGAATGACAGTTTGATTACATCGAATATCAACACATTTCAAGAAATTTAAACACATCGGCCGATGCATTAGACAATCGTGTTATAAAAATACATTTGCCACATTAACATAGTAAACCAAGACAACTTCGATACATGTTGAACAAGATACTCAGATAAAGTAGTAATATAATAGATAGGTTTGTTTTCAACAAATATTACATCGTCTATAATCATAGGTTCAAACACCTTATGATCTAATAGATACTGATACAAAAAACAAAACATGTCAATCCACAATGATCATCCACTATTCGTGATGATGATCATGGTAGTAGACTATGGCATGTGCCAACTTGCACATGAATCTCCTAAACTGTCCTGGAACACTTGTAACATGTCTCTGAAGCTAGAGAGGAATGTCATATGTCCCTGTCTCGGGAATATCTGTGGTCAACCTCTCCAGGTTGTGTTCCATATCAGTTAGGATCACTGATTCCTAATCTTGTGGTGGTGCTATAGGATCTGCTTGCTTCCTATCAAAGCAACGAAGTGTAGCTGGTCGTCATGGATCAAAATCTTCATTTAAATATTGTTATCAGTATTGGACAATAAAAATAAAATAAAAATAATATTAAAAACATCAAAATAGTTTACTTACCTGATTCATCCCACTGTGCCCATGGAGGAAAGGACATCTCAGGATCGCCTCTGAAATCTATACCTACATAGGGGAAGTCTTCGATTGTGAAGACTTGATTCTTTAGCCACACAAAGTATGTCGGAGTGAACTGAACCACTGAACTTCTATCGCCACCATGGCAGGCCATTAATGCAACCCAACATACCATCCAAGGTTCCTGAGGTTCCCCACAATCTATTGGAATAAGCTGAGGGGCAAGAAGAGGGATTATCTCCAAAGAAAAAGAAATCAAAATGGTGCCATAACCAAAGTTTTTCAACTTTTCATTCTTGGCTCTGGTTAGTTGGCCTTTAATTCTGGCCAATAACCCTCGCACTAGTTGAATATGGTGCCTCTAAAACACTCTACCGTGGTCTGCATTTGAGATTTAGTGGCTACATGTGTAGCCGCACTTCCACACAACTTGGTTACCATGAATGCAATCAATTTGAGATCTAATCACAAGTTAGCTATTATGTCTATGCAATTATCCTTTGGATCTGCCTCATCACTGCAAAAATGTTGTTTATAGCTAGCAACGAGTAGGCCACCCTGTCTAGCTCCAAACAAGGATATATTTTCTCCTCTTTGGGAAAATCCAGTGAGGAAATAGATATCCTCAAGCTCAATTTTGAGCCGATGGTAACCATTAATGATAAAGAACTGATCTTGAACATCCCATGTGTTCAATAACTATGTCATCAACTCTACCTGTGCTTTCATACCTTGAATCGCCCAGAACTTATATAAACCACAATTTTTTAACACACACATTGTTGCGAGATCATTCATGGCTTCATTTTCTATAGCCTCATGCTCACGTTCTCTCCACTCTAGCATGGTGAAATAGCCTACGAATAAACACATTTGAAAGTTAGAAACCATTGGAGTGAAAAATTTTAATCATTTTTAAGAGAATTGTAAATTTTAAAATGGTCACAGTGCCTCTGCAGTTTTTGTGCGGAGAGACTGCAGACGTCCGCATCGGCTCCACACAAAAACCATAGTAGCCCAATAATTTTCCTTTTTAAAAATTATCGGGGTCCGCAGGTAGCACGCGTATAACCTGTGGACCCCTGAAAGCGCATTTTGGAACATAAATTCCTCTAAAAAAATGAAATTAAAGCCAAAAAAGAGAATTGAAACAGATAGAAATGAAGAGTAAGATGATGTGGATTACCTGGTTCTGACGAATCATGAAATAAATGGTTGGTTCTCCTGATATCAGCTCCAAAACGTTTTTGCCAAAAGCTCTCAATTCACTACTTTGAAGAAAAAAGGTGAAAATGATTTTGTTAAGCTCCTTTTTATAGTTTTTTGAATGAATATATATATATATATATATATATATATATATATATATATATATATATATATATATATATATATATATATATATATTCACTTAAAAAGGCTATTTTTCAATATTTTTACTTCTCTGGAACAGTTATGTTTAATCTTTCGAGTTTTTGTGCAGAATACAGGTTTTTTGGTGAAAATAATTATTTTGACGCTGAGTATACTTTTATCACTTTTTCGGGCCCTTGAAAATTATGAAAAAGTGAAACTCTGGAGTTCCCTTTTAAGCCTTTTTCAGACTCTCTAAACATGAAAATATCGCCGAGTACTTGACTATTTGAACTCGTTAAAGGAAATGAACAGTCGTCCCTTCAGTATAAGTTTACCCCTTTTCCGAATGAAATGGAATATTTATGAAAAAGGTATATGTTGACTAATCATCGTCAATAGAGTTCTCTCTTGCATTATTTTATCATTTTTTGGGCCTGAGAGACTAAATTTCTGAAAAAATTTAACCATGGAGTTTACTTATGTTTTTCTTCTGACTCCATAAAACTGAAAAACACCGAGTTTCTCCTATACTGGAATCCTTAAAATTTAACAGTAAAGGACCTGTCGATTACAAACTAGAATGAACCACTCCTTCTTAGGGTTCAATTTAAATACTAAGATGGACTCATCCAAAGGATGAGCTTACACAACAAGCAAATGTTATTCTCCTCAAGCTTGTAAAAAAAAAAGAGGTACTTACCAGTAATGGTGGGGGAAAAAGAGAGAAAAGGAATGCAGTTTTCAGCCTTGTTTTAAGAGCAGTATACCACTCTTGAACATGACACGTTTTGTCACACTTGTACCTGGGTTGGGAAAATCCTTTGTCTAACAGTTAATCATACCACATTGAATGTATTCAGCCGGTTTCTGGGTATTAGCTTTAGTTCAAATGTTACCAAACCATCTGAGTGTTGTTATGTGTTCAAGAGACCATTCAAATAAACCATTCATTGCAAACATTTGTCTCCATTCGCATTGACCATCCCTGAGTCAGTCCTTGAAAATATTTCTTCAAAACTTGATCTAATGGTTTCATGTCGTGGGATTTCTTATGATGGGTCACTTTCTATCGACGAAAGCTCATCATCTAGAAAGTTGATCTAGAATCCTACCAGTACCATGTGATCTGCATGCCTTAATGGCAGGTTTCTTGCCTTCGACAATAGGTTGCATCATTGACCTTCGATTGAAAGATTTCGTGAAGTGTTCGACTACAAATCATTCATTCACACTTCGTGGATTGTACTGAGTACTTTGAGAGCCATTTTCATTATTGGTGGTTTCTCTCACACTTGTTAACAATTCACATCATTGACTGACAATCAAGTGGTTTCTACCATGTTCGACTTCGACACAATCAATCGCATGGATAGAATCATAATAGTTTAGGAAGTAGAAATCAAGACCCTAGATCTAGTTTCCACCATCTAGGCTGCGAGGAGTTTTATTATTCATGATATAGTAGACAACTTATGATAGATGGTTGCACCCATGCTGTGTCTATTATTGATGTAATGATTAAAATCATTTATTTACTAGAACATTTAGTTAGTTTTGATATGAGTATGGGAATGCCTACCTCAGTGATGATATATATATATATATATATGCTTGCATTGAATTTTTTTACAGTTTTTCGATCGGTGTATCCACAATCCAATCCTCAGAATGATAAAGCACTTCACCCTTCAAAATAACCTCAGACTTCGCACTTTAGGGGGGAATTTGTTACATGTTATTTTGTCACCATGACATTTGACTATCCATATAGGTCCATCACTACCTATATTATGCTCGCTTAGAATTCAAAAACCCTAATGTTCCTAAACCAAGTCTTGGATTAGAGAAAAGTTCATTAAAACCCTTAAAATTCTAACTCCGCACTTTTCCTAGCCCTTTCATATGGGTCCACGGATATTTGTTCTATAACCTATGAAAAATCCCGCATGATCTACTTATAAAACCTGCGGACCCTTGTAAAACATCAAACAAAGGAAAATATAAGTTCTAGAAGCCCAGTTGTTCGAATATTCTCCCAACTAGAAGCTTCTAGAGGCATGGTCCCTCCACTCATGGAGCTTATCCCTTGGTCTTTGGAGCTCAAATCCCTTCAGGAGAGGAATCCATACCCCTCTTCATGGAACTAAAACTACCTCCATTTCCCTATAAATTGAGCTCATGTTTTAGTCTCAAGGGTAGCATATGTGAGGTAATTGTTGAAGAAATTCTCAAGAGAGCATACTCTCTACACTAGTTGTTGTTGGCATGAGAATTATCACACCCTTATGTCTATAACTCCATGCTGGTTTAAAGAGAGGAAGGCTTGTCAAATTGAAGGAGGAAAAATTGTTTAGGACCCCGGGAGAAACTTGTATGACATCAAGGCATCAGGTTGTAAAGTTACTCTTTTCATTCAAGATAATACATATGGATCTCCTTTTCTCATTGAGTTGTTCTTGTGCTTATTTGAATAATTAAATACTTAGATTCCTTGATCACTAAGTTAGATTAGCTGATCTTAATTATTATATGTTGCAGGTGATTTTAATTATTTTGTCTATCTTTGATTGCAGGTTCTACTTACTGAAGAAGCCTCTTTGGAACGACTGGATAAAAGACTGCACTGAACGCTGGATTTCAAGGTATGGGCGTGCCCTTTTTTTTGTTTATAATAATTATGAATTGCAAATAATCTAGAGAAACGATTTACAAATGGGTGTTTGTTTCTAGATATTTGTAGAATACTAGGGAGATCTCTCTTTTCTGCAAGAGGGATTAATCCGTATAACAACAAAACTTGAAACAACACCAGTGGGCCCCTCCTTAAGCCTAGAAACCACCATCCACATCCTGTAGACTTGCCAAAACCACCCATACACCTTCAACCTTGAACCCATGTGTTCAAGCCTTCAATAAGCCATCTTAGCGCTTTCTTCTCCTAGCTGCAAAAAAAACATATTTACATGCATAGTTAGGTCATGAGTAGTTTCATGATTAAAAGAATGATAGATAAAGCATAGAGTGTGTTTAGCCATTTGTATCAGCAAAGTGTGATTAGGTTAGTTTCCTTTATGCAATTTCAATTCAACAATTTACGTCATGTAAGATGCCTATTTTTCTTTCATTTCTTATCCTAGCTTGATGTGTAGATCTCTTTCATTGCAAATTAGTTAGATGTAATTTCTTGTTGTAGTGTATTTTTGTACTTACTGATAGAGCCATGACTTTGAAACATTCGTATCCCTAGGCCTAAATTCTGAAGTCTGATAGACTTCATCTTGAAACCCTAGAAGTAACACCCTTTCATAGAGCTCAGAAGAGGATGACATGAGTAGAATGCATATTGTATGTATATAGCACTGTCACCTCCATGTTTGTAAGAAGATAGAATTGATAAAGTAAATTAGGGCAGTCTCTAGGAGTTGCCGAATTCTTGCTGCAATACCAAGGCTCACCACTTTTTGGCACCATTTTTGGGGAGGTGTCTAGTATATGCTTTGATATTGTTTTAGCATTATTTTCTGTTTTTCTTTTACAATTTGTTTCATAAATATTGAAAAAATAGAAAAAAAATTGTTTTTTTTTGCCTCGTAGGAGTAGGATACTCAAGGAAATTTTTTTACCTAAAACCCCCACATCACCACATAATCACTCTTGACTATTCTTCAGTGGCTGTGAGGTTGAACACACCATAGGTGAGCCTTCTGAAAATTTTGAAGAACCTATTGGAGAAGAAGAAGACCTTGTTTCACCTGAGGAACCTACTTCACCTATTTCAACGATGGCTGCAAATGAAACCCAGGGAGACTTTCCCATTAGAGAGGATTATGGGGAAACTAAAATGAAAAACATTAGCCCCTCGGCCCTTACACAATTTCATGGACTTATCGCTAAAGATACTGACACATTCATGTTTGAATTTGATGTTGTCTATAGGACATATGACTATGCCTCGGATGTAGCCTTGCGCTGGTTCATGGGTCTACCTAGGAACAACATAACTACCCAGGCATAGATGCAAGAGGCCTTCAACAACAAGTACAGGGACTATCGTAGGTCCAAGGAAACTAAAGATGAGCTATTCAGGATGAATCTAGGGCCTGATGAGTCCTTAGAAGACTATGAAGAGAGGCCTCTGTTAAAATATAAGAGAGCCAACTATACTCTTGATCTTGAATCAATTAGACTAGTAATTTTCCGAGGGATCAGGGAGGAGGCGATAAAAACCCTAAAAATGTTATCAAGAGGATATATCTACCAATTGCCTTATGAGACAATCAAAACTATCTTCAGGAACCATTCTAGGGTAGCTAGGAAGAAGGGCAAAGCTGGCCAAAATACAACCAATACCCCTTCCTCTTCCAACTCCATCAAGAATGAGATTGGAAATATGTTGGAGGACTTCAAAAGTGACATTTTGCACACCTTTTCCTTGTAAATGGATAAAATTCAAGTCAAGAGGAAGCAAGAGGAAGCAGAAAGGGCCTTTGCCATATTTTTCCCTAGATGTGCTAGAAAACACCCTAGAAATGATTGTACACTGAATTTCATAGAGGTTTTCTTGGTCTGTGAGGAGAATCATGCCACAGAAAAGTGTCCCTCCTTACCTGGACTCAAAGTTGTATATCAAGGTGGGGAAGTAGGACAAAATAAACTCTGTTTCATCAACCAGAGAAGGCCTCAAGTTCCTAGGTCATATCAACAGGGTATTCAAGGTACACATTACTATTATTATCACAACAATCAGAATGCACCCATGCAATATTGGTACACCCCCACTCCTAATTTTCCATACAGCCCTCCATACCATCCTCAGCTTGTGAGCCAACCATTTCGGTAGTATGTTCCTCAACAACCTTAGTGGAATAGTCCATCCCAAGGGTGTAGGCATCAACATAATCAACCACCTGCTCAAATGCCTCCACCCCAAACTCAACCTCAGCTTACTCATGCTGCTCCACCCAAGTTGCCTCAGGTGCCTTCACAGCCCAATCCGAACCCGAACAACAAACATGCACAACAGGTTTATAGTGGAGATAAATCCTATCCAGCTTATGCTATGGATATACATGAGATTAATCTCAGGTCGGGAAGAGTACTCCTAGAAAACCACTCTACATCTCCACCTATAGAGGTTGAGGTGGAAAAGGAATAAAGTAACACTCAGATCCAACAACCTCCTTTTCCTGAGCGCTTGATCCATTCCAGTCAGCACACCATAGAGGAGACCGAACTTATGGGAGAACTGAAAATTTTGTGTGTAAAGATACTACTTCTCCAAGCCATTAAGGATGTCCATATTTACAATAGGCTCATCAAGGAAAATTTCTTCAAGAAACCTGGGAGAAAGAATAAAGATACCTCCACCATCAATGTAGTAGGATAACTATCTGAATTAATGTTGGGAAGGGTGATCTTTCCAAAGTATGTGGACCCTGGCATTCCAGTTGTAGATGTGCACATAGATGGTGTCATAGTCCCAAAAATCTGATTTATCTAGGGTCTTCCATCAATTTCATGACCAAGGAAACTATGTTAAAACTCAACCTCCAAGAGACTTTGAGGAAAACCACAACAGTTCTGCAACTTACAGATCGGTCCACAATAACTCTGGAAGGAATTGTTGAGGATGTTATGGTTTCAATTGAATCTTGGGAGTATCCTAAAAATTTCTTGGTTTTGTAGCCAAAAACTAAGTTCAATGGATATCCTTTCATCTTAGGGAGCCCTTGGCTAGCCACTGCTGATGCTTATATCAGCTATTGAGCCGAAAACATGACTATTAGGAATAGGCCCTTGTCTAAAAAACTAGTATTATATCCTTCTACCCAACCTTCCATCGATCATGATCTACCTATATGGTTGGTGGATGAAGAAGACGAGGTATATAACACTAACCCCATTTTTACCATAGATATTGTTATTAGAGGGGGGCAGCTTGATGAATATGAACTCATCAATCATGTCATTCAAAACCAGTCCCCCGCTAACAGTTTGCTTGAAAACCTATTCAAATAATATGAAAGCCAACCTTGGATGGAATTTCACTCAATCGATTCAGCTTTTGAAACCACCAAGGATGTAGAGTTTGGCCCATCAGGATATCTAAAAATCAACTTAAACCTCTCAGATGAAGAAGAAAACTAGTTATGCCAACTTCTGAAAGAAAACCTAGATGAATTTTCTTGGGATTACAAGGACATGAAAGGGGTGCATCCCTCAGTATGTAGAAATCATATTTACATTAAGGAAGGATGTAAGCCTGTGCGACAACCCCAAAGAAGGATGAACCGAACTCTAAATGACATAGTCAAGGAAGAATTGCAGAAATAATTGGATGCAAGTTTCATTTATTTTATATCAGACAGTGAGTGGGTATCTCCTCTTTTCCTAGTCCTAAATAAGAATGAAAAATGGTGAATCTATTTTTATTATCGGGAACTCAACAAAGGCACCAAGAAGGACCATTTCCCTTTTCCCTTTATAGACCATGTCTTGGATGGCCTTGCAAGAAAGAAGTTATTTTCCTTCCTAGATGGGTTCAGTGGGTATAACTAGATCCAAAACATCCCTAAAGACTAGGAAAATACTACTTTCACTTGTTCTTGGGGTACCTTCACTTATCAATTCCTACCCTTTGGGTTGTGCAATGCCCCAACTACCTTCCAAAGAGTTGTCTTCAACATTTTCTCTAAGCTAGTCTGTGACTCAATTGAAATCTTCATGGATGATTTCACACCCTATGGGGATGATTTCACACCCTATGGGGATGATTTCCAGGAATCTCTCTACAATTTGGGAAAAGTGCTGAGAAGGTGCATTGAAATGCATCTCTCCCTAAGCCCATAAAAGTGTGAATTCCTGAAAAGAGCAGGAGCTGTATTGGGACACTCAATCTCCCAAGTAGGAATATAGGGGGACCCGAGAAAAATCACAATCATCAAAAGGGTATCTTCTCCTCAAAAGCAAAGAGATGTCAAGAGTTTCTTGGTATTAGATGGATATTATAGAATATTCATCAAATACTTCAGCAAATTGTCTTTGCCACTATTTGGTTTGTTGGCCAAAGATTCTAAGTTTACTTGGTCTAGTCTTTGTCAAGAAGCTTTTGAGCTCATTAAGGGAAAGTTAACTACTTCCCCCATTCTTGGAGGTCCAAATTAGACCCTCCATTTCCACATCCACACAGATGCATCAGAAAAATCTCTGGGGGCAACATTACGGTAGTTAGATGACAAATTACCTTATGCAATCTATTTCATTAGTAATAACTTACTTAAGGCTAAACTTAATTACACTATCACAAAGAAGGAGATGTTAGCGATTGTCCATGCTTTAAAAAAATTTAGACATTATGTCACTAGGTATCAGACCTTTGTTCACACTGACCATGCATCCATTAAATATTTAATGAACAAACCATATGTTAATGCTAGGATAATTAGATGGTTATTACTATTACAACAATTCACCTAACCATTGTTGATAAAACTGGAAAGGAGAATGTTGTAGCAGATTTTTTATCCAATTTAGCTCTATTTGCAGATGAAGAAGGAATGGTGGATGATAAACTCCCAAATGAACATATTTAAACTATCTCAACACTCTCACCATGGTTTCCTGACATAGCTAACTACTTTGTTACTGGAAAGTTCCCTCCTAATCTCTCATTCAAGGAGATGAGTAAGATCATAAAAAAGCACCCCTTTCACATGGATCGGGGGAAATATCTTCAAGCTAGGCCCTGACCAAATTCTCAGAAGATGTGTGAGGGAGGTAGAATTTTTTGATATCTTCTCTGCATGTCATGATAACCCTTTTTGGGGCCACTTTGCTGCAAAGAGAATTGTCTTTAAATTTTTTCAGGCATGATACTATTGGCCTCCTCTTCACCAATATGCCATAAGATACACTAGCAGGTGCGACCAGTGCCAAAGGATGGGGAAACCTACATAGAGGGATGAGATGCCACTGCACCCTCAGGTGGATCATAATCCATTTGACAAGTGGGGCATGGACTTCATTGGACCTATTGATCCACCATATGGATAGAAAAAGTATATCAGAGTCTGCACTGACATCCTGACAAAGTGGGATGAAACAAAAGCTGTGAAGGTAGCAACCGAGGAGAAGGTAGTAGAATTTTTGAGGGATAATGTGTTTTACAAATTTGGATACCCTAGAGAAGTAGTCATTGATCAGGTTCCACAATTCAAATCTCATCTCATTGAGAATATTTTGAGGAGGCACAAGATAAAGAATAAGACTTCCACTGCCTACCACCCTCAAGAAAATGGCCAAGTGGAAGTGACCAATAGAGCCTTGGAGAATATCATCACCAAGGTTGTGAGAAGAAACATAAAATATTGGGCAAAAAGATTGATAGAATCTAATTGGGCCTAAAACATTAATTGGAAAACAAAAATAGGATTCACTCTATATGAACTGGTCTATGGCAATAAATCTTTGCTTTCAATTGAATTTGAGTTCAACACCTTAAGGATGGAAACTGAGTTAGACTTAGATATCTCAAATGCCCAACAAGAGAGGTTGATGCAATTAAATGGATTGGATGATTTCATGATGCAAGCACTCCTTCACACAAAAGTGATTCAGCTGCAAAGGAAGTTCTGGAATGACAAGTACATTAAGGAAAATTCCTTTCAAGAAGGAGATTGTCCGTTGTTGTATGACTCAAGGTTTAAGGATTTCAAAGGAAAACTGATGACATGATGGTTGGGACGCTACAAAGTGGAAAAATGTTATGATAATGGTGCGGTTCAGATCATAGCCATAGATGAGGAAAGAATTCCCCTACTTGTCAATGGTTACATGCTTAAGGTTTACAAGAAGCCCCTGTATAGGGAAAAATTTACAAATTCCATAAGCTTGGAGGTGTATGTCATGGTAAAATCCATAGTTTCTAGTGCCTCCCCCTCCTAGAAATAAATAAATAAATAAAAGGGCATGGGTGAAAACCTCTCTGAGGTGCCCTATGCCAACTCTAGGGTTAAAAACCTCCATAAGACAATCTTGGAGCAAGAAAAAGAAAGAAAAAGGAAAGAAACAGAGAATAAAATATCCTTGGGTTTAAAACTTCCGTGGAGGTGGCCCACTTGCCTTCAAAAATAAAAAAGGAAAAAGAAGAAAAAATACCTATGCACTTATGTGTTTTTTGTTTTGCAGGTTAGTGATCAAAGTTGTTTTTGAGATACATAGGAGAAATTTATCTTCATTTTATATTCTCCTCTGCTTGAACACTCCGCAAGCCACTCTAGAATACACCCCTTCATCCATTTCAACACTCAGATAGGAAAAAAATTCATTTTTTTCCTTAAACTGTAAATGTGACAAGCAAATCCAACAACTACAGGATTCCTATAGCACTACAGGTAACTCCTGTAAATGATACAAGAAACTCATTCAGGAAGGAAAAATCTCTCTCAAGTATTTTTGAACTTCAAGGAGGGAATGATAATTAATGTTTTTCCTATACCTACCATTCCCAAACCCTTATTTCACCCCATGCACAAGGATTCACACTCCAATCCCTATGTTGCACCATTACCGGCTAGATAATTGAAAAACTTGGCATGAGACACCTTCACTTACCTATCCTCCACTCCATTCATTCCATGACTCCATCCAAGCCTCCATGAATCATATCCCTCCATTACTAAGAAAAATGAAGCAATAAGAGGCAAGAAAAACACTATTATAGGCATCAAAAAGTTTCCTGTAGAAAATCTGTGTGTGGCACAACAAGGCCAAAAGGTGAAGGAAAAATACTAAGGATGACTCCATAAGACAATCAACAGACTCTAGGAGGGAAAGCACGTCAACCATACCTGAATACTTCCATGCAATACCTGCAAAGAAAAAAACAAAAACAAGCATCTCACTCAGAAAAGACAAGCAACTCACTCAGAAAATAAATAAGAAATGAAGATACATCAAATAAAATATCATGGATGCGTCCACCAACTCTAGCTCCTTGCACAGTCTCCTTCAACACCTCACCAAAACTAGTTAAGCTTAGGTATGGCCCCTCACCTCTCGCTATGCATCCATAATGACCAAAATGGTTGAATGTCAAGTTTTAGATATTTAAAAGGAAAAAATGTGGCGAGTTAATTTGGCCACCTTCATAAAGTGAAGTTGGAGGAAAAGTAAAAGTGCATGCCACCTGGGCAAGTCAAATCAAGTCAAGAAAGAGTGGATGGTTACAAAAAAGGTGATCACGAGGCTCAAAAATCATGAAATGAAGTGGGACTAATAGTCTCAAAGAGGAAAACTCATGTTAAGTACGAGTCACCAAAACACTTCAAATATAGTTAAAAATCCCATAAAGCTGAGATTTGTCTCATTATCACCATTTCATTAAGCATTTCAAAGAACAACAAGAGCATGAGAGTAGTGGGATCCATCATGAGAGAAACATTGAGGTTTGAGATTTCATGCACCATTGTGCTACAGGAAACAATGTTTTTCTATAGGAAAATTCAGAAGCAGATCAACAAGGGTTTAGAGGGCGATAGAGAGACACCCGTGGGTGAAATTTTTTCCCAAATCCACCATCTCTCAAACCAAAACAACATAGGACAAAGGTAAGTGGTTTCCATCCTCCAGCACTAAAATTTCCCCATGAAATTCACACTCAGCAAAGTAAATTTGGCAATTAAAGGGTAAAAGAAAAAAATTCTTGCATTTTTTTCAAGACCTCCATCTCCAAGACAACCCTCAAACCTCTCACCACCTTCATATCACAACCATTAAAATGGGAGGGGGATTCAACAGAAGGGAGCCCATTGACATTAAGAGAATTAGGCAGCATCCTCAATTCATGGAAATCTTCCGAAATCACCAATGGCTAGGGTTCTTTGAGCTTTTGAAAGGCTTTGATGAAGAGATAGTTAAAAAATTTGTAGTGGCTCTAAAGTCACATTTAGAAGAGAGAGCCACCACTGTGGTTAGAGGCTTAGCCATCACACTATATCCTGAAATCATAAGAAAAGTTACAACTTTACCCTTAGGATTCAAATGAATAAGGAAAGAATGCCTAGCGCTACAACCAAGAAGAGTTTCTTTCTGCTAGGAGAAGATTACATTGAAGAAAAAAATGGAGTGAGAGGTTAAAGCCTTCCATACCCCTGGGATGACGTAGCATTCCATACCATGAGGTTTATTTCTTGTGAAGGCAAACTTAGTGTGGTCTATGGGTATCATTTCAGATTGTTAAATGAATTTTGGTTTCAGGGAGAACTCAATCTAGAATAGAGATTAAGCATCCCTAAATTCCTCATGAACTCCATAACTGACATGAGCCATAAGGTGAGGCAAAGAAAATATCAGCATTGGGCCCATCATGTGTTGGGTGTGGAGCTTGATTATCTTGTTTATTTTGTATCACAACATTAGACCCATGTACCTTAACGGGGCGGCAACGTCGCCCGTAATTAAACGCTGCCTGGGGGTTCTAGGGGGGGGGCAGCTGCGACTTTATGGAGCACCCCCCTGGCAGGGGGTTTCAGGGGCAGCACCCCCGAAACTAAAAACATATGTAAAATTTCCCTGTAAAAGTATAGTAATTTCTAGTCAATCTGGGCCGTTAATTAGGCGGATGATCTGATGGTAGAAGTTATGTTTAGTTTAGGTTTTTTGATCCTAGAAGGTAACCCTCACTTTGTATGAGGGTATTGTATTGCAGTTGTGTATTGTATGTGTATTCTCAAAGCAAGAAACAGATAGGGAGACTATGAGATAGAATAGAGGATATTACAGCGGATCTGCTGTAGGTTGTGTCTCTTTATTTTGCTGGATAATAGAAAGGAAGGACTGGCTATTTGGGGTGGATATAGCCCAAACTGGGTGAACCACGTATATTTGTGTCTCTCTAGTTTTATGTGTTTTTTGTGCTTGTGTTTTCTGCATATTTTATGTGTTGCATTTCTCTATAATATATATTTTTCTAACAACTGGTATCAGAGCTGAAGGTCTATTTGGCTGATAAACTAGCAGGAAAGAAGGGTTCCTGGTTCAAGTGGGAACAATGGCGGAAGATGGTGAATTTAGGGTCGAGAAATTTAACAGCCAAAAATTCCTACTGTGGAAGATTCAGATGGAAGATTATCTGTATCAGAAAGATCTGTACCTACCATTGAGTGGAAAAAAAAATAAGCCGACGGTTATGACAGACGCAAAATGGGAGATTCTCGATAGAAAGGCACTCGGAACAATACGGTTGTGGCTCCTGGCATCAGTAGCCTTCAATATTTCGAAGGAAACAACAACAGAGGGTTTGATTAAGGCATTGGCGAAACTATATGAAAAACCCTCGGCCTCAAACAAGGTATTTCTTATGAAACGTTTATTTAATATGAAGATGTCGGAAGGTGGATCAGTTGTAGACCATTTAAATGATTTTAATACAATTACCAGTCAGTTAAGTTCTGTAGGGGTAAAATTTGATGATCAAGTTAGAGCTCTGTTATTTCTGTGCTCATTGTCAAAAAGCTGGAATGGTTTAGTTATGGCCATTTGTAACTCTGTCGCTGGATCTAGTACTTTAAATTCTGATGTTGTTGTCAGTGCTATCCTTAGTGAGGAAATGCGACAAAAAAGCTCTGGTGAGACATCGGGTAATGCTTTGAGTGAAGAATCTAGGGGAATAAGAATGGAAAGAGGAAAGAGCTCGGGATATCGCAATAAATCAAGGAAAGGTAGATCCAAGTCCAGATTGGGGATAGTGTGCTATAAATGTGAAAAGAGAGGACACATGAAGAAAGACTATAGATCTCGGAAGGGAAAAGAAGGAGACACACAATAAGAAAACAATCATGAAGAAAATGTGACAGGTGATGTGTTACAATATGCTTTGATTCTTTCTTTCGAAAATGTTACTGATTCCTGGGTGGTCAATTCAGGGGCCTCATTCCATGCCACTCCTGATAAGAAATATTTTCATGACTATGTTCAAGGAGATTTTGGAAAAGTTCATTTGGGTGACAATAAACCCTATAAAATTGTTGGAATGGGTAAAGTTCTTGTAAAACAACAGAATGGAAACCAATGGATATTAAAGGAGGTAAGGCATGTTCCAGATTTGAAGAAAAATATGATTTCAGCAGGGTAGTTAAGCGGTGAAGGTTGTGTGACAAATTTCACAGATAAAACTTGGAAGGTCACCAAAGGAGCCCTGGTAATAGAAAAAGGTGAAAAGGTTGGTACGTTGTATTTATGCAATGGTATTTCTAACTCTGTTAATGCTTTAAATTCCAAAGGAGCAAATGCATCATTATGGCATCATAGGCTCAGACACATGAGTGAGAAGGGGATGAAGATTCTTCACTCAATAAATTTGTTGCTGGGTTTGAAGAATGCTGATTTGGATTTCTGTGAGAATGGTATTTATGGAATACAGAAGACAGTCAGATTTCTCAGAGTCGGGAAAGAAAACAAGAGAAAAAAATTTGAGCTTGTGCATACATATGTATGGGGACCTGCTCAGGTATCATCTCTCGGTGGCTCTCGTTATTATATTACTTTTATTAATGATGCAACTAGAAAAAAATGGATTTATTGTATTCAAAATAAATCTGATGTATTTGATGCTTTCAAGAAATGGAAAGCTTTGGTTGAGATTGAGACAGGAAAGAAGTTGAAGTGTCTAAGATCAGACAATGGAGGTGAATATTGCAGCAAAGAGTTTGATAGGTAATATTCAGAGCATGGAATTCACAGAGAGAAGACAGTTCCAAGAAGACCACAAGAAAATGGTGTGTCAGAAAGGATGAAAAAAACAATCATGGAGCGTGCAAGGTGCATGAGATTGCATGCAGGAGTGCCTTTACAATTTGGGGCAGGTGTTGTAGATACTGTTGTTTATCTAATAAACAGAGGGCCTTCAAGTTCCTTGGATGGTGGTATTCCAAAGGAAGCATGGATAGGTAAAATGGTAAACTACTCCTTTTTAAAGCCTTTTGGCCGTGAGGCCTTTGTCGATATTAATAAAGAAAATAGAACAAAGCTTGAGGAAAAATCAAGAAATGTACCTTTATTGGATATGGTGTTAATGATTTTGGTTATTTCTTTTATGATTATGAAAATCACAAAATCATTAGGAGTAGAGATGTAATATTCAATGAAAAGGTCTTGTATAAGAATCAGTTGCAGGAAAATAATCAGGAAAAAGAAAGCAAAGAATACATAGTTCTTGATGAGATCACAGAAAAAGTAAAGGTGTCTGAAAATAATAATCAACAGCAACCACCACAACAACGGCAGGCACCTCAAACACCTAAAAGTGGTGTCAGAAGATCTACCAAGATAAGTAGACCCCCTAAACGATACTCTCCTTCATTGTGTTATTTATTGTTGACTGATTCTAGTGAACCTGAATGTTATGAAGAAACAATGCAGGTTGAAACCAGGAAGAAGTGGGAGCTAGCCATGAAAGAAGAGATGGACTCCTTAATGTATAACCAAACTTGGGACTTATTCAGGTTGACTGCAGGTAAAACTACATTGTAGAATAAATGGGTTTACACGCTGAAGGAAGAAGATGGAGGAAAAAAAAGTTACAAAGCTAGACTTGTGGTGAAGGGGTTTGCACAAAAGAAAGGTATTGATTTTGATGAAATATTTTCTCCTGTTGTTAAGATGTCTTCAATTATAACTATTTTAAGTCTTGTAGCAGCGGAAGATTTACATCTTGAAAAGTTAGATGTAAATACATCATTTCTCCATGGAGATTTGGAGGAAGAGATCTATATGTAGCAACCAGAAGGATATGAGGTCAAAGGGAAGGAAAAATTAGTGTGCAGGCTAAATAAGAGCTTGTATGGCTTAAAACAGGCTCCAAGGCAGTGGTATCTAAAATTTGACAGCTTTATGTCTAAACAAGGTTATAGTAGATGTCACGCCGATCATTGTGTTTATCTGAAAAAGAAAAATGATGGCAGCTATATTATATTGTTATTGTATGTAGATGACATGCTTGTTGCAGGGTCTAACATGCAAGAAATAAATGTGCTCAATTTTTTTTTGGCAAATTAATTTGCAATGAAGGATTTGGGAGCTGCAAAACAAATCCTTGGTATGAGAATAACTAGAGACAGGAAAAATCACAAATTAACATTGTCTCAGAATGATTACATACAAAAGGTGTTGAAATGATTTAATATACAGAATGCAAAACTAGTTAGTACACCTTTTGCTAGCCATTTCAAACTTAGTAAGGATATGTGACCTAAGACCCAAGAAGAAATGGACTATATGTCTAAAGTTCCATATGCATCAGCAGTTGGAAGCTTAATGTATGCAATGGTCTGCACAAGGCCTGATATTTCACATGTAGTGGGAGTTGTAAGCAAGTACATGAACAATCCAGGAAAAGAACATTGGATGGCAGTAAAATGGATTCTCAGATATTTGAGAGGTACCACAAATCAAGCATTATGATTTGGTGGTTCAAACATTGCTCTACAGGGATATGTTGACGCAGATATGGCAGGTGACAAAGATAACAGGAGGAGCACTACAAGATATGTATTTATTGTAGGTGGAACAACTGTCAGTTGGGTTTCAAAAATCCAAAGTGTTGTTTCACTTTCAATAGTAGAAGCAGAGTATGTTGCTGCTACAAAGGCTAATAAAGAAATGATTTGGTTACAAAGGTTTATGGACGAATTGGGTAAGAAGCATGATATGGGCACATTATATAGTGATAGCTAAAGTTCCATTCATATTGCAAAGAACTCAACATTTCATTCCAGGGATAAACACATACAGCTCAAGTACCATTTCATACAGTCAATATTGGAAGATGGACAGTTGAAGCTGGAAAAGATACACACTAGCCAAAATCCTGTAGATATGATAACAAAATTTGGAACCAGGGAGCAACTGAGATTATGCTCAATTTCAATTGGTCTTCAAGGATGACAATGAAGATGAGAAACAGCCAGGTCCAAAGAGGAGTCATTTTCCAGCAAATGAACAACAATGGAGTTGCTACAATCAGTCTCCAAGTGGGAGACTGTTGGGTGTGGAGCCTGATTATCTTGTTTATTTTGTATCACAGCGTTGGACCCCTGTACCTTAATGGGGTGGCAACGCCGCCCATAATTAAATGTTTCCTGGGGGTTCTAGGGGGGGCAGCTGCGACTTTATGGAGCCCCTCCCTGGCGGGGGGTTTCAGGGGCAGCTCCCCCGAGGCTAAAAACATATGTAAAATTGCCTTGTAAAAGCATAGTAATTTCTAGTCAACCTGGGTCGTTCATTAGGCGGATGATCTGATGGTAGAAGTTATGTTTAGTTTAGGGTTTTTTTCCCTAGAAGGAAACCCCTCACTTTGTATGAGGGTATTGTATTGCGACTGTGTATTGTATGTGTATTCTTAGAGTGAGAAACATATAGGGAGACTGTGAGAGAGAACATAGGATATTACAATGGATCTGCTGTAGGTTGTGTCTCTTCATTTTGCTAGATGATAGAAAGGAAGGACTGGCTGTTCGGGGTGGACATAGCCCAAACTGGGTGAACCACGTTTATCTGTGTCTCTCTAGTTTTATGTGTTTTGTGTGCTTGTGTTTTCTGCATATTTTATGTCTTGCATTACTCTGTAATATATAATTTTCTAACATCATGGCCTCATAAAAATAATTGTGAATGATGCTCTAAGAAGGTTGAACCTACCTGTATCCCAGTCTTTATTCATAGAAATGGATAGGGAAGCCTTTATAGATACCAAAGAGGGAAAATATCTACTTCTAGCCTTAGAGAGAGGGAGGTAGAAGAAGAAGAAGAAGAGGCTGAAGAGAAGGTAGAAGAAGATGAAGAGGAGGCAGAAACTAAGGAAGAAAAATAAAAGATGTTAATTGAGGCAGAAAACAAAGAGACAACAGAGATAGAGAAAGACAAAGATGAGGGGAAGGAGGAAGCCAAGACTAAGGAAAATAAGGAATTGGACCCCATTCTAGGCATTGAAACCTCCCCTCAAGACACCAACATGTCACCAGACATCACAGATTACACTTTATTCTACAAATTACAACATCAAAAGTGTATTTTCCTATGCCACAAGAAGAAAATCCAAATAGAGAGTGTATGCACTAAGAGGTTAGAAAAGGGAATCAGAGTCTAAATTTTGGAACTAATTTATGTTTCGAGTCATTGGGGCATATTTTATGTTTAAAGTTTACCTTAAGTTCCAAAGTACTAATATTCCCTTTGTTCTAACCTCCAAACTCTCACATTTTATTTTATCCTAAATTTTATACCACTCTCCGACATACATATGTTTCGACCCCACCATCCCATCACCCCGTAATAGCCACGACTAACCATCCCGCACCTTTCCTGGCATCTCTGCTCATCACTTCATATCTAATGCTCCTAACCCCTTTTCACCCTACCCTCACCCTATTAACTTTAACAATGGGTGGGGGGGTCTGAAATGGTCGGTATCCCATAACACCATTCCTGATACGTGTCATCCCGAGAAGATTTCACACCGCCCCCCACCTATACCACCGACAACCTTCGACCCCCTCCGAACATCGGTTTCTGCCATCAACCAAACTGCTGCATCTGCTCGACCATTACCAATGTTGCTATGCCACGTACACCATCATATGTCCACTCTGCCCTATCACATCTCTTCCCTCTAGAAGCCCGTTGCGCTATGAATGTTCGGGCTGTTATCCAACGGACCCGCGCTAACTCAATGGTCGCCCCCAATTACATGTTAAAACTTGAATTCACGACCAAAAGAAGAGTTTTCTTTGCTCATACTATTAAAATTGGAGGTATTTGATTCACAGGAAGAAACAATCAATCCTTATTGAAGAGAATTCGCTGCTCATCAAAAGAAATTTTTTAACTCATAGCAAATCTTGTTATAGATTCTTATCAATTCTTCAGCTTGGTTCATGCTTCCCCTTCTATTATATCCCTTTCTTAGTGCTGATCTATATCATTTTCCCTTCTCTTCTCCCTTTTTCTTGCATCCCATTCTTCATTGTAGGTTGAGAAAGAAGATATAGAAGACAAATCATGCCTCCCAAGGCAGACCAACAACCTTTCAATCCCATGGTCTATCCTCAGGTAGACTTAGATCATATCCCCCTGGCTAACAGAGACTACAAAATCCACGAGACAGAGTCAGAATTCAACTTGTTCAATGTCTACTGTTGGCTCGAGGATAAGATCCTTGATGAATCTGATGATATCAACCTATGGGAGACCAAGATTACACAGTACATATTTCATAAAACCCATAGCTTCCTTGAGCTAATCAGAAAATTTCAATCATGCTATGACATTAACCAGAGATCCATAGTGCAGGAAAATTTTTATTTTACATCAATTCCCCATCCATTCAATAGATGATGCAAGCCCCCATTGTTGAGAATACCATTCCCTTTTCCTATGAGGCCCTGAGAGAGTTATACCAGAAACTTGACTTTGCTAGCAGAGCCAAAACCTTAGAATTATTCTTGGCCACAAATGCCCCAATGCCTACCACCATTCCCCAATACCCTTCATCCATTTTTCCTGATAACACATCATCAATGTTTTATCTTACATATTGGGGTACCACAAGGATCAATGGGTAGATTAAGCCATGATTGGTTTCTTATCTATCCTCTCCTAAGATACTAATCCCACTGTTATGTTCAAATATGCTTAGTTTCTTACTGATGAAATTCATGATCAGTTCCTGAAGTTCCAGACATAAGAGGTGTTGAAATACACCTCTGTGTTGGTGTACATGTTTGCTTGTTTTCAATCTAGTAAGTTTCAATTTGATATGATGAAACAAGATGATGACTCTTAATCCCAATCTATAATTTTTTGGACAACTTTATTGATGAAGGAGCACAAAAACTATTCCTACAAGAGATTCGTAGACCTATTTTTTCATCCAGCCATCAGTCCACTCAGTAGTACCACAGAGCCACAGATCAATGAGGAAATCAAGAAGGTGATGCAGTTGACAGATCATATTAGGACAACTGATTGGTACCTCTACCAAAACTACATAGAGATCAGAGTTTATGGCAGTGAATTGGCTCCATACAAACCGCCCAAGTATCTCTCTATGAGAATTTTTTCACTTGAATATATCAGACAAATGATAAATGCAGATGAGGTGCATTTTGTCTCTTCCAAGAAGAAGTCACAATTCAGGATCAAATCACATATTGGTCCATTTATTTGCAATAATAGAGCAGCAGGGGACGAGGCATATAAAATGTTGAAGGAGATGAAGTTCACACATAGCTTCACTTGGTTCTACAATCCAATGGGGATCATTTCCAAGAAGAGGGTGGAGAAAATGTCCACACCCTACATTCATACCCACATATTAGAGATAGGAAAGTACATGAACCAAGAAGAATGGGTAGCAGACACACTCCAGGAGGCAAACATTACGAGAATTTTGAGGTCTAAAATGGGCCTCCTAAGAAAAATGTACAACAAAAATAAAATTTATAATAACCAATAGGATTCAAGATGATGATGTCAACCATGGGGATGATTCACCATTTTTTAATTAAAAGGGTAAAAAGATTAAAAATAATAAAATAATAAAACTACTTTTTCAACTCGTATTTTCAATCCCAAAGTTTTTACTCAAATTTTGAGTGCGAGTACTCGTTGGATTCAAAATTTAATTCCCCATCCAAGGAGTACCCATGTTGCATACTTTTGATGGACCCTGCTAGACAAAAAATGAGAAATGCATGAAAAAACATGATTACAATCACATTTTTCATGTATTTCTCATATTTCGTGTAGCAGAATCCATAAAAAGTATGCAACATGGGTACTCCTTGGATGAGGAATTAAATTTTGCATCCAAAGAGTACTCCCGCTCAAAATTCGAGTAAAAAATTTGGGAGATAATTTGAAAATATGAGTTGAAAAAGTAGTTTTTTCTTTTTTCCCTCTAAAATTTGTTGATGTAATCAAATCTTATTTTATTATTTCCACAATTATTTTATAATTTCCTTAGTAGACCCATTTTAGACCTCAAAATTTCCCTAATGAGAGCAGGTCATCTCGATTTTAGGAATTCAAATACTGACTCCATAAGAAAGGAATGATGCAGGAGTTGAAGATGACAAAGGAAAGGAGCCCGAAAAGGAGATAGGAAGCAAGAGGACCACAGAGGATCAAACTAACATGGATGTTGATTTCTCCACTAAATCATTCAAAATTAAATACAGGAAGAGGGCCAGAATCTGCATGGGCATTGACCAGGGCAGTGAGAAGGACCAACAAATTGTCATCACAATCATAGATTCACCAAGTTCATCTCCAGCAGATGGAAAAACAATTTTCTCAACATCCTCTGCCACTGTTCCTTTCCAAAAGCAGAATGTGAAGACTCCTACATCCACTATAGGACAAAAAGAGGAAAATATCTATGATACATTCATAGAAATCAAAAGAAGGAATGAGGTTCTTAAGACCAACACATATAATCAGTTTTGGAAACAAGAAACTCCCAAAGTATAATTCTATCATCATTTGAATCTGAGAAGGGAAGAATGAAGATATCATTCTTGGAAGCACAAATTCCTCAGCCCAAAGGTGTAGCAGACTACAAGAAGAACTTTTTTTAATTTGATATAATGAGAATTCATCCAATTTACCAAATGGAGATGCATAAGCAAACAGGAGAGATGATCTCCTCCACTCTAACTAGTACAACTATGAGTCTCTCAAAGTTGCAGGTTACATTATTCAACACCTAGTCATAGTTGAAGGTGGAAAATATATCCTCCATGGCCAAAGACTCAAGGATAAAATATCTGGAGGATTTAGTGATGCAACTCGGGTACAGTCCATCAAACATAGTAGTGACAGAGGCACTTGTGAAGAAAAAAATGGAGACATAACCGCTTTGAGGAGGCATCTTAAGATGCCAGTGACAGAAGATCCTATGCCCAAGGAGATAGAAGAAAATGAAACATAGAAGGCAGAAATGTTGCAATTAATCATTGAACAAGAAGAACAACTTAAGGAAATGGAGAGTGAGATGGAGAAAATGATAAATGAAAGACAAAAATCTATAATAGATGTAGTGAAGGGAGTAGAAAAAGAAGCAGTTAAATCCACGATTCCACTACAAGTAGTCCCTCTTACAGTGATTCCACCATCCACAACAACAACAAGTACACAAGGTGAAGGCACTGAGAAGTTAGCTAAAGCTATGGAGAACATGTCCTTACAGAATGCAGAAATTAAAAAGTTGCAAGATCAACTCAGTGACCTACAAGAGAAGTTTAAAAGGAAAGATTCACCACATGCCACAGAGTTTTAGATCGGTAAAAAGTTAAATGAATGTTTGCAGAAGTCCCTTCAGGAGTCCTCAATTGGGAGCATGGTAGAAATAATTAAATAAATTATTTGGTTAGATATAATTGAATCTATGAATGATATATGGCCATCAATTCAAATGATTTTTGAATAGAGGGATTTAATTGAGTTAGTGAAAGTTTCCATTGAGAAAACAAATGATGAACTTGGGGACAAGCCCCAAACTGCCAACAATATCATCAGATTCCTGAATTCTAAAATCAGTCATGAATTGGAACGACTGCAAGTAGCAGACATAACAACCACCATACTGGAGGTAAAAAAGGTTTTGAGCAAGAAGATTCTAGTTACACAACTAGAGGAAAGATGTCATCAACTGGAGATTGGAGTGAGTAGTTCTTTCAATAGGATCGAGCCACTGAACAAAAGGGGATTTCCCTCCTTATTTGTTATCAATGATAAGATGATGCCTAGGACTGATTATGTAAAAAGGATCACAGAGATTTCAAAGGACACATCCAAGCTTACAAATATGAAGAACACTATGACTCAGAAATCATTTTATGAAGTTATCAACAATGATGTGTTCATACAACACGAAATTAAGCACATTTTTCAGTTGAGGCCTACATTTGTGAAGTACACTGAGATAGATGAAGTCTATAGAAATTTGAATAGGACTAAGATTTCGACTCAAGAGGAATGGAAAAATTTATGTGGAATCCAGGGAGGATGAAAACTCAGCATGATGAAAAAATAGGAAACTCAGAAAATTATCTGTGTCAACAGATCCAGTGTATCAGAATAGCTTAGCAGTGTCAAAATTTCCATCACAGTAGACCGCTACTGCACTGAATAACGACTTTTATAGTGAATTTAGACATCTGTTAAAATTGTCGTTACAATGAATGACGATTTCATAGTGAAGCTTAGACGTCTGTTTAAAAGCCGCTGCAATGCATCCAGGCATGAGAAGCACATATCAAATTTCAGTTACTTTGTAATAAACAAACCTATTTCCCTTTTGATAATGAAAATCAGTTGCAAATAGTTTAACTATAGAATTTTGTTCAGTATTAGTGGTTGGGCCTTGATTTTGCAATCACTTTTCATTGCAAGTATTTGTAATTTTTCAAGTTGGAGCATCAATAAAGTGATCAGTCTGCAAGATTCATGTGTTTTTTTGTCCTGGTAATGTTTTTTCCTCATTCATGTTTAATGTTATCCCACTGTAATCTCTCCATGTGCATCATTTAAAATTATAATTGTAAAACAGGAAGGTTAAATTAAGATTTATTGTTCAGAGTACCTTAATTCTGACTGTTTTTACAATTTAATGTTTTATTCTGATGTATGGTTTAATAATTCTTAGTTTCTCTTAAGTCATTACTAAAAAAAATTTCTCCATTTCATATTTCCACTCAATCATAAGCACCAGCATTCATAGCTATCTTGTCTTGCATTTGTTTCGGGATTTGATGCTTATACCCAACCTATTTCTACTCCATATCCCAATGGAAACTGTTTATAGAAACCCCTTAAATCCAACCATGAACAATCAAACAAAACAACCCTCACAATTTAAGTAACTATCCTAATATTAGAAAGCTTAAAACAAATCTAAATCTCATATAGATAGATCCCTCTCTGAGTTTAGGAAGGCTAGATCCTAGGCTTCAAGTGGTTTTGATGTTGTTATTTATAATTTAGTCTTGCCAATCTTGTAAATTATAGAGTGATAACATAGTGGCAACCATACTAGGGACATAACTGAAATTTTCAATTTTAATCTGAATTCAGAAAACCCCAGCTAAAAAGAAATCTATGATACAAATTTCTAATAAATATTGGTTTCTTTTAGTCTTCAATAATCATTTTTTCTACGATTTTGAACTAAAGTATGAATCCCAAAAGAATATCCACCATATCCCATCCAGATCCAAATCCCCATCCTATTGTAAGAAATCCAAAGAAGATCTTGAGGAAAACTCCTAGAACATAAAGTCAAACCAGTGACAAAGTTCTTTGCAGGTCTAGCTCCTTTCCTAATAACTTTGTCACTTTGTAATACATTCAATTTGATTTTCATTTTGAGCAAGGTCTATTCAGAACAAAATGTTAGAATTGGACTGACCTTACAGTTTTTTATCCATCCATATTTCATACCTCTACCCATCCACCTTCACCCACCGTTCATCTCCCTCCACCACATCCACCAATCATGGCAGCCAGATATGCCCCATTGGTGCTGTCATCCCCTTTACCTCCCTGTTAGACTCCGTCTTGTCAGTCCGCTGTTAGAGTCAAATTCACCAAAGTTCATTTCTCGTCATTCAAAGTCATGGGTGGAAAAGATTTTTTTTAAGAGTTTTTAGGTCTAGGGTTTTGTCGACCTATTTCACATGAAAGCTTCCGAATCAGTCTCAATTGCAAAATTTCATAGTCAATAAGGCTTGAGAGTGTTTCTTCTTCAAAACCCTGTTTTGAAGAAGAAATCATCAATTGTGTCTTCATAATAAATGTGTAATTATTCAAAGTTTCTCAGCTGAAAATGTTCACATGCAGCCCCTCCTGATCCTTTGCTGAAGTCCCATGCCACCATCCCTGCAAAAATTCAATCAAGAAAACATTATTCAAGCCAAAAATTCAAGTGAAAAAAACTGAGTTTATTGTTGTGAAAGTGCCGAAATCTTCAATTAATGGGTTTTTGTTAAGTCAAGCCGAGATCTTATGCCCATTACCCTGAGAAAATTGTCATTGCCCAAGTCAAGAAAATCAAATAAAAACAACATTCATTTCATGCCAAATGTCGAGCTGCAAAAGAGCAGAGCTGTATTAAATTGTAAAGCGTGTCCATGCCCAAACATTACAAAAATGGGTTTTGTTAAACCAAAAAATCAAACTCCATAAGTTTAAAAGATCTTTCATATGTTTAAAACATTCATGTGCATCCAAAACTTGAATGAAAGTCGATTCAAAGTGGAGAGAGGGCGAAAATTGCGTTTTTGAGAACTAGGACTGTGCCAGAAAACTTGCGCGGCACATACAAAGGAGCGCGCGGCGCATTGGGTTGAATTTTACAATGTAATTTCCTTCTGACGTGGCGCACTTTTTCGACGCGGCGCACTGGGCCTGTGCGCGACGCGTAGAGTCAACAGGTTTAAAATCATCAAATTTCCATCAACTCAGATTTTTCTTGCTCCAAGTAAGTTGAAACTCTTGCCCATCAGTTCTAAGTCGTGTTGCAGAGGTCACTGCCTGTTCCTGTTCTGAAATTGGGCCGGCAGAGGCGTGATACAACTAGAAGAGGAGATGTGTGCCAGTGAAGTATGTTTTGTGTTGTATGGAATCTAGCTGAGAGTCGTGATAAAGTTTCGGCGTAGATCTGGCAACAACGATGCATGGATATTCCTACATCAATACAAAGCAGAGTAAGCAGAAGCGTTGATCGAAATGTCATTCGATCGATTCATGGATCTGACTCAGCCTCCTAAGAACTGACATTTGTCACTATTGAGTCATGTATCATATTCCTGAGATTTGTTAACATCGTTTATCATGTTGTATGGGAAAGGTAAGTTATATTCTGAAAAGGCTTGCTGCACGAAAATTACCTCTGGCCAAAACATTTAAGTGGTTTTTGTTTTCAACAAGACTGGATCAAAGGACAGGCTGCGTCTTATGATGTTCTTGAACATTGCAAATCTATTTTATTTCTGGAGATTCTGGTTTAAGGATGCAGATATCAAATCGGAGATTTTGCCCCTGTTTTAAGATGGTTGACCTATAGTGCATGACGTGCTATGATACCAGCTCATACTGCCTAGGACCAGCATAATGATACAAGCCAGGTTGGCCAGGCGCAAGAAATACACAACCTTAATTGGTAGGGGTTCACGAAGGAGGTTCAGATGGTTGTTATTGGATTTGTGGCTTCACTTTTTCCCGGTTTTCGCCTTTCTGATTAGAACTAGTTTAGTCTGGAAGATCCTGAGTTTCAGACTCAATATGTGAGTTTTAGAAAATTGGATGGAAGCATTCCTCGTTGCTATTTCATTTACTGTGCCATCACTTACATCAATAGACTAATCGTGTGTAAGAAATCCAATGGCGTATGTTGGTGCAGTAAACCTAAAGGATTAACATTCATATCTGCAGTGAAAAAAGTAGGATGAAATGTTCAAAGGAAGAGAGGTTGAAGATTCACAACATATCACAGTCGTTTTGATTGATCGGATCTCACATCTGTTAAAACTTTAAAGCAATTGACTTTCTGCAGGTGTGATTGATCATTGCTATGAGAGCTTGCTTTTAAGTGTGTCCATGGTTAAGAAAACTGTTCATAATATTTCATGTATAGGGTGTGTCAAACTGACAATTGGAAATGCCAATCATGATTTAGTTTATTGGTCCACCATATTTAGTAAATAAGACAAAGCTTTCTCCTCAAACAAACGCATCATCTACTTGTGCGTATCACATGGTCACAACAACAAACAATTTTTTTTTAGCTGAGCGAAGACACTAATTTTGGGAAGCGTTTTTCGGTGCTGGGAAATCTAATTATGATGGTCCAAAAGCAAAGGCGTTTATCTGAGCCAATTTTTGCTACACATAATACGGTGTAATTTGTTCGTTTGAAGCCCATTTTTATTAACAACGAGTTTTTATTCGAATGGCAAAAGTAAAATGAAAAAGTCAAAAGCCAAATTGAAGTGTAGATATCTATCACAGCAGAGCAATCGAATTGATTGGCCTAATTTCGGTCTTCAGTTGCAAGTCAGAAAGTCAAGCTACAAGTTTTGCCTATTCATTAGTTATCAACAAACAAAGTGTAACGTTGGATCCTTTTTAGAGCAGACTTTTCTTGTTTTTATGATTCTAGGTGAAACATCGCCCTATTTTTATCAATTTGTTATCACAGCTCTGAGTTATATATTGTATTGAAAAACACTTGTAAAAGCGGGGAGAGTTCTGGAAAACAGTGGGAGAGGTGTGAAGGAAAACTTCACTGTACAGTTTTTGACAGGGATTTAATGAAAAGATACAGCTCTGACTCCTGAGATTCTTGTGGTGTGAATTTGGCATATGTTTTTTTTTTCTCTGTTTCATATGTCTTTCGTCATGTTTATTGTTCATTCATTATCATCACCTGTTGAATGCTTTTAAGTAGAAGGGTAGAATTCAACTTACTGCTCTGCCCTGGAGAAGCGTTCATGTTTTGTGTTTCTTCATCTGTCTGAAAAGGATTCATACGTTAATGCCCTTTTCAGCTTTCTTAACATTCATTCCATTCCATATAATTTCAAAATTGGATGCTAAATTTATTGCCTATCTTGCCTCCTGAGATAATCTGTGTCTCGGATTTAATCTCTCTACTCATGCTGTTCTTGATCCCACGTTGCCCAGAAAACCCAGTCATTTATCGAAATACCCTTTCTTATCTATTTACTATCCTAAAATCATTATCAGTTTTTCATTTAGGTCATCTCAGCCCCTTTGAAGACTTTTTGCTGAGATAGACCCGGAGAGAGCCCTCTCCTGTCCTCGTAGGGCTAGCTACGAGGCTGAGCTTGGTTTGATGTTGCCTTGAGTTTTACCTTATTTCAACCTAAGGTAGATTCGAGCGCTAACACTCCCATGCCCCAGGATTACCAATCTAAGATTACACAGTTTGATAGCACTGGTCCTGTGACTTCCCAACAACACATCGATAAAATGAATGATTGTTTTGACCTACAAGAAATTGATGATGACAATGTCAAATTGAGAATGATTGCCTAGATTTTAAGGGGTGAAGTCAAAAAATGGTTTAAAGGCTTAAATACTAATATTGTTCATGATCTCCCTGAATTTAACCAAACATTTATAAGCAGATGTGAATTCAAGAAAAATCCACTGCAGATTTTATCAGAATATGAAACTAGCAAGAGATCTCCAAAATCGAGTGTGCAAGACTACTATACTAGATTTAATAGCATATACAACGCACTCCCTGCTAATATGAAACCACCCCAAAGGATAGTTCTGCTTAAATTCCTGGATGGATTTGACCCATACATGCCCTATTAGCTTAGGGAAAGAGACTCATCAACTTTAGAGGAAATACAAAAATATGTTGTGGGTGTGGAAGCTAATTTATTAGCTAAAAGGGATAGGATGAGGACTGAGAGGAGATAAAAACCTGTAGCCTCCTGCCAAAATTAAAAATTTGGTAAGGACTATGGAAAGGATGATGGAGAGGATTAGTCTAAATGAAAGAGAAATACCCAGAGAAAATCAACCAGTACCCCAAAACAGAAATCATTACCCAAGAAGAAACCCTCCACAGGTTAGAAAGAAAGAGCAAAGAGGTCTTCATCAACATATTAGGCCTCATTTTCAAGAAAATTATGTCGATGAAGATGAAGGAATAGTGGAGGAGGTTGAGTAAAATTATATTAATTTGATGGGGATTAATGAAGATGATTCTATTTTTCTCACTGAAGAAGAACAAGACTTGTTTTCACTAACATAAATAGACCCCGGATCCGAAGAATCCGATGATTACAATATGGGTTTTGAGAATTCCATTATGGAGGTCCATAGACAATACAACTTAAGAAGCAAGAAAAATTTAGATAATCCTAATAACAATAATTAAAAAAATTCTGCCAAGAAATTATTTGAATCTAAAGTCAAGAAAACAACAAAAAACACCAAGAAAAATACAAACAACCCAAAAAAGAAAAACACAGAAAACAATGCCAAGAAAGCAGTAGATATTCCTACCGAAAATGCTCAGATAGACACCCCTAGTAAAAGCAAACATACTGAAGTTACCCAAAGAATAGAGGCTGAAAGAATTGATTTGTCAAACCCACTAAAAACTCAAACGCCATTCAGTATTGAGAGTGAACTTGCAATAGTGAAGATATCTATCCCTTTCACTAAATTAATCAACAAAAATGTCTACAAATCTTAGGTCCTAAAAGTGTTAAATGTAGGGGAGGTTACAAACACTATCAATTTAAATGATGATCAACCTGAACACCTGTTTGGGCCAGAAGTTGATGGAAAACCCCAGGAAGGAGGTGTCCCTCCTTTTTATGTCAGTATAAACATTCATGAAAAGATTCTTCACAACGCCATGTTGGAATCGGGTGCATCACACAACCTTATGCCAAAGGCTTTCATGGAGAAACTTGGCCTTGAAATCACTAGACCTTATAAAGATTTCTACTTTTTTACTCTAGTAAATTTCGATGTCTAGGTCTTATCAAAGATCTTTGTGTCACTCTAGCTCAGATACCTACAAAGAGTTTAATGATGGATATTGTTGTAGCTAACATTCCCCCTAAATATGGAATGCTTTTATCTCTCGCATAAGGGAAAATTTACAGGGGACCCTACAATTGGACATGACATCTGCTACAATTCCAGTGTTTGGTCAACCAATACGGCTATATAGGGAAAAATTAATGAAGTACATGGTAAGTAGCCAAGAGAAACCTCACAATTACCCTATGTACTGTGTTCACACTGACCTTGATTCTTTCATTTTGTATAATGATGGAATCATTGATTCACAAGTTTCCCATATAGAAAATAATTCCACAGAAAATAATGACAGTCAAATGCAAATAGAACAACCAAATCCAGTAAATGAACCTCTTTAGAGCATGAGTTTTGATGGATCATGTGGAAAAGTTGGCTCATGTGGAAAAGCTGGCTCAAGGGCAGGCATTTGGGTGTATAATGCAGGAAAAGATAGTGCATAGGGTGATTCATACAAATTAAATTTTCAGTGCACAAACAACATTGTGGAATATGAAGCTTTTCTTTTGGGATTACAAATGTTTAAAAAACTAGGAGTAAAAAGGATCTTTGTACATGGTGACTCCGAGTTGGTCATAAAATAAGTGAAAGGACTGTATGCAGCAAAACCTCCTAGATTAAGAGCGTATAGAAATGTTGTCCTTGATTTCTTGAGAGCTTTTGAGGAATATGATTTAGTAGTAATTCCCAGAAACCAAAATGTCCTAGAAAATGACCTCACTTTTTCAGCAAGTACCTGTAAAACGCCTCACCCAAATAAACAACATGCAATTGAGGTCAAACATCGTCCTTCTGTGCCAGATAACATGAGGTACTAGCAAGTTTTTGGCAGTGATAAAAAAATTGAAAGCTTCCTACAATCTAAAGACGAATTTGAGGAAATTAATATAGACATGGATTGTGAGGAAGACAATCTTACTAATGAACAAAGTACTGAAGAAAAGAAAATTGTTGTTTTAGAGACTATTGCTTTATATGTAGATACCAATGTAAATATCCCAGATAACAAAATTGTACAAAACACAGAAAATCAAAAAGACCTAGAAAAAAAGAATTTGAAATACTCCAACTCAAAGACAATAATCTGACTAGAGGGCTGGTCCCTTTAGAGGAATTATTTGACTTTAATGATGTGGCAAAGAAACCCAAAATGGAACCAAATGGGGCAAATATTAAGGAATTTTTGAGAAACCAGCTCCAAAAATAGAAGAAAAGAGATATCAATGTCTTAGGAATAAGCCACTTTGAGGGGGCAACCTCCAATACATTACATGAATGAACAATTCTTGGATGATACAAATGACAAAACCTCCTTTCTATATATAGGAGTCCATGGGGCCACAATGTAATCCTAGTGGGGCCACAATGTAATCCTAGCCAACCTAACAATAATAATTGAAGGGCACAATAATAACAATATGGGGGTTACAGGGGTACAACAATAACAATAAGGGGGTTACACTAACAACAATAAGGGACTATACTAGTAATATAGGGACCTAACATGCTCCTCTCCTTCAAAAAAGTGTTGTCCTCAATGCTTGAGTAGCTTCGGGTGCTTTTGTATGAAATTCTCATCCTCCCATGTAGAATCTTCAGTGGGTAAGTTCTTCCATTTGATGAGATACTCTGAAATTGATCGATTTTGTAGTTGTCAAGTTCTTGTTTCCGTGACTGCTTCAGGTTCCAATATGGTTTTTCCTTCCTCATCAAGTTCTGGCAATATTGTTTGAACTGGAAGTTTGTCCCCTATAACCTTTTTTAAGCATGAAACATGGAAAACTAGATGCACTCACGAAGAAGCAGGAAGCTCCAATTTGTATGCCATAGTACCAATATTTTGCAAAACCTTGTAAGGACCATAGTACTTTGGCGATAATTTATTATCCTTCTTAGCTTGCTTGAGGGACATTTGTTTGTATGGTTGTAGCCGTAAAAATACCCAGTCCCCCACATCGAAACTTTTCTCACTGCGATGTTGATCTGCCTATTGTTTCATTCGATTTTGTGCCAAATTTAGGTTATCCTTTAAGAGTTGGAGAACTTCTCGTTGATGCTCAATGTGATCCTCCACTGCTTGAACCCTAGAATTTTCCCTTAAAGAAGATGTGATGGATGGTGGATGATATCCATAAAGTGCCATAAATGGGGTCATTTTTGCTGCAGTATGGAAGGAAGTGTTATACCACCATTCAGCGAGAGGTAAACACTTGACCCATTGTGTTTGTTTATCAGATACAAAACAACAAAGATATCCTTCCAAACATTTATTTACTATCTCAGTTTGACCATCAGATTGAGGATGATAAGATGAGCTATGAGCTAATTGAGTACCCAAACAAGAAAATAACTCTGTCCAAAAATTTCCCGTAAAAGTGGGATCTTTGTCACTCACAATAACCCTTGGATTTCCATGTAGCTTTTTAATTGTGTCCATAAATGTAGTAGCAACTGTACTTGCTTTAAATGGATGAGATAATGCACAAAAGTGTGCATACTTGGTAATTCTATCAACTACCACCATGATGACACTCTTTCCTTCGGACTTAGGTAAACCCGTGATAAAATCCATTGAAATCTCCTCCCAACGTTGACTTGGAATGGATAAAGGTTGTAGAAGTCCCGGGGTCTTAATTGTTTCCACTTTATTCTGCTGGCAAACCAAACATTCCGCCACAAACTTTTGAATATCAGATTTAAGGCCATCCCAAAAAAATTCTTTCTTCACCCTGTGGTAAGTTTTTAAAAATCCTGAGTGTCCTCCTAAAGGAGAAGTATGCAATTCCAAAAGAATCTTTTGTTTTAGTTGGGAATTCTTACAAAGATATAAGCGATATTTGTACCATAAGGAATCATTTTTCCAACTAAATGTATCAGATGTACTAGGATCTTGCTGCAACTTTTGAATGAGTGTCCACACTTCTTTTTCCTTCTTCCATTCATCCCTTGCTTCGGTTATCCAATCTGGTTGGATAATAGAAATGGCACAAAGCAATGCTTCCACCTCTTCATCATTTCTTGAGAGTGCATTTGCAACAACATTTAGCTTCCCTTTTTTGTAGATGATTTCAAAGTCATAACCCAACATCTTTGTGACCCATTTTTGCTGCTCTTCTGAAGATAGTCTTTGTTCCAAAAAGTGTTTAAGACTATCATGATCAGTTTTTACTTTGAAGTGTCTTCCCATTAGGTAAGTTCGCCATTTCTTTAGTGCATGCAGTATTGCTAACATTTCCTTCTCATAAATAGGTTTCTGTAAATACTTTCCTTTGATTGGACGACTTTCAAAAGAAATGGGTCTTTCTTCTTGCATTAAAACAACACCAATTCCATTTCCTGAGGCATCACATTCCACAATAAAGGTTTTTGTGAAGTCTGGCGTAGCTAAGATCGGTGCTAGGCACATTGCCTCTTTAAGATGTTCAAAGGCCTTAGTTGCTTCAGGAGTCCATGAAAATGCATCTTTCTTCAATAATGTTGTTAGAGGTGCTGTTATTCTCCCATAATTCTTAACAAACTTGCGATAATACCCTGTTAACCCGAGAAATCCTCGCAACTTCTTTATGGTTGTGGGGACTTTCCATTCCTTAATGGCTTTAATTTTGTTAGGGTCTACTTTAACACCCTCATGAGATACAATGTGACCCAAATATTCCACCTCTTGTACTCCAAAGAAACATTTGGATTTTTTTGCATATAATTGTTTCTCCTGCAATAGTTTGAGCACCCTGTCAACATGTTCAACATGATCCTTCCAAGACCTGCTGTAGATTAGTATATCATCAAAAAATACTAGCATAAATTTTCTAAGGAAGGGTTTGAAAATGAAATTCATCAACCCTTGAAATGTAGAAGGTGCATTGGTAAGGCCAAAAGGCATGACCAAAAATTCATAATGACCCTCATGAGTTCAAAATGTTGTTTTTAGAATATCTTCAGTCTTCTTTCTAATTTGATGATATCCTGAACGAAGATCCAACTTGGTAAAATAAATTGCTCCATGTAATTCATCCAATCATTCATCAATCATAGGAATGGGAAATTTATCTTTAATAGTGAGCTTATTGAGCTCCCTATATTCCAAACACATGCACCATGATCCATCTTTCTTGTGCACCAATACTACTGGAGTTGAGAAAGAACTTTGACTAGGTTGAATTATACTAGCCTCTAACATTTCTGCAATCATATGTTCAATTTCGCTCTTTTGGACATAAGGATATCTGTAAGGCCTGATGTTTGGAGGAACACTTCCTGGAATCAAATGAATAGCATGACTATGATCATGAATAGGTGGGATTCCTTTGGGAGTATCAAACACCTTGGAATGATTATCCAAGACTTTTTGGAGATATGGAGAAATAGATGATTTTGATGTTGGAACTTCCAGTGAGCATAATTGTGCAATTATGCCCCGTTGTTCTTTCTTCAGAAGATTTTTCATGACATTAGATCTTATTATCTTTCTTGGCTCTCCTGCGATACCCCATAATTTGATTTCCTTTCCTTCTGAAAAAAATTTCAAGAAAAGTTCTTGAAAATTAAAAGCTACCATCCCCAAAGATTGTAACCATTGTACTCCTAGTACAACATTATCACCTCCCATTGAGATGGAAAGCATTAGAATATTCAATACATATTCCCCCATGGCTAGCTTGATATTATGGCATTTTCCAGAGAAATTTATAGTTCCTCCATTCGCAACCATCACTTGACATTCTGGTGCTGGGTATAGGAAACAATTCAATTTCTTGGCTGCCTTAAAATGAATAAAATTATGGGCGCTACCCGAATCAATCAACACTATTACCTTTTTCTTCTTATGTCCTTCTATCTTGAGAGTTTGAGGAGTGGTAATTCCTGCCAATGCATTACATGATATGGTCAGACTCATTTCTTCTTCTTCTAGGGTTTCTTCCTGGTGTATATCCTCTACTTTTGAAGTTTCTTCTTCATTTTCTTCCTCCTCTTCACAATCTATGTAAAATAATTTCTTCTCAGCATACTTATGACCTTTAGTGTATTTGCGATCACAACTATAGCAAAGCCCTTTTGATATTTTTTCTTCCAATTGTTGTGGTTTCAACCTTGTAGGTTGTGGAAGTCTAGGAGTAGCAACACTTCCATATTTAAAGATGTGAGTGGTAGGATTCCTTGTTGCCATAATTTTACATTCAAATTTTCTTGCCAACCTGAATGCCTTCTCCAATGAATCAGGTTCCCAAACGCGAATTTCATGTTGGATGTTATCCTTTAAAGTCCCTATCAAGACATCAATCCTATGTTCCTCTGGAATATTAGTTACCCTTATATTCAATTTTTGGAAGTCCTCAATGTGCTCCGGCACCGAACCCTTTTTTTTGAGATTTATCAATTGGCTAAAGAAGGTGTTTCTCTTTGTATCCTCATGATGTGCTATCATTTCCTCCATAAAAATTGACCAAGTGATCATTTTTTTACGAGAGAAAATCCATCGATACCATACAAATGTAATTTGTTCTAAATGTAAAGTTGCAATGCATACCTTTTGTGTGTTTTTCACATTATTGAGATCAAAATATTGCTCCATCTGTAGCATCCATGTTACAGGATCCTTGCCATCAAACTTCCTCATATCCATCTTTGGAATATGGTGGTTCTTCCATCCAACATTAGAGTTTATGAAATGATGATTAACATTTATTGTGTTCTCATCATGGGTTTCCTCTACTATATTTTTTCCATTGGGAAACATTTCTTGTATCAACTTTGTCAAACCTTCCATGTCTGCTTTTAGATCATTCTTCATGTTCTCCATGTTGTCTTTCATTTTTTCTTCCATTTCATCCATCTTAGCTTCCATGCTAGCTTCCATGCCATCCATCTTAGCTTCCACACCTTTCTTCAAACCATCCATATTATTCTCCAAACCATCCATCTTCTCTTCCACGCCTTTCTTCAAAACTTCCATTTCATTTTTTGTTTCTCTTTGCGAAAGAGAAATTTGGTGCACTTGCTCTTGTTGTTTTGATAGATCATGTTGCAATTCTTCATCTTCATGAGTCATAGCAGAGTACTTTGAGGGCTTAATGGGTGTTGAATTACTTCTAGGAGGAATTTCAGAACCCGATACTGAAATATATGCTCAATATGCCCTTGGAATCACTTCAAGTTTATTTTTTTTACACAAGACTTATGCAATTCGGAAAAAATACACACCTTTTTCTTTCTTTTGAGGAGCTCAATATTGAAACTGAATGATCTCTGTGATTTCGGATCTTCAATATATTAAATTTAGAAATGAGGTATCCCTCTGAATTCTATTTCGAATGCCACAGGTCTGACCTGATTTGGATTCTTGAAGACAAAGTTGTGCCCAATCTCTTACGATAACCTAATTATGGATTGGTTTAGTAGAGAAAACTTGTACGACTTTCCACGTGTCACTGTTTTCTCCTTCGGCTTTTAAATTGATAGACAAGAAGCTACAATCCGTGTGCTTGCGACCACTTTTTACATAATTCCAATCAGATGCTCAGGGAGAGAGTTATGAAGATTTTCCCACGATCACCTCTTTGAGATGAAATTCAGGAGCCTGCAAAAGACCTAACTTCCACAAACCATATCTCTGAAAATATTGCAAATCAAGATCTGAAATGTTGCGACGATGTTCCTTAGGAGTTTGGCTTCACATGCTAAAAATTTCAGCTTCTGAACCTTCGTAGAAAAAGAGTTATAGTAAAAATTCCATGATGACCTGTTTGGAGCATCGAAATCCTAGAATCCAAATCTCTTATACCAAATGTTGAGAAACCAACTCCAAAAATAGAAGAAAAGAGATATCAACACCTTATAAATAAGCCACTTCGAGGGGGAAACCTCTAATACATTACATGAATGAACAATTCTTGGATGATACAAATGACAAAACCTCCTTTCTATATATAGGAGTCCATGGGGCCACAATGTAATCCTAGTGGGGCCATAATGTAATCCTAGCCAACCTAACAATAATAATTGAAGGGCACAAAAATAACAATATGGGGGTTATAGGGGTACAAAAATAACAATAAGGAGGCTACACTAACAACAATAATGGACTATACTAGTAATATAGGGACCTAACAGGATTTTAATATAGGCACTGAACATAACCCCAAAATCATCAATTTGTCTAAATCTATGCCTATTATTACAAAAAGGAGATATATAGCCCTTTTCAAATAATTCATTGATGTGTTTGCATGTAGCTATGAGGATTTGAAGTCTTATGATACCGGCATCATCCAAAATAAAATTCCAATTAAAGAAAATAAAAAAGCATTCAGACAAAAATTGCGAAGAATAAATCCTATGTTAATGCCTTTAGTTGAGAAAGAAATTAAAAATATGTATGAATAAAAAATCATAGTACCACTTAGATGCTCCAAATGGGTTTCCAATATTTTCCCAACTAGGAAGAAAACATGGGAAATTAGACTTTGTATTGCCTTTAGAAATCTGAATAAAGTATCTCTTAAGTATAATTACCCTTTACCAAAAATGGATCACATATTGCAAAGGGTAGTGGGTTCCAGTAGGATATCTTTGTTAGATGGTTTTTCTAGTTACAATCAAGTGTTGTTACACCCTGATGACCAAGATATGAAAAATTTTACAACTCCTTGGGGGACTTTCATGTATGTGAAAATTCCCTTTGGATTAATGAATGCAGGAGCTACCTTTCAAAGGGCCATGGAAATTGAATTTTCTGATGAAATTGGCTACTTTATTATGATTTATTTGGATGGCATCAATGTGTTTTCTAAAAATTATGAAGAACATTTAGCACACTTGAGAATATTTTTTGAAAAATGCAGAAAATTTGGAATTTCCCAAAATCCCAAGAAAAAAATATTTGGATTGGAAGAATGAAAAAATTTAGGTCATATTATCTCTCATGATGGAATCAGAATTGACCCTAGCATAATTGAAGTAATATTAAAAATCAGCCACCCTAGAAATCTTAAAGAACTCCAATCATTCATTGGTAAAATAAACTTCCTAAGGATATTTATACCAAACTTAGTAGAACTTTTAAGGAACATTACCAATATTCTCAAGAAAGAATCAAAAATAAAGTGGACCATAGAAGAAAATTATTCTTTTGATTTAGTTAAGCTAACATTGACAAAAGCCCCAGTACTAATCAATCCGTATTTTACTAAAGATTTCATGATTTTTTCTTTCTCTTCTAAACATACTATTGTTGTTGTTTTATTACAAAAAAATAGTGAAGGACAGGAGCAGCCAATAACTTTTTTCAGCAAGGCATTAAGAGATGCATATTGAAATATAATATCATGGAAAACCAAGCTTTTTCTTTGATTAAGTCATTGAAATATTTTAGAGTCTACATTATACATTCACATATCATTTCTTATGTTCCAAATGTGGTGGTCAAAGATATCTTAACACAAAATGGTCCTGATGGAAAAAGAGGAAAATGGATTGTAGAGTGATCTTAGAATATGATTTGGAAATCAAGCCTACCAAGTTGATTAAAGGCCAAGGATTAGATAAATTGATGGCAGAATCCAATTTTCATGCACTAGACATCAACATGGTGCACTCATTAGATGATCAAGAGGAACTGGAGACTCCACCGATTGATGAAGCATTCCTGAATTCTCCATGGTACGCTCATATTTTGTATGTATTGTCAAACTTGAATGCTCCTCCTAGTTTGTCTAAAACAAAAGATATATTTCTAAAACTTAAAGTTGTTAAATTCTTTATTTTGGACAATGTTTTGTATTGGAAATATACTGGGGGTATTTTTCTTAAATGTTTATTGAAGGATAATGTTGATAGAGTAATGCAGAAGTTCCACGGAGGTGACTGTGGTGGCCATATTTATTGGAAAACCACTGCTAACAAGATCATGAGAGATGGTTTTTACTGGCCCACCATTTTTCCTGATGTCCATAAGATGGTTACTGCTTGTCATAAATGTCAAATCTTTGAAGGAAAGAGAAAGCTATTTCCCTTACCCCTGAAACCTATTTCTGTGGAAAGTCCTTTCTAGCAATGGGGATTAGAATTCATAGGAGAGATTCACCCCCCATCCTCTACCCAACATAAATGGATCCTCACTGCTACATATTATTTCACCAAATGGATAGAGGCCACCCCTTATAGAAATGCCACTGACTCTATCATTATAAAATTCCTAGAAGCCAACATCCTTTCTAGATTTGGTTGTCCTAAAAAAATCATTACAGACAATGTTGTAGCCTTTAGGTCCAAAAATATGGTTGATTTCTGTCAAAGGTATCATATAACATTAGGGAATTCAACAACCTATTACCCTCAAGGTAATTTATTGGCTGAATATTCTAATAAAAGCCTTGTGAACATCATCAAAAAGCTTCTGGAGGAGAATAAGAAATCATGGCACAATAATTTGATCAATGCTCTTTAGGCTGATAGGCTCACCACAAAGAAATAAATTGGCATGTCTCCATACCAAATGGTCTATGGAATGGATGCAGTGTTTACTTATTCCTTGGGATTTCCAGTAATGAAGATGGTCCAAGATATTCAAGATGAACCCAATGACATTCAAAGGAGGATAAATGACACCATTCAGCTGCAGCAATCCAGAGAGGAGGTTTAAAACAGAACACAAGTAATTCAAGAGAATATAAAAATATCTTTGACAAGAGAACCAAGGCCAATGATTTCAACATGGGACATAAAGTTCTAAAATGGGATTCCAGAAGAGAGGATAAAGAAAAGCATGGGAAGTTTGATAATATTTGGCAAGGGCCATACATCATTTATGCTTTCAAGGGAAATAATGCTTATTTTATCAAAGAGTTGGATTGTACAAAAGTATATGGAAGTCTTGTCAATGGTAGGATGCTGAAACACCATTTCGTTTGAAATACAGGCTGAATTTTCATCATTGTAAATACCACAATATTACATTTTTCAATAACTCATTGGACAATGTTGAAGCCCGAAGTGAAGGCCCTAAGCCTAGTTTTATGAGCATATATGAAAACTAAAAATAAATTAGTTGAAGAAGAAAATAAATCAGTGAAAAATGTCGCAGAAAAAGGAGCATCCAAGGCTACTAGTCTCAAGTTCTTGACACTTATTTTCAAGAAGCGCCATCCCCAGATGGAGCCACTGTTATTAGCCTATAAATTATAGGATTTCAAGGTGATTGGATACTTCACATTTCTTAAAAAGTTTTCATTATTGAAAGGCTTTTCAAAATTCAAATGATTTCAAACAAAAAAAACATAATAATATGAAAAGAAAGAAAAGAGGGTATAGAAAACAAAAAAAGAGAAAAATAAAAGAGAAAAAAGAAAGAAAACCCCAAAAAAAGATATAAAACTGAAAGTGCTACAAGTTCAAATGCCACTACTCATTAGATAGGTTTGTCTAGTCATTCGGTTTAATCATGGTTGGAAATTTTTCAATTTCTGTTGATAGGTTAGAAAATAAAGATCTGTCAAACTGTTTAATATTGGCTTATCAGTAGATAAGTATAGACTGAAATTCGCTCAAAATTTTAAACTGAGCCAATGGCTGAAAAAATCATAGGTGTTAGGTTATAAATTCAAAATAAAAAATGATTTAAGGGTTTGCTAGTCCAAATGCACCCTGAAAACAAGAAGAAAACCATTAGATGATTAGTTTGGGTAGGTACATATGCTAAGGAGAAAAAAATGGAAGGAAAATATAAAATTTATTCTACAAAGTACAACATCAAAAGTGTATTTTCCTATGCTACAAGAAGAAAATCCAAAAAGAGAGTGTGTGCACTCAGAGGTTTGAAAAAGGAATCAGATTCTAAAGTTTGGAACTAATTTATGTTCTGAGTCATTGGGGCATATTTTATGTTTAAATTTTATATTAAGTTCAAAAGTATTGATATTCCCTTTTTATTATCCCCCAAACTCTCGCATTTTATTTTATCCTAAAGTTTATACTACTCTCCGACATACATATGTTCCGACCCCACCATCCCATCACCCCGTCACATCCACGACTAATCATCCCACACCTTTCCCGACATCTCCGCTCATCACTTCATATCTGACGCTCCACAACCCTTTTCGCCCCCCCCCCCCTCCCTCTGAAATTTAACAATGGGGGTGGGTGGGTCTGAAATGGGCGGTATCCCATACCACCACTCCTACTACGTGTCATGTGGAGAAGATTTCGCATCCCCCCCCCCCATGTTAGTGTGAATTATAATCGCAAGCATACGAAAAAATCTCACTTTAGCTGTGCCTAACAAACATCCCTAACATCAAAGATGGCTCCCAATTTCCTTAGATCTGTAGTTAGTTGACCAAGACAAATGATATAAAATCTAGATCTATGCAGTTAAAGACATTAAGCAGTAAATAAAAGCAAGAGTTGCTCCATGCATCCAATAGACAAGACAAGAATGTTTTTAAAGAATTTTTGTATTTATGACACTTGAGAAGGGAACATAGAAAGTTGTTACCAGTCCCCCTCAATGGGATGGGTTCTTGTATGTCCTCAATGCTTTAGATCTAAGATCTCTTTCTCTTGATGGTGTAGAAAACCCAGACAAAAATGAAACTCAAAGGGAGGTCACAAGCAAAAAGATAGAAAAATATGACAACGATGGAGGATCAAAGTGAGACAATAGGTATAGATCCAGAGTGATATTTAGGAAAAAAAGGTAGTGAATAAATGGAAAAACCATACTATTTATAACAAAATATTGAGTTAGTCTAGATATTGGTGTATAATTAAAATATTATTAACCAAATCTAGATCTAAATTTTATGAAATATTTTATTATATTTGTTGGAGGGAAAAAGAATTTGAATTTGGTCAAATCCCTTTATTTGTAAATAATAAATAAATAAATGATTTATTTATTATTTTTAAGAATGTGGTTGAGTAATAATTAAATAAATAGTGATTTATTCAATTATTTATAAATGATTTAGTCAAATTTAACAAGGAATATTATTAAAATAAAGTTTAAATAATTATTCCTAGAAAATAATATGATAAATAGTGATTTATCTAATTAATTTTCCTGTTTTGGGTTAAATATGACCAGGAATATTAATTAAACTATTGTTTAACTAATTATCCCTTGAGGAAAATCAAACAAATATGGATTTATTCAATATTTACTCATGGGGTTTCCTGTTTAGACCATAAAAAACTTAATAAATTATGGATTACTAAGTTATTTTTCATAGTGAAAGAAATTTTACTTAGGGTAACATTGTTCTTACATGGTGTACTTTGGTCCATCTAATAGTAACAAGTTAGATGACCAAAAATTGGTGTAACGGATTTCCCCCTAGTGGGCGAGCGTTAGGAGCTAATCGTATGACCGAATTACGTAGTAAGAAGTCAATCACTAGACATCGAAGGGGAAGTCAAAGAGAGAGAAATATAAGGTAGACTAAAGTGCTAAAGGAAAAGACCCTGAGAAGGTGAGACTTGCAGGTGCGACAAGTCTCTTTTATGAGTGAGTACTTGTTCTACAAGAGGTGGGGGGGGCATACTTATGCCCGCCAAGATAACAAAGTACAAAGAATACTGCATCCAGTAAATAAGGGACTAAAATATAAAGTACATGCTGGCATAAACATGGGCCAAAAAAAACATGATAATGGATCCCACATACATACTGTGCTTGGGATAACAACCAAGAATTATACAATAATATCTGAGTACTTGAGACATAAGTACAACCAAAGAGGCCCTCGAAAACTGGAGAGGGCTCTGAAAATATGAATGATACATGAAAACTAAAAGGAGTTGCAAGTGGCTAACGCCAAAACCATAAAATCTATGGAGTTGCATTGAAGGCTATAATGGAGAGGTCATCCGGGCATGTGGGGGGCTACCTGAAGGGCCACCCCTTCATGAGGTCTGAAACATTTCACACACACTTAGGAATCATCGGTACAATCTGCCGCATCATTGAACCATCAAGTATACAGATCTTGATCATGCCATAAGGAGCTGGAGCTGAGAAACAATCAATTCAAAGGGCAATAAGGAGTCCCTTTGCTTGATCCAAGGCAATGAACAAGTATGGAAGCTAGAACCAAGGTACACCACCCTCTAAACCTGTCTTTTGGAATGAATGAGTTGATGTCGACAAAAGGAGGTCTGCCATAGGTGAGGCAATAAGGTGTCCTCAACTAAGGCATGATAGATGATAGTAGCGTGACTGACAGACTGACAACAGGGATGATGGTGGAATGGGGGTACTAAGTAGCGGGCTGATGACTTCCCTTGTTAGAGCATGAAGGGTAGCAACTGACACAATATCAAAGGGGATAGGGGACAGTATGACTGAAGGCCACAATGGGCGACACGAGAGAGGAACCGATAATGAAGGATGGAGGACTATAGTAGGATACAAAGGGACTAGGGGTAGACTCAGTGGATGCGATGATGACTCAACTCGGATGCTCTAAAAAAGGGTGACTCGATGATTCTGCCACACAGAAAGGTCCGGTGGGGACCATAAAACATGAGTACAAGATGGTTACTCATGATGAAAATCGACACGAGCATGGACAAGTATGGAGTCAAAGTGGTGCCCCAAGTACTGTTGGAATCATGATTTCCGTTATACCAAAACTCACAGGCATTAGTCTCCACTACAATCGCTAGATTTAGGATCCATGAGAGGCAGTTAGTCCATGTTGCAAAACAGATGGGGAGCATTGAACCTAATTTCCAACAATCTCACCCCCAATGCGAGCCGGATGAGTTTAAAACTCGAGAATTATCGCTCTGATAACAATTGTTGGAATCACAATTTCCGTTAGACCAAAATCCACAGGCATTAGTCTCCACTACAATTTCCAGAGTTAGGATCCATGTGAGGTAGTTTGTCCATGTCGTGAAACAGACGGGGAACGTTTAACCCAATGTCCAACAAGTACAAGTGTTGCAAGTGAAAAAATTCGGTTTTTAGGTGTGGTGAAGTGACCCTTCTTGGAAAAAAGGTTTTCAGGTGAAGTATCAAATCACAAAAAGTCACAAGTTGGCTACCTAAAAGAAATAGAACATGAATTTCAGGAAGGAAATGCTAAGGGTAATATTTCTTAAGATAGAGTGCATTACGAGGATTAGGAAGGGGGTGGCCTTCGAAATCCTCTAGGAGGTATGCCCCTTTACCCAAATCCTTACTGATGATGTAAGGGCCTAGCCATAATGAGTTAAAATTGCCATCATCGAGGACATCATGGGCCTAGTCATACACTAGAAACAGGTCACCTTCATGAAAAGTACAAGGGTGGAATTTTCGGTCATATTGAGCTTTGGTGCGTTTCTTAGCCGCTTTGGTAGTTTCTAATGCAACACGATGGTCTTTGGAAGCGCGCTCAAGCATGATAAGTCATTGTTATAAAGGTTGGGTGTTAGGGAGAAGTTTGACAGTAGATGAAGGGAAGGGATTTCACACTCGATCGGTAAGACTGCCTCCTTGCCAAAAACAAGGTGGAAAGGAGTAAATCCAGTGGCAGTTTTAACAGCAGTTCTAAAAGCCCACAAAGCAGGGGAAGAGCATAAGGTGCCAGTTGGTTGTGTGCTTATCCACCATCCATTGAAGCATGTTTTTAAGGATTTTATTGACTGCTTCAACTTGGCCATTACCTTGGGGGTAATAGGAGGATGAATATTGGTGCTCAAAGCTCAACAGAGAGGATAGATCACACCATATCTCATCTTCAAAATTTTGGCCATGGTCAGATACCAATTTTTTCGAAACTCGAAATCAAGCGATAACATGGTTAAAGAAAAAGAGGCTTGCGGTAGCTGCCGTGTTGTTGAACATTGGCATGGCCTCAACCCATTTTGTGAAATAGTCAACCGCCATGATGATATATTTGTGGTTACCAGTAGATGGAGGTTGACAATCCATAAAGTCTATGGCCCACATGCAAAAGGGACCAGCTGAGATGACAAGATGGAGGGGAGCTGGAGGGCCTCGCGACTTAGGGGCGAAATTTTGGCAATTGGAATAGTGTTTGACTGCTTCAATGCAATCACCAAAGAGAGAAGGCCAAAAATATCCAGCACGCATAATTTTCTGGGCAATGAAGAGACCAGAGAGATGGCCACCAAAAGCGCCGCTATGGTAGGCATTAAGGACTTTCTCATCTTTAGCATGCATGAGACAACGACGAAGGACAATATCTACACTGTGACGATAAAGGTCATCACCGACGAGATGGTAGTGGGGGGCCTGGTGTCAGATATGTCGTCGAGCATCATGATCAAGATGGAGGGCGAACTTCTGTGTTCGCAAATAAGTGAGGATGTCGCCATACCAAGGATCATCTGTGGTAATGGAAAACAAATTTTCATCGGGAAAATCATCATTAACTGGAGGATCCTGCGTACTGGTAGGTAATTTGGAAATGAGTTCAGCGAAGGCTAAACCTTTCTTAATTTTTGGTGTGACAAATTCAAGATCGAATTCCTGGAGGATAATGATCCAACCGGCATACTTCCCATTGATGATATGACGGCTCAATAGGTAGGCCATAGGGTTGGAATTAGTCACAACCTTGGTGGAATGCATGAGGATTTAATGACAAAGTTTTTGGACCGAGAACACAACAACTAGTGCTAATTTCTCTTCTTGTGAGTAGGATACTAGGGGGGGGGGGCGCTACAAGGTTCTTACTGACATAATAGATAACATGCTTGATTCCATTGTCATCTTCTTGAATAAGGATTGCAACGAATGAATGGGTGGAGGCTGAGATGTACAGGATGAAATCCCCATCAAAGTCATGGGGACGAATCAAGGGATCGGATGTGAGAGCATGTTTCAGGGCATCAAAAGACTCTTGAGCATAGTCATCCAAAACAAATGGAATGTTAGATCTGAGGATTCTAAGGAACCCATGTGAGGTGGTGGCAAAGTGAGGTATGAACCGATGAACGAAATTAGCTTTTCCTTGGAGGCATTGTAACTAGCATAAGGTACGAGGAATAGGAAGCTCAAGGATGGCTTGAAATTTCAAAGGATCAAGTGTTATACCATATTTAGACACAATGAAGCCTAGAAGATGGCTGGTAGGAACACAAAATACACATTCAGTGGGTTGTGGCGAATATTATACTTGCGACATCAGAGGAAGACGATATGCATATCATGGAGGTGATGCGCCCGATGTTTAGAATGTGTAGTGAGGTCGTCTAAATAAGCAAGGATAATATGAGTCAGGTCATGGAAACAGTAAGACATGGCCCGCTGAAAAGTGGCTCTGGCATTCTTAAGGCCAAATGACATGACTAATGAATGCAGTCTTAAGTTGATCAGCATGATGGATAACGATCTAGTTGTATCCGGAGAAACCATCCATGAAGGATAGAACCTCATGCCCTGCACACTCGTTAATGATTTGGTGAATGAATAGTTTGGGGAAGTTGTCTTTGGGACAAGCTTTGCTCAAGTCACGAAAGTTAGTGCAGACACAGATGGTGCCTTGTTTCTTGAGAACGGGAACCGTATTGGACACATAAGTGGTGTATTCTATGGGATAGATAAAACCAGCCTGCTTGAGCTTATCTATTTCAGCTTTGACAACCTCTTGTCTGGAAGGATTAATGGGTCTCAACTTCTGACGGACAAGATTGGCATCAGGCCATGTATTGATATGGTGTTCGACAATGACAGGATCAATGTTAGGTCCCTATATTACTAGTACAGTCCCTTATTGTTGTTAGTGTAACCCTCTTATTGTTATTATTGTACCCCTGTAACCCCCATATTGTTATTATTGTGCCCTTAAATTATTATTGTTAGGTCGGCTAGGATTACATTGTGGCCCCATGGATTCCTATATAAAGAAAGGAGGTTTTGTAATTTGTATCATCCAAGAATTTTTCATTCATGTAATGTGTTGGAGGTTTCCCCCTCGAAATGGCTTATTTCTAAGGTGTTGATATCTCTTTTCTTCTATTTTTGGAGCTAGTTTCACAACATTTGGTATCAAAGCTTTGGATTCTAGGGTTTCGCTGCTCCAAATAGGTCATCATGGAATTTTTTATATAAATTTTTTTCTACGAAGGTTCAAAAGCTAAAAAATTTAGTGTGTGAAGCCAAAATCCCGAGGAAGATCGTCGCAAAATTTCAGATCTTGGTGCATAAAATTTTCAGAGATATAATATGTGGAATTTAGGTCATTTTGCAAGCTCCTAAATTTAACCTAAATAGGTCATTGTGGCATGTTCGCTATAATGTTTTTCCTACGAAGGTTCAGAAGATGAAATTTTTAGAGTGCAAATCCAATATCCTAAGGAAAATCGTTGCAAAATTTCAGATCTTGGTTCGCAATATTTTCAGAGTTATGATCTATGGAAGTTAGGGATTTTTCAGGATTTTGAATTTCATCTCAAAGAGGTGACCGTGGAAAAATCTTCATAGCTCTCTCTCTAAGCATTGGATTATAATGCTATAAAAAGTGGCCGCAAGTACACGATCTTTAGTTTGTTGTCTATAATGTTCAGAGCCAAAGGAGGAAACAGTGATACGTGGCAAGTCGTACAAGTTCGCTCTACTGAACAAGTCCATAATTGGGTCATTGTGTGAGATTAGACATAACTCTTCCTTGAAGAATCCAAATCATATCAAACATGTGGCATTTGAAAGAAGCTTCAGAGGGCTACTATAGGGCCAAATTTCAGATATTAAGGATCTGAAATTATATAGATAATTCAATTTCAATATCTAGCTCCTCAAAAGCAAGTAAAAGGTGTGTATTTGTTTTTTCCGAATTGCATAAGTCTTGTTTGAAGAATCAAGTTGAATTGATTCCAAGGGCATATTGTAGAATAGATATCAGTATTGGATTCTAAAATGGCCCCTAAAAAGAATTCAACACGAATTAATCCTTTAGAAGGATCTACTATGGCTCATGAAGATGAAGAATGGCAACATGAAATATCAAAATTACAAAAGAAATTGCAACAAATTTCACTCTCGCAAAGAGCAACAAAAAAATGAAATGGAAGTTTTGAAGAAAGGCATGGAATCTAAGATGGATGGTTTGAAGAAATGCGTGGAAGCTAAGATGAATGGTTTAGAAGCTAAGATGGATGGCATAGAAGTGGGCATGGAAGCTAAGATGGATGACATGGAAGCTAAGATCGATGAAAAAATGAAAGACAACATGGAAAACATGAAGAATGATCTAAAAGTAGACATAGAAGGTTTGGAAAAGTTGATACAAGAAATTTTTCCTAATGGTGAAAATATAGTAGAGGAAACTCATGATGAGAACAAAATAAATGTTAATCATGATTTCATAAACTCTATTGTTGGAGGGAAGGACCACCATATTCCAAAAATGGATATGAGGAAGTTTGATGGAAAGGATCCTGTAACATGGATACTACAGATGGAGCAATATTTTAATCTCAATAATGTGCAAAACACACAAAAGGTACGCATTGCAACTTTACATATAGAACAAAATACATTTGTATGGTATCGATGGATTTTCTCCCATAAAAAAATGTCACTTGGTCAATTTTTACGTAGGAAATGATAGCACATTATGAGGATACAAAGAGAAACACGTTCTTTAGCCAATTGATAAATCTCAAACAAAAGGGTTCAGCAGGGGAGCACATTGAGGACTTCCGAAAATTGAATATAAGGGTAACTAATATTTCAGAGGAACACAAGATTGATCTCTTCATAGGTACTTTAAAGGATAACATCCAACATGAAGTTCACGTTTTGGAACATGATTCATTGGAGAAGGCATTCAGGTTGGCCAGAAAAATTGAATGTAAAATTATGGCGACAAGGAAGCCTACCACTCACTTCTATAAAGAGGGAAGTGTTGCTACTCCTAGATTTGCACAACCTACAAGGTTGACATCACAATAATTGGAAGAAAAAAGAGAAAAATGTTTTTGCTACAGTTGTGATAGCAAATACACTAAACGTCATAAGTGTGCTGAGAAGAAATTATTTTACATAGATTGTGAAAAGGAAGAAGAAAATGAACAAGAATCTTCAAAAGAAGAGGGTATACACCATGAACCAACCCTAGAAGAGGAAGAAATGAGTCCGACCATATCATGTAATGCATTGGCAAGAATTACCACTCCTCAAACTCTCACAATAGAAGGAAATATCAAGAAGAAAAAGGTAATAGTGTTGATTGATTCAGGTAGTACCCATAATTTTATTCATTGTAAGCTAGCCAAGAAATTGAATTGTTTCCTATACCCAGCACTAGAATGTCAAGTGATGGTTGCAAATGGAGGAACTATAAATTGCTCTGGAAAATGCCATAATATCAAGCTAACCATGGGGGAATATGTATTGAATAGTCCAATGCTTTCCATTCTATGGGAGGTGCTTATATTGTACTAGGAGTTCAATGGTTACAATCTTTGGGGACGGTAGCTTTTAATTTTCAAGAACTTTTCTTGAAATTTTTTTCAGAAGGAAAGGAAGTCGAATTACGGGGTATTGCAGGGAAGCCGAGAAATATAATAAGCTCTAATGTCATGACAAATCTTCTAAAGAAAGAAAAAATAGGCGTAATTGCACAATTATGCTCATTAGAAGTTCGAACATCAAAATCATCTATTTCTTTAGATCTCCAAAAAGTCTTAGAAAATCATTCCAAGGTGTTTGAAATTCCCAAAGGACTCCCACCTATTCGTGATCATGATCATGCTATTCATTTGATTCTAGGAATTTTTCCTCCAAACATCAAGCCTTATAGATATCCTTATGTCCAAAAGACCGAAATTGAACGTATGATTGCAGAAATGTTAGAGGCTGGTATAACTCAACCTAGTCAAAGTTCTTTCTCTGCTCCAGTAGTATTGGTACACAAGAAGGACGGATCATGGCGCATGTGTCCAGATTATAGGGAGCTCAATAAGCTCACCATTAAAGATAAATTTCCCATCCTGTGATTGATGAATTATTGGATGAATTACATGGAGCAATTTATTTTACCAAGTTGGATCTTCATTTAGGATATCATCAAATTAGAATGAAGACTGAAGATACTCCAAAAACAACATTTCAAACTCATGAGGGTCATTATGAATTTTTGGTCATGCCTTTTGGCCTTACCAATGCACCTTCTAAATTTCAAGGGTTGATGAATTCCATTTTCAAACCCTTCCTTAGAAAAATTGTGCTAATTTTTTTTGATGATATACTAATCTACAAAAGGTCTTGGAAGGATCATGTTCAATATGTTGACAGGGTGCTCAAACTATTGCAGGAGAAAAAATTATATGTAAAAACATCCAAATGTTTCTTTGGAGTACAAGAGGTGGAATATCTGGGTCATATTGTATCTCATGAGGGTGTTAAGGTGGACCCTAACAAAATTAAATCCATTAAGGAATGGAAAGTCCCCACAACCATAAAGCAGTTGCAAGGATTTGTCGGGTTAACAGGGTATTATCGCAAGTTTGTTAAGAATTATGGGAGAATAGCAGCACTTCTAACAACATTATTGAAGAAAGATGCATTTTCATGTACTCCTGAAGCAACTAAGGCCTTTGAACATCTTAAAAAAGCAATGTGCCTAGCACTAGTCTTAGCTATGCCAGATTTCACAAAAACCTTTATTGTGGAATGTGATGCCTTAGGAAATGGAATTGGTGCCATTTTAATGCAAGAAGGAAGACCCATTTCTTTTGAAAGTTGTCCAATCAAAGGAAATTATCTATAGAAATCTATTTACGAGAAGGAAATGTTAGCAATACTACATGCACTAAAGAAATGGCGAACTTACCTAATGGGAAGACACTTCAAGGTAAAAACTAATCATGATAGTCTTAAACACTTTTTGGAAAAAACACTATCTTTAGAAGAGCAGCAAATATGGGTCACAAAGATGTTGGGTTATGACTTTGAAATAATCTACAAAAAAGGGAAGCTGAATGTTGTTGCAGATGCACTCTCAAGGAAGAATGAAGAGGTGGAAGCATTGCTTTGTGCCTTGTCTATTATCCAACTAGATTGGATAACCGAAGCAAGGGATGAATGGAAGAAGGACGAAGAAGTGTGGACACTCATTCAAAATTTGCAACAAGATCCTAGTACATATGATACATTTAGATGGAAAAATGATTCCTTATGGTACAAAGATCACTTATATCTTTGTAAGAATTCCCAACTAAAACAAAATATTCTTTTGGAATTGCACACTTCTCCTTTAGGAGGACACTCAAGATTTTTAAAAACTTACCACAGAGTGAAGAAAGAATTTTTTTGGGATTGCCTTAAATCTGATATTCAAAAGTTTGTGGCGAAATGTTTGGTTTGCCAGCTGAATAAAGTTGAGACAATTAAGACCCCAGTTCTTCTACAACCTTTATCCATTCCAAGTCAACGTTGGGAGGAGATTTCAATGGATTTTATCACAGGTTTACCTAAGTCCGAAGGAAAGAGTGTCATCATGGTGGTAGTTGATAGACTTACCAAGTATGCACACTTTTGTGCATTATCTCATCCATTTAAAGCAAGCACAGTTGCTACTACATTTATGGCCACAATTCAAAAGCTACATGGAAACCCAAGGGTTATTGTGAGCGACAAAGATCCCATTTTTACTGGAATTTTTTGGACGGAGTTATTTTCTTGTTTGGGTACTCAATTAGCTCATAGCTCATCTTATCATCCTCAATCTGATGGTCAAACTGAGATAGTAAATAAATGTTTGGAAGGATATCTTCGTTGTTTTGTATTTGATAAACAAAAACAATGGGTCAAGTGGTTACCTCTCGCTGAATGGTGGTATAACACTTCCTTCCATACTGCAGCAAAAATGACCCCATTTATGGTACTTTATGGATATCATCCACCATCCATCACATCATCTTTAAGGGAAAATTCGAAGGTTCAAGCAGTGGAAGATCACATCGAGCATCAGCAAGAAGTTCTCCAACTCTTAAAGGATAACCCGAATTTGGCACAAAATCGAATGAAACAACAGGCAGATCAACATCGTAGCGAGAGAAGTTTTGATGTAGGAGATTGGGTATTTTTACGGCTACAACCATACAAACAAATGTCCCTCAAGCAAGAAAAGAAGGATAATAAATTATCGTCAAAGTACTATGGTCCTTACAAGGTGTTGCAAAAGATTGGTACTATGGCATACAAATTGGAGCTTCCTGCTTCTTCGCGAGTACATCCAGTTTTCCATGTTTCATGCTTAAGAAGGTTATAGGTGAAAATCTTCCAGTTCAAACAATATTTCTAGAACTCGATGAGGAAGGAAAAATCATATTGGAACCTGAAGCGGTCACGGAAACAAGAACTCGACAACTACGGAATCGATCAATTTCAGAGTATCTCATCAAGTGGAAGAACTTGCCCACTGAAGATTCTACATGGGAGGATGAGAATTTTATACAGAAGCACCCAGAGCTACTCAAGCGTTGAGGACAACACTTTTTTTAAGGAGAGGGGCATGTTAGGTCCCTATATTACTAGTATAGTCCCTTATTGTTTTTAGTGTAACCCCCTTATTGTTATTATTGTACCCCTATAACCCCCATATTGTTATTATTTTTCCCTTAAATTATTTTTTTTAGGTATGCTAGGATTATATTGTGGCCCCATGGATTCTTATATATAGAAAGGAGGTTTTGTAATTTGTATCATCAAAGAATTTTTCATTCATGTAATGTATTGGAGTTTGGCCCTCGAAGTGGCTTATTTCTAAGGCGTTGATATTTCTTTTCTTCTATTTTTGGAGCTAGTTTCACAACAATCAAGTTCGGGAATTTATAAATAGGACCAGGAGAAAACATCATGAAATTCTTTGAATAGCTTGGTGTAAGCCTAAATTTCTTCCGAGGTGCATTGGGCGCCCAAGGTAATGTTTTATTCTACCCCTGGTTTGTCAAAAATGTTGATTTTAGTGGTAGGAGAGATATTGGCCATATTTCCTTCTTCAAAAGCATCGAGTGCAAGGATGGGATTTCTAAACCAGTCAACGTCATCAGGAATGAAGTCTTTTTTTTCCACACCATATTGGTCATGGGACTACTGCGAGAGGAAGTACGCATGATGGTGCATATCATCCCATGGAAATTTAAGGTCAGTCATCGCTTTCGTAATGTCTTCATCGAAATGGAAGATGGGGTGACTGGAGGAAGGGGGACCACCTGACACAATAGATCTACCTGACTCATCATCATGTGAAGAAAGGCTCACATGCGCAATGTCATGGGGGGTGACCGAAGAGTAAGCAGATAAGGGATCTATCGATTTTGAGCCCAGGGTGATCGCTTAAGGGAGGTCAAGCGAAACAGGAGAGGAAGTCCCAAAGGGGACTTCCACCATGGGTCTCATGGATGATGATAGGTATAAAATGGTGGTCGAAGGCTCCATCATCTGGAAATCGGGAGGCGGAATGTTAATGGGAGTAGGCAGTTCCTCTGGTTCTACCAAAGTAGAACTCGCAAACAAGGGAGAGGTGAACTCATTGCGCTTGGCCTCGAATTGGTGGATCGCTTCCAAAGAGGAGCGGCACTCTTCGAGGCGGGGAAAGAGGTGAGTATAGTGGCCATGGAAATCACACAAAGCAAAAGGATGATTTGTGTGCAAATATTTGAGTTTCAGGACTAAATCAGTTATAGTGACATAGACCTCAGGGATATCAGACTCTGGAAACGTTTCATCGACCATGGGCTTGAGGTGAGGCAATTCAGGATAGGTATGGGTGGCATGACCGACGACATCACACAAAGCACACCGGGTGGTATGCTTTGGAGGCTGAGGAGGAGTAGGGTTTATCGGGGTGGCCTTGTCTTTAGGTGCCTTCTTGAAAGCTTTTCCCCCCTCACTTGAAGCTTTCACAACAGGAGTAGGTTCTTGTTGAGGTGGCTGAGGCATGAAATCAAAGGGAGGGGTCACAGGGACCAGTTGAACCGAGGTCAAAGCAGGATAAGGTTTGGGCTGACCAGGTGGGATTGTGGCTGGGGGATCGATGTACCAGAATGTGATCCCCAGGGTCATGTTAGGAAGGGATAAGGTAGCCATAAAAGGTACCAAAAATACTCCAGGATGGGGAGCTAGAAACGATATCTGACTGGAGGGGTAATCGCCAGGCGGGACAGCTCCGAGATGGTTAAGGCCAGGAGGAACTATGCCAGGAGGGTAGGGAGGCTCATGGATACTAGTTGTAGATGAGGAGCCTTGATGAGGGGGTCCTAAAGGCTGAGTCAAGGGCTATAAGCAAGTTGTGGGGTTCGGGGTTGCTAACTAGTCAAAGCGGGCCACTTGAGGTTGGACCGGGATGATTGCATCATGCAAACGTTCGACGAGCTAGGATCAGAGACAGGAGGGGAAATACTAGGGAATGAACCAAACAAAGAGGAGTCCTTTTAGACTCCGGGTGAGACATTGGTCAAAGGTTAGACTATTTTTTTATTGGCCATTGAAGAAATGATGGACTCAGGGGAGGTTTGAGACTTTGGTTCGTAATATGTCAACTGGTCGATGGTGATAATATGTCCATTATAAGGAAAGAACATCTTACGGTGAAAAAAATATGGGACATTAGACATCGCATAAGTGTAGCTATGACACAATAGAATTTTTTAGTATAAGGGGGCATCAATGACTTCTATGTCAACAAAAACAGTCTCGCCCGTAAGAGTAATAGGAAAATTGCGTAACATGCCTATGGGTTGGGACGAGTAGCCATCCCACACTCGGAGGGTGATAGTGGAAGGGGCCAGCTCAGGAGATCCAAGTTTCTTTCAAACCGAAGCGGACATCACACAGGTGGATGGCCCTTCATCAATGATACAACGAGAGACATTGGCATTCCGAATCTTGACAAGGATTTGGAAGGCGATGTAAGCAGGAAGGGGAGGATGTTCTGACCGGTCAACATCGAAAATAATCAAATGATCATCTGAAGGATATACAACACCCATGATAGTTAGTAGAAGTTTTCATTGTGAAGGGCACAACTGGAGGAGTTCCAACGTTGAGATGGAAGTAGGGGACTGTGCCAAATCATCTACTATAATATACGAATGGGCAACTTTACCAGAATTATCATTTCAGCATAATGGTCCCTTGGTGATCTTGGTATGAACCTCTGCCTTAGGCTGAGGGATATGTAAAGGACCATTGGTTGTCGAAAGAGGCTCTGTGGAACCTGAAGAAGGGGGCTCAGGGGCAGACATAGCAGGAGGCTTGTTGTACTGACGGGACCGAGCTTGAAGGTTGAGGTCAATGGTAATGGGTTGGTCAGATTTCATCATGATAATATAGTAATCAGAGGTACCATATGGAGGAGGTTGAGTGGCTGTCTGACCTTCAGGGGGTTGGGTAGCCACGAATCCTTGTTGGGGGAAAGGATTGGTAAACACAACCGGCTGGATAGGTGAAGCATGGGGAGGAACCGAAGGGGAGGCTTACTCTCCTCGGGATGATGTTTGAGCTTCCCACATCTACCACATCTGAGGTAAAAGAGGACAATCATGGGTATAGTGACCATAGACACTGCAACAAGAACAAGGTTTGTTCGTGCGAATAGGCCTGTCCTGCTTGGGCTGAGTGCGTCATTGCTGGTTAGCAGTGTTAAGTGTATTCCCTTGGGGATTGGGTCTTGGATTACCTAGGGAAGATTGGTTTTGGTTGCATTTCCTCTTCTTTTTGGAATTAGGAGGATTAGTCGCGCCCTGCTATGCATACACCTACCCCTGGGGGGTGGTGGCTGCTGTTGCGGGGGTTGAGAAGGCAAGGGAGGTTGCAGTGCTAATGTTGGAGGAGATGGAGCACCAGGCTGCGGATATAGATAATAAGGAGGTTGGGAAACATTGTGGTAAATATTTCAGGAAAAAGGAGGAGGCATGCCATATCCTGGATACATGCTACCAGGAGGGGGAAAAGTGTTAGAATAGATGGCCCCTCCCTAAGGGAAACCATAACCCATGGGAGGATTAGTGTATAGATGAGGAAAGGCTCAATCGATACCATCGGCGGCATGGGATGCCCTTGGTGTGTTTGCACCACTGGGTCTAGGGAGATCGGTAAGAGGGTATAAACATAACTAGACTGTGCGTAGATCAAGTCATATTTCAATGTAATATGGAGGGTAGATTCTTCGGTCTGAGGGAAATGAGATGCGACATCTTTGCCAATAGCAGGAAAAAGGGATCTAAGAAACTAGTCCATGTAGTCACAACCTTCGAAGGTAGGGGCTCGACATAGGCTCTTTCTTCTCCGCCATTCCTGGACATGATCGGATAGGCAGGTCTCAGATGATTGATGGAAAGAGGTCAAAAGTTTGGTACTATTGTCATAAAAAATGGGAAGCTGGAAGTAAGACAGAAAAGCTGAAAAGGTAGTATGAGAGGAGGATGTCTGGTCAATATACCACTTATAAGCTTCTCTAGTAAGTGTACATTAGAACAACCGAAGATAGATAGAGTCATCGTTGATGGAGTTAGATGGACACCACATGTGGAAATATTTAACATGGTTTGTAGGATCTTCTTTAGCAAGACCTTCAAACTTGGGGATGTCGGAAGGGGGCTTGGTTGGCATAACAAGCCAACCAGGATCATGGTGTATGGGGTCATTGATCAACTGGTTAAAATCGAGAAGACTGAGGCCTGCCATATAAGGGAGCAAGGGAGTAGCCGAGATAGTTCCTGTTGCGGTCCCACTAGTAGTATTCCAGCATTAGGGTCGAGAATACTACCAGCATTAGGTCCTGAACCAGATATGGTGAAGGTGATAGGAGGAGAATTGAGGATAGAACCAAAAGAGGAACCCGATGAAACAGAAGCAGAGCCAGAATGGAGACTCGATGGAGGACTAACTCGAATCCTACGCAGAGGACTAAGTCTTCCTAAAAGAAACTGAGGATGAAGGCCAAGAAGTCTCTGGGATAAATGCCTTGGGGGTGCAATGATGGAAGAACAGGCATGGATCACAAAAGAAAGAGAGACCAACAAGGGTAAGTAGGTGTAGGATCAAATGATTACAATGTCAAAACAAGGGTAGAGAGGTGCAAGATCAGATGACTACAATGTTATAGTATTGGCCTGTCGGTGTAAACTAGGCTCTCTTCACTTAGGGTGTACGTGTTAAGTGTGTTAATTTTACTTTTTAAACCCATACATGTGTAGAGAAAAACAAAAAATGTGTTTTATAACTATTAATAAATCTACAAATAATAGTAAAGTAAACTGATTATGACAGAAAATAAACAGCTAAAGTTGCATAAATATAAACCCAAGGAGGCGGGCTTCCCAAGAAATATTCTATGGGTGGGAAAAATATAGTAAAAAAAATACAAAAAATGGTCAATGGATCTAAATTCGGGAGGGACAGGGATCTAGAGGTCAGATCTGCTGGAAATAGGTGTAGAAAACAACAAAAAATTAGAGGGAAAAGTGTTGCAAATGAGGTGGCGAAAGGCTAAAACCTAAAGAGAAACAAAGGTGACCCTAGAGGAGGACCAAACAAAACTGAAAAGAGGTGTTTTGGATGGATGGATAACCAATTTGAAATGGATCTGAGGGTACAAGATTAGATTTGAAAAAATGGCTGAACACACTAAAATCTTAGACGACCTGGTTCATCTAAACTCCTCCTAGAAAGGTGGAAGCGTACTGGAGCCCTAGGGGGCTTGGTTCCCACTTTGACAAGTAAAAGAAAACAAGTATAGGTCCAAAATGGGCAGAGACAGAGGTTAGACAACACTGAACAATAGCCCAGACAAACCCAGAAAACTCATAGAAAAATTCCCTCAAAAAGTAGAGGTCATAGTTTCTAACCTGTTTTCAGTAGAGGTTGTAGGTTTGAGGTTGTTTTCTGCATCCTGAAGGTTGAGGTCGTAGGTTTTGGCCCAAAAATTATGACGTGCACTTTCGGCACTCTCGGGAGAAGGTTTCAGAAAAAGTGTCGTCTTAGTTGCGGCTAATACCTGTCACCTGTGCAATAGGTCGAGAAACACACGGAAGTTAGAATTTTTACTATTTCAGGGTTTTAAAGGTTTAAAACAACATAAAGAAAAGCAAAACAAGAAGCTAAAGAAAATCCCTATGGTTTGAAGCAGCTGGTCATGTAGGGATCTGAAAAATGACAACGGTCATAATTATAAACACTTGTGGAGTCGCCAATTGTTAGTGTGAATTCTAATCGCAAGCGTACGAAAAAAACTCACTTTAGCTTTGCATAAAAAAAATCCCTAACATCAAAGATGGCTCCTGATTTCCTTAGATATGCAGTTAGTTGACCAAGACAAATGCTACAAGATCCAAATCTATGTAGTTAAAGACATTAAGTAGTAAATAAAAATAAGAGTTGCTCCATGCATCCAATAGACAAGACAAGAATATTTTTAAATAATTTTTGTATTTATGACACCTAGGAAGGGAACATAGAAAGATGTTACCAGGACCCCTCAATGGGATGGGTTCTTGTATGTCCTCAGCGCTTCAGATCTAAGATCTCTCTCTGTTGATGGTGTAGAAAACCCAAACAAAAATGACACTCAAAGGAAGCTCACAAATAAAAGATAGAAAAATATGACAATGACGAAGGATCAAAGTCAGATCAAAACTATAGATCCAGAGTGATCTTTAGGCAACAAAAATGTAGTGAATGAATGGAAAAAACCTTCTATTTATAAAAAAAAAAAATTGAGTTAGTCTAGATATTGGTGCATAATTAAAATATTATTAACCAAATCTAGATCCAACTTTTATGGAATATTTTATTATATTTGCTGAAGGGAAAAAGAATTTGAATTTGGTCAAATCCCTTTATTTGTAAATAATAAATAAACAAATTATTTATTTATTATTTTTAATAACGTGGTTGAGTAATAATTAAATAAATAGTGATTTATTCAATTATTCATAAATGATTTATTCAAATTTAACAAGGAATATTATTTAAATAATGTTTAAATAATTATAACTAAAAAATAATAAGATAAATAGTAGTGATTTATCTAATTAATTTTTCTGTTTTGGGTTAAATATGACCAGGAATATTAATTAAACTATTTTTTTAACTAATTATCCCTTGAGGAAAATCAAAGAAATATGGATTTATTCAATATTTCCTCATGAGGTTTCCTGTTTAGACCATAAACAAATTAATAAATTATGGATTACTAAGTTATTTTTCATAGTGAAAGCAATTTTACTTAGGGTAAAATTGGTCTTTCATGGTGTAATTTGGTCCATATAATAGTAATAGGTTATATAACCAAAAATTGGTGTAACACCACCCCCCGCTGATACCACCGACCGCCTTCAACCCCCTCCGAAAAGTGGTTTCTGCCATAAACCAAACCGCCACATCCGTTTGACCGTTACCAATGCTGCTATGCCATTTCCATCGTCATTTGTCCACTCTGCCCTATCACATATCTTCCCTCCAGCAACCCGTTGTGCTATGAATGGTCGGGCTATCATCCAACGGACCCACGCCAACTCAATGGTCACTGCCAATTACATGTCAAAACCTGAATTCACAACTAGAGGTAGAGTTTTCTTTGCTCATACTGTTAAAATTGCATGTATTTGATTCACAGGAAGAAACAATCAATCCTTATTGAAGAGAATCAATTGTTCATCAAAATAAAGTTTTTTACGAATTCTTATCATTTATTCAGCTCGGTTCATGCTTTCCCTTCTATTATTTCCCTTCCCTAGTCCTGATCTATATCATTTTCCCTTCTCTTCTCCCTTTTTATTGCATCCCATTCTTCATTGCAGGTTGAGAAAGAAGATATAGAAGAAAAATCATGTCTCCCAAGGCAACCAAAAACCTTTCAATCCCATGGTCTATCCCCAGGTATATTTAGTTCATATCCCCCTAGCTGACAGAGACTACAAAATCCACGAGACAGTTAGAATTCCTATTATTTGATGTCTTCTGTTGGCTCGAGGATAAAATCCTTTATGAAGCTGATGATATCAATATGTGGGAGACCAAGCTTCCATATTACATCTTTCCTAAAACCCACAGCTGCCCTGAGCTAATCAGAAAATGTCAATCATGCTATGACATTAACTGGAGAATCATAGTGAACCCTATAGGAGAAATTTTATTTTACATGAATGCCCCATCCATTCAAGAGATGATGCAGGCCCCCATTGTTGAGAATACCATTCCATTTTCCTATGAGGCCTTGAGAGAGTTATACCAGAAACGTGACTTTGCTAGCAGGGCCAAAAACTTAGAATTATTCTTGGCCACAAATGCCCCAATTCCTACCACCAATCCCCCATACCCTTCATCCATCTTTCCTGATAGGATCCAACACATCATAAATGTTTTATCTTACTTATTGGGGTACCACAATGATCAATGGGTTGATGAAGCCATGATTGGTTTCTTATCTATCCTCTCCTCAAATTCTAAGCCCATTGTTATGTTCAACTATGCTCAGTTTCTTGCCGATGCAATTCATGACCAGTTCCTTAAGCTCCAGAAAAAAGAGGTATTAAAATACACATATGGGTTGGCATACATGTTTTCTTGTTTTCAATCCAGGAAGTTCGAATTTGATATGATGAAACAGGATGATGACTCTCAATCCCAATCTATAATTTTCTGGACAATTTTATTGACGAAGGAGCAAAAAAACTATTCCTACAAGAGTTTTGTAGACCTATTTGTTCATCCAGCCATCAGTGCACTCAACAGTACCACAGAGCCAAGGATCAATGAGGAAATCAATAAAGTGATGCAGTTGACAGATCATATTAGGAAAACTGACTAGTACCTCTACGAAAACTACACAGAGATCAGAGTTTATGATAGTGAATTGGCTCCATACAAACTGCCCAAGTATCTCTTTATGATAATTTTTTCACTTGAATATATCAGAAAAATGATAAATGAATATGAGGTGTGTTTTTTCTCTGCCAAGAAGAATTCACAATTCAGCATCAAATCACAAATTGGTCCATTTATTTTCAATAGTAGAGCAGCAGGGGATGAGGCAGATAAAATGTTGAAGGATATGAAGCTCACACATAGTTTCACTTGGTCCTATGATCTAATGCGGATCATCTCCAAGAAGAGGGTGGAGAACAAGTCCACATCGTACATTCATATCCACAGATTGGAGATATAAAAGTACATGAACCAAGAAGAATGGGTAGAGGACACACTCTAGGAGGTAGACATTAGGGGAATTTTGGGTAGAATATCAGGTCATATCTACTTTGGGAATTCAAACACCGACTCCACAAGAAAGTAAAGTTGCAGGAGTTCAATATGACAAAGGAAAGGAGCCCAAAAAGGAGATAGGAATCAAGAGGACCAGGGAGGATCAAATAAACTTGGATGTTGATTCCTCCACTAAAGAATTCAAAATGAAATACAGGAAGAGGGCTAGAATCCACATGGAAATCGACCAGGGTAGTGAGAAGGACCAACAAACTGTCATCACAATCATAGGTTCACCAAGTTCATCTCTAGCAGGTGGAAAAATAGTTTTCTCAACATCCTCTGCCACTGTGCCTTTCCAACAACAGAATGTGCAGACTCCTACATTCACTGCAAGACAAAAAGTGGAAGATATATATGATACATTCAAAGAAATAAAAATAAGGAATGAGGTTTTTAAGACAAACACATATAATCAGTTTTGGAAACAAACATGCAGCTCCCAAAGTAGACTTCTATCAGCATTCAGCTCTGAGAAGGGAAGAATGAATATGGTATTCTTGGAAAAAAAAATTCCTTGGCCCAAAGGTGCAACAAACTACAATAAGATATATTTTTAATTTTATATAAAGAGCATTCATCCAATTGACCAAATGGAGATTCATAAGAAGACAGGAGAGATGATCTCCTCCACTTTAACTTGTACAATTATGAGTCTCTCAAAGTTGCAGGCTACATTATCCAACACACTATCACAGTTGAAGGTGGAAAAGATCTCCACCATGGACAAAGACTCAAAGATAAAATATCTGGAGGATTTAGTGATGCAACTCGGGTACAATCCATCAAACATAGCAGTGGCAGAGGTACTTGTGAAGAAGAATGATGCAGACATAGTTGCTTTGAGGAGGTAGCTTAAGATGCCAGTGACAGAAGATCCTATGGCCAAGGAGATAGAAGAAAATGAAACATAGAAGGCAGAAATGATGCAATTGATCGTCAAACAAGCAGAACAACTTAAGAAAAGGGAGAGTGAGATTGAGAAAATGATAAAAGAAAGAAAAAAAGAAATAATAGATGTAGTGAAGGGAGCAACAAAAGAAGCAACTAAAGCCATGCTTCCACTACAATAAGTCCCTCTTACAGTGATTCCACCATCCACAAAAACAACATGTACACCAGGTGAAGGCACTGAGCAATTACTAAATCTATGGAGAACATGTCCTTACAGACCATAGAAATTAAAAAGATGCAAGATCAACTCAGTGACCTACAAGAGCAATTTAAAAGGAAAGATTCAGCACATTCCACAGAGTTGCATATCAACAAAAAGTTAAATGAAGGTTTACAGAAGTCCCTTCAGAAGTCCTCAATTGGGAGCATGGTAGGAAGAGTTAAAAAAATTATTTGGTTGGACATAATTGAATCCATGAATGATATATGGCCATCAATTCAAATGATTTTTGAACAGAGGGATTTAATTGAGTTAGTGAAAGTTGTCATAGACAAAACAAATGATGAACTTCGGGACAAGCCCCAAACTGCCAACAATATCATCAGATTCCTGAATTCTAAAAGCAGTCATGAATTGGAACAACTGCAAGTAGCAGACAGAACAACCATCATACTGGAGGTAAAAAAGGTGTTGAGCAAGAAGAGTCTAGTTACACAACTAGAGGAAAGATTCCATCAGCTGGAGGTTGGAGTGAGTAGGTTTTTCAATAGGATCGAGTCATTGAACAAAAGGGGATTGCCCTCCTTATTTGTTATCAATGATAAGCTGATGCCTAAGACTGATTATGTAAATAGGCTCACAGATATTTCAAAGGACACACCGAATCTCACACATATGAAGAACACTATGACTGGGAAAGAATTTTATGAAGTTATCAGCAATGATGTCTTCATATAGCACGGAATTAAGCACATCTTTTAGGTGAGGCTTACATTTGTGAAGTACACTAAGACAGATGAATTCTACAGAAATTTCAACAGGACTAAGATTCTGACTCAAGAGGAATGGAAAAATTTATGTGGACTCCAGGGAGGATGATTACTTAGCATGATGACAAAATAGGCAGCTCAGCGAATTATTTGTGTCAAGAGATCCAGTGTATCAAAAAAACTCAGTAGTGTCGAATTTTCTAGTACAGTAGACTGCTACTACACTGAATAATGGCTTTCATAATGACTTTAGACATCTATTAAAAATTCCATTACACTGATGGCAGTTTCATAGGGAAGTTTAGACGTTTGTTTAAAAGTCACTGCAACGCATCTAGGCATGAGACACACATATCAAATTTCAGTTACTTTTTAATAAACGAACCGATTACCCTTTTGAAAATGGAAATCAGTTGCAAATACTTTAAATATAGCATTTTATTCAGTATTAGTGGTTGGACTCTGGTTTTGCAAGCACTTTTCATCGCAAGTATTTGTAATTTTTCAAGTTGGAGCATCAATAAAGCGATCAGTCTACAAGATTCATGTTTTGTGTTGTCCTAGCAATGTTTTTTACTTATTAATGTTTAATGTTTTCCCATTTTAATCTCTTCATGTGAACCATTCAAAATTCTAATTGTAAAACACGAAGGTTAGATTAAGATTTATTTTTCAAAGTACCTTAATTCTGACTGTTTTTACAATTTTAATGTTTTCTTCTTATGTATGGTTTAAGAATTATTAGTTTCTCTTAAGCCATTACTGAAAATGTTTTCTCCATTTCATATTTCCACTCAGTCATAAGCACCAACATTCATAGCTGGATTGCCTTGCATTTTTTCTGGGATTTGATGCTTATACCCAGGCTATTTTGACTCCATAGCCCAATGGAAACTTTTTAAAGAAACCCCTTAAATCCAACCACGAACAATAAAACAAAACAATCCTCACAATTAAAGTAGCTAGCCTAATACCAGAAAGCTTAAAACAAATATAAATCTCATATAGATAGATCCTTCTTTGAGTCTAGGAAGGCTACAACCTAGACTTGAAGTGGTTTTGATGTTGTTCTTTATAATTTAGTCTTGCCAATATTGTAAATTATAGAGTGATAACATGGGTGATGGCTAGCCAAAGGAGATGGAACAAACTCCCTTGCAGCCTTAGAAACATGGAGTACCACACACTAGAAATATTGGAGGGTGCCTTGGAGAGAGCACCATTATACAAGAGGGACATGCAGGCCAAAAAGATCCAGTGGCTTGGTTTGAAGCTTAATCCACCCTTGCTATTGGGGTTGAGTGATGGAAAGGACTAGGATGAGTAGAACAGAGAATGGGAGGAAGAAGAAAAGAATGATGGTTTTTATCCTACTGAAGGGACTCCCAAACTTCTTCCTTGGGAATTGAGAGGGTCCATCAAAGCTTTGAAAGAAATGTAGAAGGAGGACTAGTTGCTCAGGGGATGAGCAACCATTTACTAGGGGGGTGATGATGAGCTCCACCATTAGGTACATTTGGAGGGGTTAATGGTCAAATTGTTGCCTTATTAAGTCTCCTTTTCTTCAATTTTAATCATATCATGGCCTTATGATGCTAGTGTAGATGGTGATTGAGGCTTATAATACTTCAAGTACCTAACATGAGTTAAATGCAGGAAAATCACAAAGATATTGCATTTTTGGTGAATATTTTTCCATTAAGACTTGGAGTAGACAACAAGGAGATATTCTAGGGGGATTTTTCACCTCCTTAACTCCCAAAGGTAGCCAAGGGATCCTCAAGATTCCCTCCAATAGCTCGAAATCAAAGGCAACCAAGAAAACTCAAGATAAAGTGCACAAAAGCTACACTTCACTTACAGTCAAAGTGGACTCATCACCTACTTTCAGGGAGCTACTGGTAGCTACCCTTTAGGTTAAATAGGAATGAGCAAGAGCTCATTAGGATTCTAACTTTGGAGAAAGCCATTAGGCTCTTAACTCTTTTAATAGGTTTTTGAGACTTTCATGTTGATGTAATGAGACTATCTTTTTCAATAAAATGAGTATTCATATTATGATTCACTGATCTAGTTTCAAGGGGCTAGGCTTGTGGGTTAGGGCCCAATCCATGTTCCTTAGTCTCTCTTGTGTATTCATTCTTTAATTTTATGTCATTTTAGCTAGTTTTTCTTACGAGTATTTAGCTAGTTTGCTTGCATTTCAATTCACTATTTTTATTTTCCTTCCATTTGTCTTTTGCTATAGATTTAGCTTTCTTACATGTTGGTAGAGTAGCTTATAAACTCACAAATATATGAGTCAATCCTCCCCCTCTCATCTCTTTCATTGGAGCTTGAGGAAGGTAGACCTTCCCCATAGGAAAAAATTACTTTTTAGTTTATGCTTTCTTGGAAATGAATAATTTAGGTTGTTGTAGTTCCTTGAATATGTTTAGAATATTGTGTTAGATCTCTATTTGTAAGTTAAAGTAGACTTGATTTCCAAATTCAACTCATATTTTCCATTGTATTTATCATGAATTTGCCTATATTTATTGCATGAATAGATATTTTTCTTGCAGGTTCAGGTAGCACAGCCAAGGAGAACTTCACCAACACCTTCAACTTCATCTCTCACCCTTCATCAACCTTATGTTCATCAAAATTGCAATCAACCTTGTTTTCATATTTTTCATCCCTACATCGTGAGAAAACCCTAGAGGTGCAAGATAGGCCTACCAAGAGGTTTTGAGCTTGGAAAAGGGGTGGGACACCTTCCACTCATCCAAAAACACCTTCACTCCACCTTCCTTACACTTTTCACACCCATTTTTGGTCTCGAAATTCCCTGGGACTGTTTCTTGTAGAAATTCAGGACTTTCTTTTAGCATTACAGGAAACCTGTAGCAGAACTTGCAGCAGCACCAGTGGGCCTCTCCTTAAGCCCAGAAACCACCATCCACATCCTCTATACCTGCCAAAACCACCCATACATCTTCAGCCTTGCACCCATGTGTTCATGCCTTCCATAAGCCACGTTAGCGCTTTCTTTTCCTACCTGCAAAACAATACATTTACAATCATATTTAGGTCATGAGTAGTTGCATGATTAAAATAATGATAGATAAAACATAGAGTGAGTAGAGTGTGTTTATCCATTTGGCCCAACAAAGCATGATTAGGTTAGTTTCCTTTATGCAATTTAAATTTAGAAATTTACTTCATGCAAGATTCCTAGTTTGCTTTCATTTCTTATCCTAGCTTGATATGTAGATCTCTTTCATTGAAGAGTATTTAGATGTACTTGCTTGCTATATTGTAGTTATGTACTTACTGATAGAGCCATGGATTTGAAAAATTTGTAGCCCTAGGCCTAAATTCAGATGTGTGACAGAATTCATCTTGAAACCTTAGAAGTAGCACTGTTTCATAGAGCTCAGAAGAGGATGACATGAGTAGAATGTGTCTGTTGTATATATAGCACTGTAACCTCCAAGTTTGTATGAAACCCAGTTGATAAATTAAAGTAGCGCACCCTCTGGGAGCTGCCACATTCTTGTTGAAATACAAGGGCTCACCAGTTAGGAAGGATAGAGGGTGAGATATTTTTCATTGTGGCAATAATATCTTCATCAAGTATAGGAAATCCAACAGGATCATGTTCTCCTCTATCTCCCCTACCTTCACCTCTTCCTCTTCCTCCATCTCTTCCTCTACCTCTACCTCCACCTCCAATCCTAGGTCCACCTCCTCCAATTCTTAAATTTTCACCATTGTGTATTTCTCCTTCCCATTCCCCTGCCATTGTAGATTCTTCTAAACTGATATAAGATTCCAATATTGGGAATGTTTTTTCTTCTATCAATGGCATATTAAATAAAATTCCTTCTTCCTCTTCCTCACTAGGGATTTCTAGTTCCTAAGCTAAAAAAATTTCTCCAGTAGAGGTTAGGAAAATTACTCCTTCTATTGGGATATGGGATCTTGTTCTTCCATAGCTGCTTCAGTTGATGAAGATGGCGAATTCCTAGGTTGAATTTATGATCTTAATACCTTAGGAATTTTATGTCTACCAGCTAAAAAATGGTATGTGAGTTTGGGTGGATGATTTGGCACTACAAGGACAAAATGGGGTGAGTGGTGTTGTTAGAATTAAGCTTGTACCTCTAGCTACAAATCTACCCCTAGAATCTCTTTCTTTACGCATGCCATTTTTCTATTTTTATGGATATTTTTTTAAGAGAGAAAAGAATTCTATTTACACTTCCCCTACAACAACACCAAAATTTTTGGTCAATTTAATTTTCTTAAATTTATATCATAAATTATCGACCGGAGTTGGTAATCTTGTGAAGTGAAAGTGCACTATATATGCTAGAAGTGATCAGAGGCTCAGTATTTAGCTCAAAAATGAAAGTGCTAAGAAATTCTTGAAACTAGAATGATCGGATAGATCTCGTCGCCAAGATTCCAACGCAATTCGTTTCATCAAAATTCGAGTTCATATGAGTAAGTTATGACCCATTGTTCATTTTCTCAAACAACTAAAAAATGTGCAAAACAGTGACAGACTGATGACTTGGCAGTCCAATCAGCACCTCAGGAATATCCAAGGAATATTCTCCAATTTTCAACTAATGACACTGTGACAAGTGACAGTCATATTTTCCAATGTTGCTTGGGAAATTGAAATTTTTCTTCCTAATCATAAGGTTGAAATTTTCCAAGTATGGTGCATTATTATTTTTATATTATGGTGGATTTGGGCCAATGGAGAAGGGACACATGGAGCAGCTGAAGGTTGCCACGTTCCCTCCCCCATGGCCTTGAAGGTTGGTGCAATATATTTCATAAACCAAGGTTCAATCCAAAGTTTATATCCAAAGTCGTATCAGCGCATATATCTTTTTTAACCAAGGTTCAATGTAAAGGTTCGTTCAAAAAATATTTATGACCTAGGAGGGGTGGAGGTCGGGGTCAATCCCATGACCTCTCCCATAAAAGCGTCGAGAGATACCTCAATACCATCACCATGTTCTTTTATAGCTATGGGATGCCACTTGTATTTTAAGTGTATACGCGCCATGGTTGGGGGTTCGGAGGGGGCTAGCCCCCTCCAATATGCTCGAGAGTAGAGAACCACGGGTGAAGCTACATAACCGATGAAAAATTCAACAAATAAACCATGTTTAATTATACCACTAATTGGGATTGGCCACCATAATTTGCGTTTAAGCGCTAAATGCACTTAGTGCTAACTTCAGGTTTATTAACATTAAAAATGTGCTTATCTTAAGTTAATGCACACTTTAACATGTTGAACGACTTGGCGGAGCCCACCAAATGCAGCAGAGCTCCAGTTTTAGTGGAGCTATCTGACTGGATTCCATATTTAGTGGAGAAATTGTAGGAAATTTTGGTTTTTCCATAACTGAGGCAATTTTCGACCAATTTTGGCTTAGGAAGAGTCACTCTTGGTAGATTTTGATGTTTTGGATCCATTCGAGCAAGTTGCAGAGGTAACATGAGACTATAAATAACACTTTTTATAATTGAAGCTAATACAAAGGCCCATGCCATGGAAGCTAGACCAAGGAGATGTAGCCTAGGAGTGGTGAACTCCTTCATCAAAACCATGTGTATTTGACTCAGTTGTTTTTGTTTGTTGTGTGTTTATATAATGTTGTTCATTATTTAGTTTCCATGCTTTTATGTTCATGAAATACACTTAATCTCATCAAGTTTGCTGATTTATCAATCATACGCACATGTATAAACCCTTGTACAAGAAGAAAACATAATCACTTTCATATTAAATCTAAAATTGATATTAGCAAGTCAATAAATAGCAATCAATTTTAGATCAAGTAGGTATTAGAGAAAATTTTATTTTCTTTCTTTGCTTGAGATTGTGCAAGAAGGGTTTTAATAGTTGCAATTTTGTGATGCTTACAAGGTTAAAGTTGCAGAGAGGAGAAGGGAAGCTATTGGTTGTTAGTCCTGAGATTAGGAAAAGAAGAAATAGATATGAGAGAGCATCATCTTCACCCAAATTTCCACTCGTAGCTGCACTTGAAGCACCTCAAGTTCTATCTCCAGAAGTTGAGATTGAAGAGGTACAGATTGCATAAGAAGCTAAGTTGATTGACAAGGTACAAGAATCAAAATTTGAGCTTGAATCCTTTTCCATTATGTAAGGTGTTGGAGAGACTCAAGGACATCCAGAAGAGGAAGATGTCAAGAGAGACTTCAAGGACATTCATAGAATGGTTAAAATCATGTTTGATGCATTCACTACAGAAAGAGCAGGAGAAGATTCTAAGCCTCCACATGGATAAGGAACTTCGGATGACAAGAAGGATGAAGAGAAGAGTTAGAAAGGCAATGGAGGAAATCCACCTCCATCTCCACCATCCTCATCCTCATCATGTTCATCAACATCTTCTTCCACTTCCACTACAAAAACCACCCACACTCATTCAAAAACCCCAAAAGGAAAAACTCCATTAGTCAATTTGGACATCAAGTTTGAACTTCCCATGTACAATGGTGAAGTAAATGCAAAGAAGTTAGACAATTGGAAGTATACTATAGAATTCATAATCTACAAGAGGACGACATAAAGATCGAGTTGGCTTCATTGAGGCTAGAAGGAGAAACACTAGTTTGGTGGGAGGCAAAGATTCAAGAGGAAATTTGAATCCATGGTAAGATATCCATTTCTTGGGTTGAAATCATTTCTTCCATTAAAACACAATTTATCCATTAGCATATATGCAAAAATCAATTATGAGTTGGTAAAACTTTAGGCAACTCAAGGGCCAAACAGTTCAAGAGTACACCCAAGAGTTTAGAAAGAGGGCTTTGTTGTTAGGAGTGAACTTGAATTCTGAAGACACACTCTTGAAATACATTGGGGGTTTCAATTCCTATTTGAAACATATTATGCCTATGTTTAATCCAAAAAACCTAGATGAAGTATGTGTGCAAACAAGGCATCTTGAAGCAAGGGGAAATAACATTCAGGAAGAGGGTAGTAAGAAGAATCCCTTCAAGGGTAAGGGACAAGAGAAGGGAGGAAAATGGAACGGAAATAAGAATTAAAGAATCAAGAAATAAGGGGATAAAATTACATGCAAACATTGTTCCAAAGAGGGGCATGATGAAGCCCACTGTTGGAAACTACATCCCGAACTAAGGCATAAGAAACCAAATAACAATGGGAAACAAAAGATGAATACCACCACAAAACATGATCTTGGATATAATTCAGGAGATGAGACCAAGATTGTAGCCATGGTCAACAAGGGAAAGGAAGCCATAGCAAGTACTAGTTCCTCAAATAGTCACAACAACACTCCAAATGAAGACACAAGGATAGAATTGTTCCATGTTAGAGTGATTTCAAATCATACAAATATTGATGCATTGTTTGATAGTGGGTCACAAGCAAACTTGATTTCAGAAGACTTGGAAAAAACTATTAACCTTGAAACCGTAAGACATCATAAACCATACCCTTTAGGCTGGATAGTTAAGAATGCCAATTTATAGGTTATAAGGAAATGCATATTTTGATTTGCTATTACTGCAAACTTTTTTGATGAAGTTGAGTTAGATGTGGTTCCAGTGGACATTTCTGGGATTATCTTGGAAAGTCCATATGTGTATGACAGGAAAGCGATGTTTTATCACCATGAGAAAAAATAACATTTTCTTAAGGATGGGTGGAGTATATTTTGAGAGTTCATCACAAAAAGATGAATATTTCTTTAGTTAATGCAGGGCAAATGAAGAGGCTAGTTAATGCAAGTAAAACTTTTACTCTTCTCATGATCAAGAAAAAGAATGATGTTGACTATGAATCTTTTGAAGGATGTGATGACAAATTAAAATTTGATTTATTTGATTTGGTAAGTCAAAATGGCGAGATTTTTCAAGAACCAAGTGGGTTACCTCCCAAGAGGGAAATTCAGCATGAGATTCAACTGCAGCAGGATGTTTCGCTTCGAAACATTGGTATGTATCGCATGTTAATTATGGAGAGTTAGGAAATGAAGAGTCAAATCCAAGAATTGATTAACAAAGGTATCATATGCCCATCTACTTCACCATGTGGTTCACCAATTGTTTTTGTACCAAAGAAGGACAGGACTTCGCGCATGTGCATAGATTTCTATGCACTAAATAAAATCATGACAAATAATCGCTACCAACTCCCACACATTGATGATTTGATAGATAGGCTAAAGTATGAAAATTATTTCACTAATCTATACTTACAAAGTGGTTATCATCAAGTTCGAATAGCTAAGGAGGACATTTGGAAAACTTCATTTAAAAGTAGACAAGGATTGTTTGAGTGGCTAGTTATGCCATTCGGTCTAACAAATGCTCCAGCTACTTTCATGAGAGTCATGCATGATGTACTAAGACCATTTCTAGAAGACTTCGTCATTTTTTAATTAGACGACATTTTGATAATCAGCAAATCAAGAGATGAACATGTCATGCATGTGAACAAGGTACTTGATGTCTTGAAAAAATAGCAGTTATTTTTAAAGATGTCGAAGTGTGAGTTTGGCAAGACTTCTTTAGTGTATCAATTGGGACACATTTTTGTAGAGGGTGAGTTGAATATAGACCCTTCCAAAGTATAGGTCATTCTAAATTGGCCCAAGCCCAATATAGTTACAGAGGTAAGAAGCTTTCTTAGGGCAACACAATATTGGAGAAAATTCATTGCTAATTTTTCTTCCATTGTAGCTCCATTACATGCATTGACACGTGTCAAGAAAGTCTTCCATTGGGGAGATATGCAACAAAAATAATTTTATGCTTTAAAGAAAAAGATAATTTCATCACTGGCATTGGCTCTTCCAGATCTTAGACAACCATTTGAGATCCAAACATATGCAAGTGATTACGCCATGGGAGAAGTTCTCATGCAACATGGTAAGCCTATTTCGTTTCATTCTGAAATTTTAATGGAGTTCTAAATAACTATCCCACCTATGAAAAAGAGTTATATGAATTGATACAAAGTTTAAATAAATGGAAGCACTATTTGATGGGGAAAGAGACCATTATCCATACTAACCAGTAGCCATTGTAGTACTTACAATCATAGTCAAAGTTGCAGCAATCAAGACATTTCAGATGGATGGGATTTCTACAACAATTTCATTTGGTTATCAGGTATAAAAATGGAATCTATAATAAGGTAGTTGATATGATCTTTAGGTATATTGTAAATTCATCTGTTATACTCAAGCGAAATTCAGTTATGCATGAAAGTTACATTGAACAATATGCATATGACAGTGATTTTCAAGATGTGTATGAAAGATTGAGTTAAGGAAACCAAAATGAAGAGTTAAATTATAATGTACATAAAATTTTGTTGTATCACTTGGGAAAGTTATGTATACCACATGGAGAAAGAAATAATATCATAAGGGAGGCACACACTTCATTGATTTCTGGACATTTCGATGTAGGCAAGATTGTAATATTCCAAATTAGGAAAAACGAGAATATAGCACATAAAACTGGAAAATGAAGTAAAATATCAATACATCAATAGGATTATATCATAAATCCCTTTTATTTCATATTAAAGTGGAGAAATGAGTACAAGATCTTGTGGAAAAAGACACTCAACTTAGGAAAAACAAGCCTCAAATGACCAGTACATGAAATATGAATGCTGCTACTACATAAAATGCCAGAGGACATATGATTGTGCAGTCCTATGGAGAATAACTGTAGGGTAAAACTGAAAACACAAGGAACTGCTGAGGTAATGGTTAGAAAATGTCGAGATCAGAGATCTAGGCTTTCTAGCTCCTTTCCAATACAACCCAGAAGGGATTTCCAGAAATACACTTTATCAAAGTTGTAGCCCTAGGACTGAATAATGCACTGCAACTGGGTAACTGATAGGAGGTGGCTGATCTGATATATAAATGGCTAATACTCCTCCAGTAGATTCTCTTGATGAAGGGTTGCTCCCCTCACTTGAAAACCAACTCACAAACTTGGGCACTAAGCCCTCCCCTACATTTTTCCTGCAAAATAACACAGTTTCTGAAGGAGACTACACTACTGAAGATGGATGAAGCTTGACCTAATGCTGAATGAGGGAAATGAAGCTCAAGGAACCTCCCAATAGCTCTCCCATATGAAGGGCTTCTGCCCTCACTAGAAAATAGGCTCACCAACTTGGGTACTTGACCCTCCACTGCCACTACCCTGCAAAATAACACAATTCATGAAGAAGAGTTCATTGCTGATGAAGAGGGAAGCTTGCCCTAATGCCAAATGGTGGAATGTAGCTCAAATGAACCTCTCCTGAGTGGGCACTTGAAGTCCCCCAAGGATGAGGGTGGGATTTCCACTCGGAAACACCCTTGTGATAAACATCACAATAGACTCTGCTAAACAACTGAAGCGTGCAGAAAGTCATAAAAGAAAAAACATAAAAATATTCAGAATACCGTATATGGCTACCATCCCCTTCCTTATATGGTTTTTGAGCCTCCTCACCCTTGGTACCACTCATTAAATACGCTACTCTCATGGAGACTTCCTCCCACTAACACTAGGTTGTCCCTCAATAACTCTCCACCACCTCCATACCAGCGCTATTGATTTGGTCAAATTTAACCCCATCCACATGTTTTAACTTCTATTCACACCTAAGAGGGCTTTATTCAACTGATAAGATGACCCACATTCATATTAGGAGTGGTTTTATTCCTACTAAAGAGATTTTTGGGTCCCTCTACCCTCTTATTCATCTATCTAAATGACAAAAGAAAAAATTAATATTCCAAATAGCTGAAAGCTAATTTGGAATATTACAAAGATGGTAGTGAATCTCAAGAGGTATTTTTATTGGCCACGCATGATTGATAGTGTATCTTGTTTTATTAGAGGATGTGCTTTATGTGAAATAAGCAAGCCTAGTAATAGGAAACTTGGATTGTACACTACACTTCTAATTCCTTCACATCCTTGGGAGAGTATCTCAATGGATTTTGTAGGTGGTCTTCTAATGTCAAGGAAAGTTCATGATTACTTGTATGTTGTGGTAGATAGGTTTAGGAAAATGGGTCATTTGATGTCATGTAAGAAAACAATTACAGCTGAAAAAATAGCTCATTTTTCTTTCAAAATGTATGGGTTCATTTTGGTCTTCCTACTTCTATTGTAAGTGATCGAGTTCCCAGTTTGTTGGGAATTTTTGGTCAAAATTATGGAACACGATGGACACAAAGTTGAAGAAGAGTACAACATTTAATATGCAAACAAATGGTCGGACCAAGGTGGTTAACAGAACAATCATTCATCTTCTTAGATGCTATTGCAGAAAACATCCCAAGTTGTGGGATGAACAGATGCATTACATTCAGCATGCATACAACAAGGCAAAACATTCTTCCACAAACACATCACCATTTGAGGCATGTCTTGGGTACTTGCCAAGATCACCTTTGGACTTGATCTTTGAGAAATATGTCGCTATATATGGTCATAGTGACATAGATAAGGCAAGGAAGTTCATTGAGAAAATTCAGTTGGTACATCACACAGTGCAAGAACAACTTCAAAAGAGTCAAAGCAGCTACAAGGCAAGGCATAATAAACACCATGTTGATCAAAAATTCCAACTTGGAGATGAAGTTTGGTTATATATCTAAAAATAAATATTGCAAGGGGGAGGTCAAAAGCTCAATCCAATCCATTATGGTCCATTTAAAATTCTGGAAAAGATTGGTACTAATGCATTTAAGCTAGATTTGCCTCCTTATATGCAAATATATTATGCCATTAATGTTGATAATTTGATAGTGTTTGAGCCTCCTTTGATTTATGAACAAGGAGAGCATGTTCAACTGCCATTAATAGATGATTTATCACCAGAATAAATTGATGAACTTCAACAAGATCTCATACTTGATATAAGAACCAAAACTTCAAGGAGAGGGAATGTCGAATACCTTAGAGTGGAACTCAAGGGACAATATCTCTCCAAGGCCAAATGGATGGAGGGTGAAAGGGTGAGGGAATTGTACCCACGCCTTCTAAACAATTGATAGTATCTTTTGGGGTCCAAAAGACTTCTAATGGGGAGGAATGATCAGAGGCTCAATATTTATATCAAAAAATGAAATTTCTCAAAAATTCTCTAAACTAGAAAAACTAGATAGAGCTCGTCGCCGGCATTCCAACGTAATTCATTTCGTCAAAATCCGAGTTCATATGAGTAAGTTATTATCTGTTTTTAGTTTTCTAAAACAGCTAAAAAATGTGCAGAACAGTGACAAACTGATGACTTGGCAATCTAGTCAGCACCTTAGGAATATCCAGGGAATATTCTCCAATTTTCAACCAATGACACTGTGACAAGTTTCATAGTTAGATTCACCAGTGTTTCTTGGAAAATTGATTTTTTTCTTCCTAATCCTAAGGTTGAAATTTTATAAGTATGGTGCAATATTATTTTTATATTATGGTGAAATTGGGCCAATGGAGAAGGGACACGTAGAGCAGCCGGAGGCTGCTATGTGCCCTTCCGCATGGCCTTGAAGGTTGGTGTTGGGCACCAAATCTGGGTATCTTTCTGCCCATTTTTGTCATCCTTTCTTACCCTTTTTGTTTAATTACCTACATTTGCCATGCTAAACTTATGAGGTAAACACCCCTGACTTTTCCAATTAGAATATTTTGATTAATTAAGTAAAGTCACATATTTTTACCTAATTGTGGCACTAATATCTGTGTTTGAATGCAGATTGGAAAAACCGGAACCCTTGCTCCAGCAGTTTACAACAGAATCAGTAACGGCCAACTAAAGGGAGATCGCGCAGCTGGAATCACGATTCCATGGGCCTATTCTCGGCCTTTTCTTTATCCAGGATATTTTTTGTTCTTGTCGTTCCAACCAAAGTCCATTTCTGAACGTGCAGTTATCATGTTTCAGGGAAATCTATTATTCCCTTATACTGTGTATAAAATGGACATTGTTCCTATAATTAGGGGTTCCCAAAGGAAGTTTGTAATCACATTTTATAGATCAAAAAATACTGTTGGTTTTTCTATTCTAAAGTGTTTCATGAGCAACACAGCCCTAATCAGAGAGCTGGGCTTGCTCTTCTGATCAGGTGTTGCGTCTGTGTATGTGTGTGGATTATTTCTTCTTATGGTTGCTGCTATTATTTATTACTGTTAAGATTTTTTTGAATGTCCAGCATTTGATTTTACTTCACGGAAATGTTTTGAACTTAACCATAAACCCTTGGTTGAATGGATTATGTGTTTGTTCCTACATATACCTTGCACGTTGCCTTGAAAGGATACGCTCCCAGATTGATAAATTTAATGTCGGATTAGGGTGGATAAATCATCCCTACCTGAACACCAACATTTTGGCACCGTTGCCGGGGAGGCTAACAAGGTGCAAACGATGATTCGAACCAACCAGAGGGTCAATCTCTCATCCTGGGGAGAGAACGAGTCTCCTCACTCTGCTTCAGGTCATGAGTGTAGGTTTGATTTTGGTTAGTTTATTTCTATTTTTTTGTTTTGAATTTTGGGCCATCTTCTTGTTTTGGGGAGGGAGGAGTCTTTTGACACCCTGCTTTAGATCTGGGAGTATTAGGTCTTTTTTTGGGTTCGGTGGTTTTGGTTCTTGTCCAGGGAGGGAGGAGTTTTTGACGCCCTGCTCTGGGCCTGAAACCCTAGCTTTTTGGTTTACTATCTTTCTCTTTTGAATTCTTTTATCTTGGGGAAGGAATGGTCCTTTCACACCTTACTTCAAGATTGAAGCATTGTAGGTTCATACACAAACCTTCCATTATACCAATTTTTGTATGAACAAAGAACCAAATAAGAGGGGTGGAGCAAGAGCCCCAAAGAGGGGAAGACCAGACTTGGGAAGAAAAACTTACATTCAGCAGATCATAGACAAGGTAGAGACCGAAGCATCTTCCCACGCAGCTGTAAGGCCAGGGGCTAGGAGAGTGAAGTCCGAGGGACAGTCAGAGGATCAGCCTGTGTAGGCCACGGTATCCCTGGATGATTTGGTCCAACAGGGTCCTCCAGCAGTAGAATATACAGTCAGCAGTGGACCAGATCGAGAGGACCTTGTGCTGGTATTAGTAGAGGAAGAAGTTGCAAGTAGAACATCGTCGGAGTCGGACTGCTCTAATAAGGGAAGGGAAGTCGTAGTCAAGGGATTGAACTATTAGGATATAGGAAAAAGAAACGAGGAGGTAGTGGTATTACCAAGAGACTGGGGAAGCGCCACTAAGGTAACTCACGTTCCCATAGTTAGGAGCCCCCGGCCATCCTCTACAGAGCCTGTTGAAATCTCCAGCGATTATTGGAAGATATTTATGGCTCCCACAACCTCCACTATCGAATTTCCCATCGGGAATTTGGGAGCTAGTGCGCCTACAAAGCTTATTTCATTAGCAGCACTACCAAACTTTCATGGGCTTGTTTCAGAGGATCCCGACACGTTTTTATTTGAGTTTGACATAGTGTGTCGGGGCTACGATTACATGACAGATGCCCAGAAGTTAAATATTTTCCCTTATACACTAAAAGGGATGACTTTTCGATGGTTTATGGGCCTTGGGGGGAAATCCATTTCCACTTGGGATGATATGCAAACAACTTTTCTAGAAAAATACCAGGATTATTGCAAATCCTGGAATGTCAAGGAGGAGATTTTCAAGTTCACACAGAAAGAAGACAAAAGTTTGGAAGATTGTGTGGAAAGGTTTAAATACCTCTTGCAGAGGTCAGGTCATTCCGATTTGGATAAGGAAATCTTGAAGGTTATTCTCCTTCGATCCTTTTGAGAAGACTCAATGGAATTATTGAATATTGTGGGAAAGGGAGACATTTCTAAGGAAACCTTTGAAGGTATTTGTGACTTGTGTGTCTAGTGCTCGAGGGGGCTTGCAAGAAATAGATCAGGGATTCGTTCAACAAAGGGATCTGGCGGGGGTGTTACAAAAGCAGAAATTTGGAACCTGCTAGACAATTTAAGGACGAATATTCTCAGTACCTTGTCAACACAAATGGATACTTTGCAAGTAAAACAGAAGCAGATGGAACTGGATAGGACCATGGAAATATTTTGCCCGAAGTGCAAAAATAATCACCTAGAAAGGAAATTCCCATTAAAGTCCGTGGAAAAATGTGACATCTGTGAGCTACATCATGTAACGAGCTCATGCCCTTCCTTGTCAGGCCTGAAAGTGGTGTTTCAAGGAGCAGGGGAGGACACGAAACAATTGTACCTTATGGGCACTAGGAAGCCATGCCAACTTCGACCACCGATGGGGAATCAAGGTATGTACCCAAATCCATCTCAGTATTTCAATAGTTATAACATGAATCCTCAAACTATGCCTTGTCCCCCTATGTGGCCACAATACCAGTACCCACTGTGGCAGCAATGGAACCCTCAAGCCGGTATGAGCTCACCATGGGCTCCAACTTAGCGAGGACCCTCTTTAGGGTAGTTTCCTCAACAAATGCCACAACAACAACTCCAATTACCTTCCAATGTGCCCCCTGGTAATCAACATGTTCATCCTCAGCTTCTAATGCAGCCTAACCCTAACCCCAATAATAAAGGAGCTCATCAAGTTGATGTTCTTAACCTGCCTTCGTATAGTATCTCTACATCATATATGTATGAGATGAATCTGCGATCTGGCCAGACAATCAATGTCCAACCCCCTCTGGTTATTATTGAACAACTTGACAATGAAGACTGAGAGGCACGGCTAGTCAATAGAGAACCAAAACAAACTATTAAAAACCAGGTGCCTCCTATAAAACAACCTCAATCTGAACCACCTTACCCAGAGAGACTGATTATGAGTAAACCAAGCCCACAAGCTGAATTTGACTTATTAGGAGAATTGCAGAATTTTTTTGTTAAAATTCCCTTATTACAAGCTATGAAGGATGTGCCAATTTATGCAAAGACTCTTAGGGAATATTGCTCAAAGAAACCTGCAAAGAAAACTAAGGACCCCCTCACTATACATGTTATGGGAAAATTATCAGACTTCATGATGGGAAAATCAATACCAGAAAAATATGGAGATCCGGGGAACCCGATTTTAACAGTACAGATCAATGGAGTGGAGATTCCAAATGTGCTGGTGGACCTGGGCGCTACCATCAATGTCATCACCACGGAAACCATGCATACATTAGGCCTTCAAAATTTGAAGCATACACCTACAGTGTTGGAATTGGCGGATAGATCCACAATTAAGCCTATGGGGAAGGTGGAGGATGTGACAATTTCAGTAGATGCATGGCATTACCCTGTCGATTTCAGTGGTCACCCCTTAATTTTGGGTAGGCCATGGCTGGCTACTGCAGATGCTTATATAGGGTGCCGATCGGGAAATATGGTCATTTCTAATGGCCATAACACCAAGAACTTGTTGCTATACCCACCAGCAGAACTAGAAGCACCTAAAAAGTAGGCAGGTGGAAAGAAGGTTGTATCTATGGTGGAAGTTGAAGAAGAGGAAGAAGTGAGACTAGTCCTTACTATCAGATAGGCCCTTCAGCTGAAGATGGAATCAGAAGATGATGTAATTACTTCCTTCATGAATGATCCTTGTTCCATTTCAGAGTCAAACCAGTAGGTCTTAGAATCCATCCTAATCTATGAAACTCAGGAGGATATTGAAACAGTGGAAGAATTTAAAGAAGATGTTGATGCACCTCATGGAAGTGTCCAAGTGGAGATAGAACTGGGAAAAAATCTGAATATAAATCCAGGTCTGTCAGAATCCCAGAGGAAGAAGTTGATAGATGTTCTTCAGAAGCATAAAGAAGCTTTTGCCTGGGATTATTCAGACATGAAAGGGATCCCTGATAACTTATGCACCCATCACATATACATCAAGGAAGATTGTTTTCCTATAAGATAGCCTCAGAGAAAGATGAATCCGACATTGAAGAGCATTGTGAAAGAAGAGCTTCATAAACTACTGGATGCAAGTTTTATCTACCCTATCTCAGACAGCCAATGGGTCTCACCATTATTAATGGTTCCTAAGAAGAATGGAAAGTGGCGAATGCGTGGACTATCGAGAGTTAAATAAAGTGACGCAGAAGGACCATTTTCCCCTACCATTTATCGATCAAGTTTTAGACACATTGGTTGGTAAGAATTTTTTTTCATTTCTAGATGGGTTTAGTGGATATAACCAAATCCAGATCACTCCTGGGGATCAGGACAAGAAAACCTTCACATTCCCCTAGGGAACATTTGCATACCGGGTCCTTCCTTTTGGCCTGTGTAATGCCCCTGCAACATTCTAGAGGGAAATCTTGGGGATCTTCTCTGATTTGATAGATGATGGTGTTGAAATTTATATGGATGATTTCACTCCATATGGGGACTCATTCTTATAGGGGCTAAAGAATTTAGAAAAAGTTCTTGAACGATGTATACAAGCGCGTGTTTCCCTGAGTACAGTAAAATGTCACAAGATGATGGAACAAGGAATTGCTCTGGGACATTTTCTTTCGGCTGAAGGAATCAAGTTGGACCCAGCAAAAATAAAGGTAATTATGCACTTTCCAAAACCTAAAACACCCACACAAGTACGTAGTTTCATTGGTTGTGCTGGTTATTATAGGCGTTTCATAGAAAATTTTGCAAAAGTTGCACACCCATTATTTCAATTATTGACAAAAGATTCAAAATTTGTGTGGTCAGATGATTGTGATGCAGCCTTCATTAGAATTAAAGAATTAGTCTACAGTGCTCCAATTCTTAAAGGACCAGACTGGGCGTACCTTTCCACATTCACACAGATGCTTCTCAAGCAACAATTGGTGCAGTACTGGGATAACAGGAGGATAAAGTACCTTATGTGGTCTACTATGTTAGTAAGAATTTGGCCCCTGCTGAATTGAACTACATAGTGACTGAGAAAGAGTTCCTTGCTATCGTCTACGCCATCAACAAGTTCCGGCATTATATTACCGGGTATTCTACCTTTGTGCATACTGATCATGTAGCCATCAGGTATTTAATGAACAAACCTGTTACCCCTGGTCGTGTTACAAGGTGATTTTTACTATTACAGGAATTTGATATCACTATAGTAGATAAACTAGTGAAGGATAATGTGGTTGCATATTTTTTATCTAGGATAGAACATGATGGTAAGAATACACCAATTGAAGATAATTTCCCAGATGAGCATCTTTTTTCAGTTTCTTCTAACACTCCGTGGTATGCAGATATTGCTAATTATCTTGCTACAAGTGAGGTGCCTCGTCACTTATCCTATAAGGAGCAAAGGAAGATCATTCACAAGAGTGCCCAATATTCATGGATGGAAGGATATCTTTTCCATTCAGGGATTTACCAGCAGATTCGGCATTGTGTGGCTAGAGATAATATTTATGAGATCTTAAAGGCCGCACATGATGGACCCTCTGGAGGATATTTTGCAGATAAACGGACAGGTCATAAAATTCTCCAGATGGGATACTATTGGCCTTCCATCTTTCGTGATGCTCGGGATTATATTCGAAGGTGTGATAGCTGTCAAAGGATGGGACAACCTGGGAAAGTAGATGAAATGCCTCTCCAACCCCAGATAGTTCTTGAACCATTTGAGAAATGGGCCATTGATTCTGTTGGACCCTTTAACACACCTTCTCATCAGAAAGCCTACATCCTAGTTTGTACTGATTATGTAACCAAATGGGTGGAAGCTAGAGCAGTCACAAGAGCAACAGAGTAAGTAGTGTCAGACTTCCTTTTAGAATAAATCTTTGCTCTGTACGGGACTCCAAGAGAAATTGTATCAGACGGGGGATCACAATTCACATCTCATATGATAGAGAAATTGATGCAGAAATACGGGGTCAAACACAGAGTAACAACCCCCTATCATCAACAGGTGAATGGGAAAGTAGAGAGTACAAACAAGGTATTGGAAGATATCTTGACCAAGACAATAGCAAGTCATCGCCGGGATTGGGCACAAAAACTTCCAGAAGCTTTATGGGCATATAGAATAACATGGTAGAATACAACGAGATTTTCTCCATTTGAATTAGTTTATGGGAAATCTCCCCTATTTCCGGTAGAATTTGAAATTAGCACACTCAGAACATCTCTAGAAGTAGGTTTAGAGTTATTAGAAGCACAGAAACGCCGACTGGAACAGCTGAATGAGTTAGATGAGATTCAATCAGTATCTGTCCAGAAAACTACTGCTGTTCAACAGTAGAGAATGAAATGGCATGAAAAATTCATCAAAACTAAGGTGTTTCATGAAGGGGATTGGGTGTTACTATATGACTCTAGATTCAAGGATTTCAAAGGCAAACTCCGCACTCTTTAGATGGGACCATATCAAGTGGATGGAGTGTTCGACAATGGAACAGTTAGATTAATCACAATCGATGACAATCAAACCACATTTGTGGTGAATGGACACTGTCTAAAATTATATCATCATCCAACTTCTAAAGATGCCTTTGTTAAAACCCTTTCAGATTCAGTTGATCTAATGGTTATTGTAATAAAAGACACTCTCACTCTCCATTAAACTCTCCATTAAATATAATATATATATATATATATATATATATATATATATATATATATATATATATATATATATATATATATATATATATATATATATATATATATATATATATATATATATATATATATATATATATATATATATATATATATATATATATATAATTTTGTTATTACTTACTTGTTTGTGTTTTAGAGGAATAATAAAAGAATTATGGCCAGGAAGAAAGTAACATTCGGTGTGTTACTCCATCAGTGTTGTTACAGAATTAATTTGTTTCACTGGTGCTGTTACTCTGCAACTGCTATTACTTCGTAGCTGCTGATACTTTGAAGTTGTTGTTACACCTTTGATGATGTTACTCTGAAGTTGCTGCTACACTGCTGATGTTGTTACTCCAAAGCTTCTGTTACACATGCGATGCCATTACTCTGAAATTGCTGCTACATTGCTGCTGTTGTTACTCCGAAGTTGCTGCTACACTGCTGATGTTGTTACTCCGAAGTTGCTGTTACACAGTCACTGCTGCTACTCCGAATTTTTCGTTACAAGTCGATGTTGTTACTTCGATGTTGCTGCTACACTGCCATTGTTGTTACTCCATAGCTGTCGTTACTCTGAAACTGTTTTTACTTTTGTTACTCCGCAATTACTGTTACTCTGCAACTGTTGTTACTCTGTAGTTACCGTTACTCCGCAACTGTTTTTACTCCGTAGCTGCTGTTACTCACTGTTGCCAGTACTCACTATTCACGACAGACATTTATGCTGTTACTCCACCTTAAGGCAAGTCCGCAGGTACATCTCCACTGATTTTATGGATTTAATTAAATATTCCAAAAAGGACAGTCAAACGTGCTGAGGAAGGTCGTCATTTAAGTTGGGGGGAGGGTACCGTCATAATGACTGACGACATACTTAGTAAAGGTACTTATGACATATGACTCCCACCAAATCAAATTTAATTACCTTAAGTACTTTGCAATTATACCGTTGAGTGGGAATGCGTACTCATATGCGCAAAAGTTGTATCAGTCACCTTTCAAACATTCCACATTAAATCCTAGAATATCTAACAGTACCACTGCAATTTGTCAATTAATTTCAAACGTACCAGTACTGTTTATCCATTATATTTGAAAGTGGCCATGACGTTATTACAATTACCAACAGTTCGGAGCCCTGTCACTCTCCCCTACCAGATGACTATAGTCATCGTACCCCTTCCGCCTCTGCAGCAATGGGTGGCCGACATGTGCACCATGATCCCGATGATTTAACAAGAATATGAAGCAATCGGGAGGTATGGAAGGTATTCGAAAATGCAGGCTAGGATGTTTACTTTGATAGATTGAATGGATGGGATGAATAAATTACAATGGAATTTTCATTGAATCTGGAGGAAGGAGCTTCTCAGGTTCGCGGACTTGAAATTCCAGTCACAGAGGAAAATATTGCGGAGGTCATTGGACTACCATAGGGTGGAGAATGCTAGTTTTCTAGAAGAACCCCTCTTTCGGAACTCCCCAAAGCTTTTCTCCAAGTCGGAGATCGAATCGTGCAGAAGGGCCGAGGATACGATAGAACTTCATTGTCGCGGCCATGGGGAGAAGTTGCAAACGCTGTGATTAAATATATAACATGCGAGGGAAGATATTCCACTGTTTTTAAATACCACCTGTGCATATTGGCGCACTTGCGGTTTCCCCAAGCGGAGGTCTTTTCAATGAACATGCCCTATTTTCTTCTAAGAAGCCTGAATTTAATGGCGAACTCGGCTCGAGGGGCACGACAGGCATTGGCGGTCCTTTCCCACCATGGGATGGTGCGGTTGTTAGTGTTGAATGCCATTGAAAAGATTCTGATTCCATGGCAATGGTTTCGAAACTCCACAGAGGAAGAAATAGAAGCTTCCATGGTTGCTAGGGCAGAGGAACCGGAAACTATGCAAGAGGATGAAGAAGAGGACGAAACTGTGCAGGGAGATGAAGAGGATGATTATGTTGATCAAGAGGAGCTTGAGGAAATGGAGATGGACACCGAGGAGTGTGAAGAAGAGTCGGCTCTCCAAATGCAAGCCGAATCGATGGAAGCCGCAGAAATTCCTACTGGCACTTCGGCCGGAGCTGCTCCACAAGAACCAACCCAGTCCGCGGAGCTAGTTGTGCCGACAAAGAGTGTAATGGGAATAGAGGCTACTCCACAGGGATCCCCTGTTAATATGGAACCTATGGAGGAAGTATTCATGACCATTCCAACTACAGAGGCTATAAGGGAAATGGCGGGAGAACCAAGGAGTGAGGCCGACACTTCTCCACAAGAACCAGCGTCGACCTCAAGACTGAATGAAGAGAATTTGTTCCAATTTCCTGACTTTTTTCCTAATGGGGCACATGTAACTCGTTCCCGACAGCAAAGACAGGAAGAGAGTGTTTCCATTCCTATGGCTTCAAATTTGAAACGAAGGCTACAACCAGAAGAGACCCCAACAGGCACATCAGTAGAAGGGCATCTTACCGGGACACCATTGTTTGAGGAGAATGTATCTGACGAGATAATAGCCATTTTTGGAGATGAGGGACCAAGCAGAGTGGTCCCGATGAATGCACCAATGGCGCATGAAGGTAGAAAAAGAGTAAAACAAGAAAGAATGGAAGAAGAACAGGCAGCGGAAATTAGACTGACTGTCATCCCGACAGGGGCAATTCCGAGGGATTGACCCCCAGATGCCGAAGCTGAGGGAATACAGGTTAAGCAAGAGGAAGTAGAGTTGTGTGGGCTGCAAAGACCCCCTATCAAACAAAGATACCAACATCAGTTCAAGGAAACCATGCAGTTAAAAATGGAAGTAAGGAGTTTGAGAAGAAGAGTGCATAGAATGCAGAAGCAAATAAATAAGTATAAACGGAAAGCCAAGAGATCTAAAGTTTCCAAGGTCGAATCAGGGACCGAAACAGATCCAATTGAACAATTATTCGAAGCCAGAGAGTATGCCTTGATGGCCGAACTTCAAACGTGTAAGTATACTGTGGCCCGGTACAAGAACGAGATCAAAAGAACTAAAGAAAAAGCTTCCACAACCATCTTCGGATATGTGGAGCGTATAGATATTATGAAGTTGAGGCATGCAAAGCAGCAGCTCAAGATGGAGCAACTGGAAAAGCAAGTGGTCGAGCTAAAGAATGATAAGGAACGAATGTTCAAATTGGTGCAAGAGGTGATGGCATCTCGTCCCCCTGCTTCTTGCTATTCTTTATTTTTGCATGAACGTTTTATTTTTTTTTTCTTGGAGATTATTAAGAACAAGGTCAGTTATGAGATTGAAGATGGTGTACAGTTCCTCCAGATCATGAGAAATCATGATGTGCCAACTCAACATTTGATGTGTGAGTTTTATCTACATGGGTATTTGTTACGATTGGACAAAGACTTTAATCCAGTCACATATGAGGGCCCTCACCTCTTATGCTTTCAATCAAATTCATTGGTAGAAGGCTTGTGATACTTTTGAGTCCAATCAAGTCACAAATCCGTTTATAGTAAGAGGGGAACATGGGAGGTCAGACATAGTGTACAATAAGCACCATGCCTTTTTGAAATTTGAGGAGAATAAAGAAAGAATGCTAAGGACACAAAGGTGGTGCCTTGATCTTTGTATTAATCAACTAACTGTTTCACAGAAAGAGGCCCTCGATTGTTGTCAGAAAATATGGATGATGTCACCAACAGCTGTCCGGAATAGAGAACCTTTTGGGGCACCTAATTTTCTGTGAGCACTTGCCAGGGTACCCAGGTATGTGGCATGTGTCCAAACATGTGGGATTCAGTGGATGGGGCTTCGGTTCCAGTACCCTATTATTTGGTTGCCTGCAGAAGTTTATACCCCTACATACAACATTCCAGTAGACTGGTGGAAGGAAGTTATCCTCTCAGATGGATTTAATGTTCCTGGGATGGAGATGGCTTTAGAGTATAATCTTGTCGGGCTTCATGAAGCTCACAGTTTGCAGAACCTAGACCTGCGAAGGCAGCGAACTGCATGAGGGCATGCAGAAGGCTAGTTGGGGGGAGATGTTGGGTACCGAATCTGGCTATCTCTCTGCCCATTTTTGTCATCCTTTCTAACCCTTTTTGTTTAATTACCTACATTTTCCATGCTAAAATTATGAGGTAAACACCCCTGACTTGTCTAATTGGAATATTTTAATTAATGAAGTAAATTCGTGGATTTTTACCTAATTGCAGCACTAACATCTGTGTTTGAATGCAGATTGGAAAAACAGGAACCCTTGCTCCAACAGTTTGCAACAGAATCGGTAACGGCCAGCTAAAAGGAGATCGTGTAGCTAGAATCACGATTCCATGGGCCTATTCTCGGCCTTTTCTTTATCCAGGATAACTATTGTTCATGTCGTTCCAACCAAAGTCCATTTCTGAACGCGCAGTTATCATGTTTCAGGGAAATCTGTTATTCCCTTATACTGTGTATAAAATGGACATTGTTCCTATAATTGGGGGTTCCCAAAGGGAGTTTGTAATCACATTTTACAGATCAATAAAATACTGTTGGTTTTGCTATTCTAAATTATTTCGTGAGCAACGCAACCCTGATCAGAGCGTTGGGCCCGCTCTTCTGATCAGGTGTTGTGTCTATGTATGTGTGTGGATTATTTCTTGTTATGGTTGCTGCTATTATTTATTATTGTTAAGATTGTTTTTAATGTCCAGCATTTGATTTTACTTCACGGAAATTTTTTGAACTTAACCATAAACCCTTCGTTGAATGGATTATGCATTTTTTCCTGCATATACCTTGCACATTGCCTTGAAATGATACGCTCTCGGATTGATAAAATTAATGTCGGATTAGGGTGGATAAATCATCCCTACCTGAACACCAACAGTTGGCACAATATATTTCATAAACCAAGGTTCAATCCAAAGTTTATATCCAAAGTCATATGAGCACATATATATTTTTTAACCAAGGTTCAATGTAAAGGTTCTTTCTACAAAAATTTATGACCGAGGAGGGGTGAAGGTCGGGGTTGACCCTACAACCTCCCTCATACAAGAACTGAGAGATACCACCATACCATCACCATGTTCCTTAATAGCTATGGTTTTTTGCTTGTATTTTAATTTTTTACGTGCCATAGTTAGGGGTCCAGAGGGAGCTAGCCCTGCAGGCCAACCCTCTCCCATATGATCGAGAGCAGAGAACTACAGGTGAGGCTACCAAACTGGTGGAAAATTCAATGGATAAATGATGTTTAATATCGGGAGCTCCAAAACGACTCTTCCAGTTTTAGATTTTGATGTTTTGGAGCCATTAGAGCAGGTTACCGAGGCAACAAGAGACTCTAAACATCACTTTTGCACAATTGATGTTAATACAAAGGCCCATGCCATGGAATATGGACCAAGGAGATGTAGCCCGGGAGGGGTGAAATCCTTCATCAAAACCATGTGTATTTGACTCAGTTTTCTAGGTTTGTTATGTGTTTATATCCTGTTGTTCAACATTTAGTTTCCATGCTTTTATGTTCATGAAATACACTTAATCTCATAAAGTTTGTTGATTATAAATCATAAGCACATGTATAAACCCTTGTATAAGAATAAAACATAATCAATTTCATATTAAATATGAAACTAATATTATCACAACAATAACTAACAATAAATTTCATATCAAGAAGCCTTTCTTACTTAGTTTATTGTGATGAATGTATTTTTCAAGGCTTTTTTTTTAAGTGTTTTTATTTTTTATACATTTAATGGATTGTATTTTAGCTAAATTCTAATTTAAATAAGTTTCAAAATCTACAACAATCCCTTGAAGAAAAGTCCTAACTGATTATTAGTATCTAAAAATTGTGAGAATCTAATATAAGAAAATCAAAATTTAAAAGAACTTTGTTATTTTTTTTTATGTTTTTAGAAATGAAATATCATGTAACTGATACTAAGTGAAGAAATGGGAAAATAAATTATTGTTCTGGCCAGAAATAATTATAAAACTAGAAAGCATTCTCATCCTTGTACCAAAAAGTAAATCATCAAATCACTACTTCTTGAAAGGAACTCACTGAAATTGGAAATGAAATATTTCAATGTTCTTTGAAATCGGTCACACAGGGAAAAATAATCTACCAGAAATCACTGTTGTAAGGAAAGAAAACTAAGATTACTTCTGAAATTTAACCATTAAAGAAAGGAAAGATGAATCTACATCAAATGACAAAAACAATTCTATTCTAACAAGATGAAATTCTGGAAATGACTACAACACAATAAAGATAATAAGTGAAACTACAACTCATGCATCTATTTTAAAAACCTACGAAATTCTGGAAATGATTACAACTTCTAAAATAAGAATGAAAATAAAATAAAATCATACATCTATGCTACAAAATAAAGTGAACGCATAACCTAAGGATAAAAATGAAGTTATAGAAGAACATCTAAATACAAGAACATAAATGAAATAGAACCTCTTTTTTTACAACGGCCCTGCGCAATAGATGGTCTCATGTCTAATCTTTACTAACTATGAATTGAGGCTCTGAAACACTTCTTCATTCAAGTAGGAAATAAAAACAAAGTTTCAATGAGATTAGAATTGCATAATAATTCACACTGTTAATACAATTACTAGTCTGATATTTTTAAAAGCCTGTCATTAATTCTCTTGAGGATTTTACACCTATTAGGACTAGCAAATTCTATCTTAAACTCTAAATAGAAAGTAGAATTTCGTTGCTTCACTATTTTCTACGTGGAAAATCAAATCGTGAAGTGTGATGGCTTCAGACTCCTCGCTCGCTTATTTCAGCAACTGGTTGACCATTCCTTTGACCGCGTATTTGAGAAATTTCATGCTTGATTTGGGCCATATGAATAGGATTACATCCATGATAGGATCATTTTTCACCTGCACATATTTCTCTACTCTATTAACACCTCAGAACCTATCGAACTGTGGGGGTGGCTATAGAAATAGAGATTGGTTGCAGAATTGCGTTAATTCCGTAGCTAATGCAAATTTTACTCTAATAATTAGGAACAATTGAAAATATGAAAAATAGATCATTAGAATACCTTACGAAGTCAAAATTTGTAGTTTAACACTTATTTGAGCTAATGGTGTTGACAAAAAGGAGGAAAGATAAGTGAAAGGGAGTGTCAAAATTGAGGAAGTCTTGAGGCTCTACACTATGGCCTCCCTATGGAAACATACCTTGGGTGGATGTGTCAACCTAAAGAGGTAAGATCCTTTAAGATATACTATTTTTTTGGGTAATGCATCACACAACATCACAAAGCCTTGATTTGAAAGCTTCCATCCTGCATTTTTGGAGCTGCCAACCATTCCAATCTTAAGAAAGCTACCAAACTTGTCCCTGCATTTTTGGAGCTGCCAACCATTCCAATCTTAAGAAAACTACCAAACTTGTCCCTGCATTTTTGGGTACAGAATTATTTCAAAGCCATGGATGATAGGAGATGTTATTAGAAATTTTATTTCAAATTCATGAGAAAGAGGGTTTCATTCTCCTAGTAAAACATACATCAAAATGGTTTGCAGAAATGTATTCCTCAAACAATCATGCTCGAGTATGAACAAATTTATTGGAAATGACCTCTGAACTATGAAAGAATTTCAGGTCTATACATTGTCACATCCATTGTGATTAAGATGTTTTCCACACAAAAAGGAGTTGTCAATGTAATGAATTTATTGCAATATAAAGCAAGCTGCAAGATGAAATTTTTCACAAAGGTAAATAGGATAAGAACATCTAGAATGGAAGGTTTGGCTAGGCCATCAAAAAACTTGTCCAAAAGTCAAAATTATTCTGGAGAAATACTAGGAAGAAATGGCATCATAAAAAAAAATTATCACTTTCAGAAATTTCAATATGTTTTAGACTGTACACCTGATCAGAGATGTTGAAGGAAAAAAAAAATTTGAAAAATAAAAATGGTAACAATAATGAGGAAAAGGCATCCCCTTCAAAAGGGAGTAGGCAACCAAAAAATTAGAAACAAAGGGGAGCCTAGATAGATAGTCTCTGCTATAATTATTCAACTTTCCCCTAAGAAGTTTGAATAAATTTCTCTGTAACAGTTAAAATTTGGATAATGATCACAACTCCTTTGGTTTACAAAGAAGAAGCACCACCTTCCTGGTTGCTTTCACTTCCCAAACAAAGCCAAGAGAGGATTTTTTTCCTTCAAATTTGAAAAACCTAATTTTATTCTCAAAGCATAAGTTAATAATAAAAATATATATTTTGTCTCAATGATCCACACCAGCATAAGTGTAAATTCCCATACAAACAGATACATACATGTCCATGTACACATATATTAGAAATGTTTCTTTATCGAGAAGCATGCATCATAAAATTTGTAAAATCAGATGTACAATATTTTATAGGACTGAATAAAGGAAATTATGGGAATGAACTAAGTTATACCCATGGCAATGAAAATTTGGAAAATTGCTCATATTCTAAATCAATGAAGAGTACCTGATTTTCAGTAGTTATAGATGGTGGCTTGTGAGGAAATAAGGTAGTCATAAATAGTGGATTAAACCTTTGCACAACTTTTACAATGTCCTTCAAAACAAGAGCCATAGATTGTTTTTTTTGTACTCTCCACCAATGCAACAACCATTTTTTGTTTTTTTTTTTTGTGGTTGAGAGGATGAAACCACATCGCTAGCTAAATTCTAAGCTTGTGAACCTAGATCAACTGTAAGAGAAATGAGTGGCTCTTTTTCACATTGGTTATGGACCTATGGTACTCTTAAAATTCCAAATTCCACATGTCACGTCATGTAATCCTGTACAACCGACGAAAGCACTAAAGAGTTTAAGGCACTGTTGAAATTAAGAGAAAAAAAGTCATGGTATGACAAATATCAATAAAAAAGGAATGTATTTATATGGTATTTTTCTAGTAGTTGCAAAAGAATAGTTTGAGTTTGACAAAAATACCAGTTGCAACATCAATTAAGAAATATTTGACAAGGCAAACTAGAGCTACATCTAGTCTTGAAAATATTGGCCCTAAAATCATAGGAACTCATCTTGACTCCATAAAATTTTCAGCATAATCTCCTCCAACCGTGCCAATATTTTCAGAGCAATTTCTAGGAGTAATCCCTCTGTAGGAATATGGGAAGTTGACATCACTTGCAAGAGATGAAGCAGTTACTATGTTGCTTCCATGAGAGGATTTTGTATTATGACATGTATTTTGAGCTTTAGAAGTTTCCAGAGGATGATTTATATTAATAAAACGATCTGACAACATTAGAATCCACTGCAATTGGAAAAGTTTGATACAGATGGATGAAAATATGGAAGACAAAAAAAGTTTTGAAATGGAGTTTTCTTCCATGACAATACTTCATCATGTTTATCAACAAATTCAAGAAACATATTTCAAGCCTCCTAACAAATTTTCTACCAAGGAAGATCAAAGAAATGAAGAGAAAATAATTGAATAAGGATTTGAACATCCTCATAGATCAAATTGTGTAGTTTCCCAATCTGATGGGTCTTAAATCCATTTATATTATTTGTTTTCTCAATGTGAAATCCATCATGGGATGTTTGGTCGGACATGATAATTTCACCTTCTTTATAACAAGATCATGTTTGTGAATTTTTTTCCGAAGGAAACAAAGGACAAAGTGGTGTCTTTTCAAGCTCGAGAATCCTATATTTATATTGGAATGAAGTTCTTTGATGGATCATTTTTCTTTTCTTTGTCCTGCAAAAAGTATCCAAGTGATTTCTTTACCTTCCCTTTCCCAAACCTATTTCATCACCACTTTCCAATGCCTTCTAAATTTCGATCTCAAAGTCTACATCATTATCCTCATTTTCATCATCCTAATCTTCCTTATTGTGTGCCACTTTACCATTTACCTCTGAATTTCCCATTAGAGAAACTAATAATTTTCTATATTCTTTCTCATTATCAACATTTTGAAAATATTCATCTTCATATGATTCCTGAAGAAATGTCTCCAGTTCATTGAGTGACAAATCATCCAAAGAGAAATGTGCCTAAGTTTTCTTAAATATTACATCTTCAACATATTTATCATCACTTTGTCATCTTCATATTTCAATAATAGACTTCCTTGAACTCTTGAGATTCGGTAAAGCATCCATGGTCTGACCTAAAAAATCTTCTTCTGCTATTTCAGCTAATTTATTTTCAATTTCATCTGATCCAATGCCAACACAGTTGTTACTATCAATACCTTCCACAATTTCACACTCATGTGCATGTACCTCACTTCAAGAGGGCGAGAAGGGGGGAAATCTTTACTATTTGATTTTATAGGGATTCCAAATGGAGTTGTGGAAATGAGAAGGAGATATCGACCACAAATAAAAAATATATGAGCAAAAGGTCGACCCCTTAATGCTTAATGTGGGTATATTTCAGTCCACATGGAAATATATATGGCTTAAATCTCTTTCGAAAATTAGTGGCCTTAAATAGTAGCTATAAGATCTATCCCTCACAGAGATATGGGTGCACTAAAAGAACAAGTAGGGTGCCTAATTCACCACCTTTTCTATGTGCAGTGTGTGATTCTTCCTATTTATTGAAGTCATATTTCCAGAAGGAAAACAATTTTTTGTTTTTTGTTTATTTCAGCTATGACATGACTCAGAATAATTTTCGTTCGCTTCATGACTGCACTGATGGTCAAAAGTAGAGAGTGGAAACATGAAATTGTATCAAGCACCAGTGACCACATATCATTGAATAATAACAACATGGGAAGACAAAATATGAAATGAAAATGCATTTATATAATTTTGGTTTTTCTTAAGCCCTTAGATTAAAGTCTTCTTCTTTGAAAGAAAATTAAGGGCTTCCAACTGAAGATGGAACTCGGTCTAACATGCTCTTATTTCTAAGGTTGAAAGAGGGATAAAAAATATATATCTATTATTCATATATATACAAATAATCTCTCTCCCTCTCTTTATCTCTCTCTTTATATATATATATATATATATATATATATATATATATATATATATATATATATATATATATATATACATATATATATATATATATATATATATATATATATATATATATGAATAATTATATTTCAATTAATAAATTAATTAACTAAAAAAATCAAGAAAAAAAGAAAAAACGACCCACGTCAGGTTCTTTTAATTTATAGAGGAAGTATATTGTCGAAAATGATGTACAAAATGCTATAAAATATTATCATATATGAATTTATGCCTTGGACCATGATTAAATTTAAGATATATCAATGGGTAATGGTATGCACGAGAAAACTATGAAAAGAGAATGAGGAAATCAGTAAATATACCTTATATATTGAAACAATTATTCAATAAAATAGGATTTCACTTTGAGTTCATAGTTGGTCAAAAAAATGGATGATCATGGTCCTTGTTTTAGAGAGAAAGTATATTAGGTTATGTGTTTAATGCAAAATCGTCTAAAACCTAAGTTATGTTATGGACAATGGTTACAAAAGAGAGGCAAAAGAAAACAATATGGACCAGCAAATTGTGAAGAAGAGGATTGTATGCTCAATTCAATATTAAAGAGAATAAACTTGAGTTCATAGTTGAACAAAGGAAAGGGTGAACATGGAAAGGGGTTTCCTTCCAACCAAAAAAAAAAAATTGTTGGATACCACAACATAATAGGATCTTTGGGATTAGCTTGGATTGTTATATGAAGCCAAATTTCTCAATTTGTTTTTGAGATAAATCTTTCTTTGACTATTAATAAAACATGATATACAAGGGTTTTGACGAAAACAGGTTGGACTGTGGATGAAACCAGAAGCACTAACCTAGACAAGGTCATCAGACCACAAAATAGGGCCACACTTAACATAAAATCTTAATATAAAAAATGCTAAGAAAGCAAAGCCAACACATTGGGGAATCAATCTCCACATTGTTTGCCTTCTTTTACTTGTCACTTCTTCATCTGTCCAGAATCCAACTATGGTGGAAAGCATAGACAAAAATGATCGTCAATTGTATATTTTCCATTTCAATATATTGATATGTGTCATATTGATCAAAAGAACATGGGTCATGCTTCCATTTACCAAAATCAAAGAGGAACCCATCACAAATCAGTATAATGAAGAAAGATGCCAAGCATCAGAGTTGATGCCCCTTCCTTGCGAGAGGTGGAAGGGGGCATGGAATTCCCAGAAAGTTAAAGAGGAATAAGTTTTGAGGGAGTTTTATATGTATCGCCCGGAGTAGTTTCACAAGGCTTGGAAAAGCCCACCCATTCGGTAGTATTTGTTGAATTATTCCACAAAGAATGGCTTCGAAGAGATGCTTTAGATATATTTTGGTCATTTTCATTTGGGCAAGAAATCACAATGTCCATGTTCAAACGGTCATCCCACCAGAATGCAATATTTTCATAATTTACAACTTGTTCCCAGCAGTTATCACCATATTGCAACACATTTATCCAACATCCTTGTGCTCAATTCAATATAGACACTATATGGAGAAAGTAGTTATGAATTTTGCGTGGATTTTTTTTGCACAGACTTAAAAAATTTCCAAGAACATCACCAATGGATTCCAAGGATTTGAGGCTCCAAAGCTTCAAGGTAATATTCAAAAAAATAACCCAGAGGATCCATGATTTCAGGTTCCAATGTATGAGTTTCTTCATAACATATTTGTGAACCTATGGACAATCGCTTCCATTGTGGGAACTGAATACTTTTATCATTTTTTATGAATTCTATAGGAATTCATGGGCTTATTTTATGAGGAAGAAAAGAGATGCTTGAAAAATGTAACATCTTTGTTGACTTGTTGGAAAGGAAACAAGGTGAAGTCGGAAGAAGATTAAAAATTGACAATGGTGGTGAGTATTTCTCCCAATAAATTGGGGCAGTTTACAAATATTGGGGAATTTCACACTTGAAGACAACTCCACATGGTCTCGAGTAAGATGGATATGCTAAGAGACCAAATCAGACCTTGAAAAAAAGCATGAAGCATGAGAGAGAATGCTAGCTTAAGCAAAGGATTTTGAGTTGAAGTAGTTTCTACAAATAATTACATGGTCTCAAGAAAGATGGTCATGCTAAGAGACCAAATCAGACCGTGATAACAAAATTCATGAAGCATGAGAGAGAATGTTAGTTTAAGCAAAGGATTTTGAGCTGAATCGATTGCTACAATGAATTATTTGATTAATCTGTCACCTAGTTCAATTTTGGGTGACATGACACTAGAGGAAGTCAGAGTGGAAAGAAGCCCTCTCTTGCACATCTTAGGTTTTTGAAGTGTGAAACATGCATGTATGCAGCTATGGTGGATAAGAAAAAACTTGAAAATTAGCCTAAGCAAAGGATTTTGAGCTGAAGTGGTTGTTGCAACTAATTATTTGATTAATATATCACCAAGTTCAATTTTGGGTGACGTGGCACTAGAGGAAGTCGAAGTGGAAAGAAGCCCTCTCTTGCCGCATCTTAGGTTTCTAAAGTGTGAAACATGTATGTATGTGGCTAAGGTGGATAAGAAAAAACTTGACAACGTATTGGTCAACTTCCTTGATCCTTTATTTTCTATTCAGAAGGAGTACGATTCCACCACTGTTAATGGTAAGGTTACCCGTAGCAGGTCAAGGGCTACAAGTTATGGTTTTTTTCTGAACATCGACATACCTACAACCATGCTTACAACCAATATGTGATTTTCAAGGAGGATAAATCGCGTGGAGATCAATATCCAGAATCCACTATGAAACAAAATTATAGCCTAAGGTTATTCTAGATGAGCATAGAGAATAGCTGTAATAGATGCCGAATGTGGAAATTTTGGAGGAAAAATATGAAATTAATCTTCCTTTTGCATTCCAGTGAGAGGAAAATCAATCATCAATGAAAATTCAAAATGTGCAAGCCGAGAATGATCAACCAAATTGGGGGCAGAGTTTGAGGAACTTTTGTAACTGAAAGGGGCCTAAGTGATATGGCTATGAGCCATCTAATTTTAGTTTTTTTTCTTTATTTTCCATGGGTGATGAGCCAAAAAATGACAGAGAAAATTTTAGTGGAGATGAAGCTTCTTATTGGAATAAAGTCATGGATGAAGAAAAAAATACCATGGAACATAACCAAGCCTAGCATTTTTAGGAGTTTCTTGAAGGAAGGAAGGACAATAGATGCAAATAAGTGTTTAAGGAGAACTATAAGAGAGTTTGTCCAATGCAACAATATAAACCTCATTGGTAACAAAGGGGTACTATTAAGTTGAGGGTGTTGATTATGATGAGGCTTTTTCTTTGATGACCAAAACAGCCTGTGTTAAGTTGATGTTGGTGCTAGAAATTTCTTATGATTTGGAAGTGGAGAAAATAGATGTGAAGACCACTTTTTTAAATGGTGAGGTCAGAGAAGAAATCTTCATGAAGCAACTAGAAGAAAAGGATTTTTGACAGAATGGAGAGAATACATGGTGTTTCAATTCAAGAGATCAGTATATGGATTAAAGCAGTGCCAATACAGTGGTACCAGTGGTTTAAGAAATATGTTGTTGGAAAACGCAACATAAGGAGTGATGCAAATTAGTGTGTTTTCTTTAAGAAACAATATAATCACTTCATTATTTTGAGATTATATGTGTATGAAAAAATGTTTGATTAGTCACAATAAAAAAACTAATTAAGGAAACCAAGTTCCAATTTTTATGTAATTTTGACATCAAGAACTTAGGTGAGTTGCACTATTTCTTGGCAATTCAAATGAACAAAAGGCCACCAAAATTGGAAATTGTTTAGCAACAAATGAAACTATTTGTAAAAAATGCTCAAGATTTTTAGGTCCTAAGATGGATAAGTGCAAATCAGTTTTCACCCTACCTCAAGTGGGATCGTGCTTGTCCAATCACATGAGTCCTAAGAGCCAATTAGAAGAAGAGGAGATGGAATTAATTCCATACGTAGTGTGGTTGGTAGCCATATATATGCAATAGAATGTATAAGACTTGATATCGTTGGACATGTTTCAAGGGGATCTTTAGGTACTTATGGGGCACTAATGATTATATTAATTTCTATGAGTAAGATGGAGGTAATGACTATGATGATATGAAAAATGGAAATTCTACTAGTGCTTATATATTTATCTTGTTTTGAAGGAGTTTTGAGTTGGATTAAGAGGAAATGAGTGGTTGCCCAAACAAGTATTGAGGAAGAGAACATTGCAGTTTCTTAAAAAACCAAGGAAGTGCTTGATTGAAGAAATTCTACAAATACATTGGGTTTGAATAGGGGACCATGCCTATTTTTTATGACAATCAAAATGCAATTTCTTTGAGAAATAATCCCAAATTCCTTTCTCAGAAAATCATATCAACACAAAATTCTAATATATTAAAAGTTTTTGAAGTCTAGTGATATAACTCTACTAAATTTTAAGGCCAACGATAAGTTTTCAGATGCTTTACTGAAATGGATTGAAATAAATTAATGGGGCAAGGTGGGGACCCAACCTTGTTTGAAGTTATTTCCAAGTGACAGATTTTTAGAATATGTGAAAATTATTTTTTCAATGCAACAAATCTGATTTTTCTAAGTGCGTCAAATGTACAGTTGGCATGGCCCTTTCTTTCAGAGTGAATAGAATTGCATAAATAATTCAACAATTTCTAAATTTTTGGATTTTCGTTGCAGTCTATCTATATGATTTACAACTTGCTATAATTATTCAAATTTTATTCGATAAATATCAAGAAACATGATCGAAAAAGTTATTTTCTCCCACCATTATTCAAAAATGGAACCCCATACAGACACATTAGGAGTCTCGGACTCGAGTTTTTCCTTTTATATTTCCATTCCCCTCCGCACGTCCCTCCCACCCCCCAAATGTGTTAGGGTCACTATCGGATTTTCATGACAACCACAACCTCTAAGATAATTTTCATTAGATATTTCTGGCCCTTCCTGTGAGAATGGCCATATTATGAACTTCATGTTGAATTTATATTTTTAAGAACATAAAGATAATTGGAATGGTGACACTTGCATCTCATAGATGGAAAACTACTTTTCCTATTATAGAGAAGTGTGGTAAAAATCAAACAGTTCACTTAGAATTAGCTGATTTTGACTCAACTTGGTGACAAAACAAATTGAATTTGTCTAATGAATTCACAAAATACATGTCAACAACTGGCCTGGTCTGAGTCGACTCATTCTGTCCAGTCACATAATGACTCTTTCAAGTCAATGTTAATGTTATAATATTATTTTCCATCCTAGGAGTGTACCTTAGAGACACCTTGATGAAGCACTATTTTTTTCCCTGGGAAAAAAATATTACCAGGTTCATGACTCCCTATACACTGACAAGGAGTGACGATTTCTTAATTCCCTGCAGCAGAAAGTGATGAACTATTCAAGCTTCTAGATTTGCTCATTTTCAAGGGGATCATTTTGAAAAGGTTTGAATTGTCTCATCCAATGGCTTGGTAACTCATACTGCACTCTAAATTTACCAAGACCTAGGGGTTTATATTAATCCTCTCCACACCAAATATATATAATGAAGCCACTCCAGATAGATATATGTAACTACATACTACTGAAAAACCTTAGAGGGAGATTTCTTTCTGGCATAGGAAAACTCGTGGTAGCAAGAAAGCTCTCTCTAATATTTTTCAGCAAAATGTAGTTACATATCTCTCTATATCTCTCCCTTAGGAATGACTTCACTACATAGACTTGGTTAGGAGAGGAGAGGATCATTCCAGGCCCTTATGTCTTAGTGAATTTAAAATCTAGTATAAGTTCTCAGGCCATTAGATGGGGTAATCCAAATCTTTTCAAACTAATCCCCTAAAAAATGAGAAAATATAAAATTTTGACAAGTTCATTGTTTTTTAAGGCTTTAATAAATCATTTCTCCTTGCAGTAAGGCAAAGGGATATGAATTTCTCCTTGTGAGTGTACAGGTGGCATTGAACCTGATCATCATTGTTTCTTAGGGCAGAGAAGTGGTGCTTCAAGAAAGTGACATCAGGTGTCTCAGGTAAACTTTCAGGATGGAAAATAAGCTTCTAACAATTAGTGCTTGATTTAGACCCATTTTAAAACAAATGAATTATATTAAATTTAACCAAAAAAAATCAAAAAATATAACCTTATATTACATATTCAGAAGCATCCCTCACCTCATTTATCATTCACTATTGTCATGGAGAGAGCTTGCACATGATATGTTGAGTAAACCTTCCCTATTGTTGCAGCTCATTTGGGTTTGATTTCATAGGGGAAACCATTTTTTTGAGAAAATAACATATACATATTTCTACAGTTATCAGCAGAGCCCCTGGATCCTTTTTATAATTTTAGCATATGCCCTTGGAAATAATTCTCTATAGTGGTCTAACCTGAGGATCAAACTTGCAACGCTCACCGTCTGTTTGTTATGAAACAAGCTCTAAAAATAAAATAAAAGAGAGATCAACACCTTAGAATCCAGCCACTTCAAGGGGGAAACCTCCTTTACATTACATAAATGAACAATTCTTGGATGATTCAAATGACAAAATAACATAATCCTAGTCGACCTAAAAATAATAATGTAAGGGCACAACAATAACAACATTGGGGTTTTATGGGGCACAATAATAAAAATATGGGGACTACAGGGGTATAACAATCACAATAAGGGGGATACACTAACAGAAATAAGGGACTACACTAGTAATATAGGGACCTAACATGCCCCTCTCCTTCAAAAAAGTGTTGTCCTCAACGCTTGAGTAGCTCTGGATTCTTTTGTATAAAATTCTCATCCTCCCATGTGGAAAATTCAGTGGATAAGTTCTTCCACTCAATGAGATACTCTGAAATTGATCGATTTCGTAACTGTCAAGTTCTTGTCTCCATGATTGCTTTAGGTTCCAATATTATTTTTACTTCCTCATCAAGTTTTGGAAATATCGTTTGAAATGGAATTTTGTCACCTATAACCTTCTTTAATCATGAAACATGGAAATCTGGGTGCACTCAAGAAGAAGCAGGAAGCTCCAATTTGTATACCATAGTACCAATATTTTGCAACACCTTGTAAGGACCATAGTACTTTGGAAATAATTTATTATCCTTCTTAGCTTGCTTGAGGGAAATTTATTTATATGGTTATAGTCGTAAAAATATCCAGTATCCAACATCAAAGCTTCTCTTGCTACAATGTTGATATGCCTGTTGTTTCATTCAATTTTGTGCCAAATTTAGGTTATCCTTTAAGATTTGGAGAACTTGTTGTTGATGCTCAATGTGATCTTCCACTGCTTGAAACTTAGAATTTTCTCTTAAATATGATGTGATGGATGGTGGATGATATCCATAAAGTGCCATAAATGGGGTCATTTTTGCTGTAGTATGGAAGGAAGTGTTATACCACCATTAAGCCAGAGGTAACCACTTGACCCGTTGTGTTTGTTTATCAAATACAAAAAAACTAAGATATCCTTCCAAACATTTGTTCACTATCTCAGTTTTCCCATTGGATTGAGGATGATAAGATGAGCTATGGGATAGTTCAGTACCCAAAAAAGAAAATAATTCCATCCAAAAATTTCCAGTGAAAATGGAATCTCTGTCGCTCACAATAATCTTTGGGTTTCCATGTAGATTTTGAATTGTTTCGATAAATGCAGTAGAAACTGCACTTGCTTTAAATGGATGAGAAAATGCAAAAAAGTGTGCATACTTGGTAAGTCTACCAACTACCACCATGATGACACTCTTTCCTTCGAACTTAGGTAAACCTATGATGAAATCCATTGAAACCTCTTCCCAACGTTGACTTGGAATGGGTAAAGGTTGTAGCACTCCCAGGGTCTTAATTGTCTCAACTTTATTTTGTTGGCAAACCAAACATTCTGCTACAAAATTTTGAATATAAAATTTAAGGCCATCCCAAAAAAATTGTTTCTTCACCTTGTGGTAAGTTTTTAAAAATTGTGAGTGTCCTCCTATGGGAGAGGTCTGCAATTCCAAAATAATTTTTTGTTTTAGTTGGGAATTCTTACAAATATATAAGTGATCTTTGTACCATAAGGAAATAATTTTCCAACTAAATGTATCAGATGTACTGGAATCTTGCTGCAACTTTTGAATGAGTGTCCACACTTATTTTTCATTCTTCCATTCATCCCTTGCTTCGATTATCCAATATTGTTGGATAATAGAAATGGCACAAAGCAATGCTTCCACCTCCTCATCCTTTCTTGAGAGTGCATATGCAACAACATTTAGCTTCCCTTTTTTGTAGATGATTTCAAAGTCATAACCCAACATCTTTGTGACCCATGTTTGCTACTCTTTTTAAGATATTCTTTGTTCCAAAAAGTATTTAAGACTATCATGATTTATTTTTACTTTGAAGTGTCTTCCCATTAGGTAAGGTCGACATTTCTTTAGTGCATGTAGTATTGCCAACATTTCCTTCTCATAAATATCCTTCTATAAATAATTTCCTTTGATTGGACAACTTTCAAAAGCAATGGGTCTTCCTTATTACATTATAACATCACCAATTTGATTTCATGACACATCACATTCCACAATAAAGTTTTTTGTGAAATCTGGCGTAGCTAAGATTGGTGCTAGGAAAATTTCCTCTTTAATGTGTTCAAAGGCCATAGTTGCTTCAGGAGTCCATGAAAATGCATCTTTCTTCAATAATGTTGTTAGAGGTGCTTCTATTCTCCCATAATTCTTAAAAAAGCTTTCGATAATACTCTGTTAACCCGAGGAAATCCTCACAACTGCTTTATGGTTGTGGGGACTTTCCATTCCTTAATGGATTTAACTTTGTTAGGGTCTACCTTAAGACCCTCCTGAGATACAATATGACCCAGATATTCCACCTTTTGTACTCCAAAGAAACATTTGGAGGTTTTTGCATATAATTGTTTCTCCTCAAATAGTTTGAGCACCCTATCAACATGTTGAACATGATCCTTCTAAGACCTGTTGTAGATTAGTATATCATCAAAAAATACTAACACAATTTTTCTAAGTGTTTAAAAATTGAATTCATCAATCCTTGAAATGTAGAAGGTGCATTGGTAACGCTAAAAGGCATGACCAAAAGTTCATAATGACCCTCATGAGTTTGAAATGTTGTTTTCGAAATATCTTCAGTCTTCATTCTAATTTGATGATTTCTTGAACGAAGATCCAACTTGGTAAAATAAACTGCTCCATGTAATTCATCCAATAATTCATCAATCACATGAATGGTAAATTTATATTTAATAGTGAGCTTATTGAACTCCCTATAATCTGGACACATGCGCCATGATCCATCCTTCTTGTGCACCAATACTACTGGAGCAAAGAAAGAACTTTGACTAGGTTGAATTATACCAGCCTCTAACATTTATGCAATCATACGTTTAATTTCGCTCTTTTGGGCATAAGGATATATTTAAGGCCTCATGTTTGGAGGAACACTTCCCAGAATCAAATGAATAGCATGATCATGATCTCAAATAGCTGGGAGTCCTTTGGGAGTTTCAAATACCTTGGAATGATTGACCAAGACTTTTTGGAGATCTGTAGAAATATATGATTTTGATGTTGTAACTTCTAGTGAGCATAATTGTGAAATTACGCCTCGTTGTTCTTTCTTTACAAGTTTTTTCATGACATTAGAGCTTATTATCTTTCTCGGCTTCCCTGCGATATCCCGTAATTCAACTTCCTTTCCTTCTGAAAACAAATTCAAGAGAAGTTCTTGAAAATTAAAAGCTACCATCCCCAAATATTGTAACCATTGTACTCCTAGTACAACATCAACACCTCTTGTTGGAATGGAAAGAATTGTACTATTCAATACATATTCCCCCATGGTTAGATTGATATTATGGCATTTTCCAGAGCAATTTATAGTCCCTCCATTTGCAGCCATCACTTAACACTTTGGTGCTGGGTATAGGAAGCAATTCAATTCCTTGGCTACCTTACAATGAATAAAATTATGGGTACTACCTGAATCAATCAACACTATTGCATTTTTCTACTTGATATGTCCTTCTATATTGAGAGTTTGAGGAGTGGTAATTCATGCCAATGCATTACACGATATGGAAAGGCTCATTTCTTCTTTCTCTAGGGCTGGTTCCTGGTGTTATCTCTAAATTGGTACTGATGGGTTGCTCCACCAGACAACTTAGAGTAACTATTTCAACCAACTTTGAACTGAAGATTAGCCTCTTCAGTTTGAGAGGGCTCTCTCATGGAAACTTATAATTTTCAATTAAAACTCAATTAGATGGCTAACTCTATGACTGTAAATTGATTATGATTTATTGCAGGTTTAAAGTGTAAAGGAATTGCTACCATTGGGCACATGGAGTCAACATCAGACAATTCAATGAAATAATCCTTCTTGTGGAAACTAAGGCAAATGGAATTTTCAATGAAAAGGTAGCACACATTACACAACACGGGAAGAAAACAACAGTTTAAAATCTAAAGGAAAACATAGCAAGTTTCCATGAGTTCTGATTAATTAGATATAAACTAACTGTAGATATTAAACATGAAAGATACAAGACATATAACTCATTGAAAACCTCATTCGAATCTTAGGTGAAGGCGGAAAAAAAATTCAATGTATATTATAAAAACTAAAAGCTTTTACAAATTAGCAGTATAGTGCAATATTCTCCAACCCTTCATTCATCAAATACTACTTATTAATAGGTATCCAACCTTTACATTGAATCTTCCAAATGGCTAGATTATTAAGCTCTTTTGCTGCCACCTAGTCTAACCATAAACTAGATATTTGGAACTAGAAATTGACACCTACTAACTTAGGAGTTAGAGTCTTAACATAACTCAACCACCTATATATTACATCTTTAGCTAAAATATAACCCAACTACATCGAAAGGAATCAAGTGATTCAACAACACTGACCAAAATCAAAACATAAATACCCTCATTGTCTTCATGAAACTAATGTTCCTATTTTTTAGGAGTTGTCATGTTGATGATGTGGCAGCATGATGAGTTGGCATCTCCAAACCCTGATAAGTGTTTTCACTCAGCAAAACTATCCTATGATACTATTTAAAATTCCAGATGGAAATAACCTTTAAAAAACCTCTTTATCCTTCGGTCATTTCCAAAAATTTACTTTGCTGCAAAAACAAATCTTTTTAGGTACTTTTGTAGTGAGATTCTGCACCAAAGAAAGTTAGGCCACTTGTGCTATACACCTGCTACTTCTGTTCAATGGATGGTGTTGAGTGGTCCAAAAAATTTAAATAGAAGCCTTAGATTGTTGAACCCTTAGTTAAACTGAGAGAGGGGGGGGGGGGGTGAATCTCTCAGTTTAACACATTCATGGACTTTTAAAACCTTTTCATTAACACTTGTTTACACCTTCATTTCATGTTCAACTTAACATGTGAGTAATCTTAGAATGTGAGTAGCAAGCATTAAGATAATGTAACAGTAGACTTAATACGAGAGCAACAAGTATTAAGCAAATGATATAAACCAGATCAACACATAAACATCATGCACAGAGACACCAGATATAAGGGGAAACCCATAACGGGAGAAAACCACATCTTATTATTGTTGTGATGCAAAGGCAAGCTCCAACTCCCTCTCACCATTGATTTTCTGTAGGCACCAACCTACAGGAGGCTCCTACCTCAATTCTGTAAGCTACAACTTGCAAGGAAGCTCCAACTCCCATCAATTTTCTGCAGGCACCAACCTACAGGAGGCTCCAGCCTCAGTCAGCTACAACTGACATTTCATCAAGCTCCAACTTGATGTGGAAGCACCAACTCCCATCTATTTTCTGCAGGCTAAAACCTACAGGAGGCTCCTACCTCAGTCAACTACAACTGACATCTATCAAGCTACAAATTGATAGGGAAGCTCCAACTTCATTACTCTTTCAAAAGAAAAACACTTGCTGATTTACCTTGGATATCAGCTTTGTTTTGTACCATCTTCACTGTTGTGCATCAGTCTTCATATCTGCCTTATATCATTTCTGCATCTTCTCATATTCATTATCAGCTCCTCCTTCTTCTCTTCCTCATTGCTTCATTTCTGCATTCTCTAACTTTTCACTGCATCTCGTTCTGCTCCTCCTTCTTCTTATCTTTTCTGCCTCAATTTCGCATTCTCCAACCTCTCTCTCTCTAACCTCTCTATGCATATCAATATGATATTACTTATAGAGATTTTCTTATGACTGTCTGTATTCCTCAAGGAATTTTGAAATGGATAGCCATACCCCTTAGTCTTCTGCCTTCTCATTTCTTTTCCAGCTCACTCAAAAATATAACTGTAGGTACCAATTTAACATTACAGTGGGATATTTGTTCTCTTTTGGAGACTTGCCAATGCATCACAACAATATAAATTAAAAAAATTTACATTCAATTACAATGAAAAATCCAGCTCACTTATTCAGCCTCTTGGCTCGCTGCGCATTTTTATTTTCTTTGACTGTGTCTTTGTCCCCTTTGGCTCTGTTTGTTTCCTTATTCACTGTCACAGGGTAACGGCCATATGCCATACATATGTAACCGTGCTTTTTATATCATGCTAATTGATTCTCGGCACAATAATAATAAGGCGTTTTGATATGTGCACTGCCGTGGTGTATCTACTATGTATCTGTAATAGCGCCTTTTATATATAACACAACTTCAGCTCTCGGCATAATTATAATAAGTTTTAACGTACAAACTGCCGCATTCAATATAACAATATAGAGTCATTTTAATACATAAAAATGTCCTTTCGGACCCACTTGCCAAGCTTGTATTATCCTCAGATGCGATGCGATCACTCCAAATCGATGCGATGCGATGGATCGCTTTACGAATACTTCCAATTGCAATTAATCACAATCACAACTTGCATTTGCATGTTCTGATGCGATGAAACATTGTTTACCTAAATTCAAACATATATCAGTCATGGTTTATAAACCCATCGGGTCCGATCTTTCATCGCAATCGCAACTTCTATTGTCATGCTCCGCTGCCACACATTTCTCCGATGCGATGTAACACTATTCATTTGGATGTGCTGATGCAGTAAATCGCTCCGATGCGATTAGGCCGGAATTCAAACATATATTAATCATAGTTTATATGCCCATCGGGTCCGGAACTCAATCGCAATCGCAATCTTTTGTTAACATGTTCCTCTTGCGAACTTTCTCCGATGCGATTGGGTGAGGGTCCCACCATATAAAACTTTGTTTTTTTTAAACCAAGCGTTAAAACCTTTGGTTCTTTTGATCCTCATCTTGATTTAATTCTGCAGAATGAATTGATGTATTCTTCCCAATAGTGCTTCACAGTCTTCCCACTTGAATAATTGTGCAATAATACAAATCAACTAGAGTTCAAATTCTCAAAAACAATTCATCTGCAAACTCTATACTTCATAAATAAAACCCCTGTATTAAACCAGTATTTACATGGAGAAATTCCTTTCAGGCCTGATATTCAATCAGTGGCCTTTCTATCCTCATTACTCTGTCTCTCCAGATCTGCTACTTCAGCTTTGTCTGCTGCCTCTGTTCCTTATCTGCCTTGCTGCCTTTGCTACCTTTGCTGCCTTTGCTACCTTTGCTGCCTTGCTACCTCTCTGCTTCTTTGATATCTCTGCTGCTCTCTTTGCTGCCTCTACTACTTGTCTTATGCTCTCTCTGTTGCCTCTGCTTCTTGTCTGCTTCTTTTCTGCCTCTGCTACTTCTTTGTTGCCTTTGCCTCTCTGCTACTTTGCTTCTCTCTTTGTTTCATCTGCTCCTTAACTGATGTTACTCCTTACTTCTCCTTTTGCTGCCTCTGCTACCTCTCTACTGCCTCTGTAACCTATTCTGCTTCTTTTTGTTGCCCTGCTTCTTTAAATGGCCCTGTCTCTGCTACTCGACCCTCTCTACATCTTGCTGCCTCTTTTGCTATTTCTCTGCTTCTATGCTGCTCTCTTTGCCTTGTTGTTGTTTCAGGTGTTCTTTCTTTTCCATCTCCGTTGCCATAAATGAAAAAATTTCCAATAGTCTCCCCCTTTGGCATTGATGGCAACACATCCACCAATAATCCAATGCTCCCTCCAAGTCTTTCTCTGCCTGGATTATTTTAGAAAACCCTATCTTCTGTTACTTACTTTTCCTCCCCCTTTGACATCAATGGCAAAGGGTTGCACATTTCTTAGTGTAGATTCTGTCTTTGCATTTCTTCTCTCTGATTTGTGTTTAGACCTTCTTCTTCTGACTTTGTACCTTGCTACTCCAAACTGGTGTACGAGAGTTGTTGAGAGAACAATTTTGAAGATAATTGAACTTGAATAACCATACAGTCTCTGTCTGATGTAGTGTTCCAATACATTTCAGTTGAGGAATATTGTAGATGGAATATGTCTTCTTTTGCAATACTCATGTGCAGTACAACATTTGTTCAATTGTGATGAAGCCAATATATCCTTTATTGTTGTGGTATACCTTTCCTGCCTATTGGTGATGATATGAGCTAGGATGTTGATACTATCCTTAATAGCTAAAGGTTCTTGTTACAGATGTGATCAATGAATTAAACGGAATTTGATCTAAGAGATCAAATGCCTTTACTTGCTTGGACAATGTACATTTAAAACAACCCTTGAGGCTAGATACATTCAATTTATTGTTTAATATTACTTATCAGCCAAGCACTTTTCTTTATAACATAAGGGGGTATGTATGTCAGTGATCAACCTCTTTTCAATGGTGAAATACCTGCAATTCTTTTCTGTTGAAGTATGCTTGAGATGAATCAATAACAGACTTTTGAGCTTCAACTATTAGATTAACACAACTAGTCCTTCAGATTTTAGATACTTCAACTATTCTATCATGTTGATCTTCCACAATAACATATTCAATATGCTTAATTGATATCTCAACAAACAGACTTCACATGGTGTTATGAATGATTTCAAGAGAGAGGCCTTGAAGATATATGTACTGACTTCATAAAGGCATGCAATTATATATAGACATAGATACTGCTTCAATGTTCAATACAATGCTTCAGGTGTACACAAAATAATGATCCTTTAGCTCTGTTGTTGATCTTTTCATGCTTGAATAAAGTGAATAACGTTGGGTATACTACCGTGATGTACTTTTTCCATAGTCCTTTGATCCTGAGGACCTGTACCATACTACTGCTCCACTAACAACACTTGATATTCTACTGATAGGCATGCTTCTTGTACTAAATATCCATTGAAACCACTTTCACTTTAGCTTACACATGAATCCATAGATAAGACAACCTTCATAATTTCTGCTATTGAGCTCTCCACTGATTTCAATAATAATCATCAATATACTGAATTTGATCTTAGCCTCATTAATCTTTTGCTCTTTCTGTCATTCTGTTTAGAGGAAAGTCACAGCATTTTCCTTTCTAGAACTGCTCCAGATTCACTGCGGTTTTAGATACAATTCAACTGTTCTAACATAGTGATCTTAGGGAAGACATCTTCAATTTATTTCCTAGGACTCTTCATGGGCAGATCACTAAGAAATTTATCACTTACTTCACTGTACTCCTTCAAGGGGACTTTTCATAGATGAGTGATGTAATGATATTAATGATGACAGGCACTTTTCTTACTCATTCTTCTTAATGTGATTCATTGTCAATTCTAGCAGTATGATGCACAATGTGATCATCATTTAAGGTGCTGATGTCTTCTTTCTATTACCATGGCTTCTTGTTGCCTTCTCTTCTTCCCACAATCTATCAGCGATTGAAAACTTCAGATAATCTTCTTCCTCTATAGTTCTCTGTTAGAGGAATTTCCTTTCCCTTCCTGATCTCATAGTTGTTCTCATTGTAAGGAGTTCTTCTTAGACTACTTTTATGGGGACTATTTATGAACTGCTCTCCCCCTGAGATGTTGCTTCATATTTTTCACTGATTAGATATTTTCATTGCTTCCTAGAGCAGCTCCCCCTGAGACTATGATAGATTCTTTATGTTATTGAGATAATAGGCTCCCCCTTCCTCTTTTTCTTCCATACTTTATTGGAGTTCATCATATTGTCTACACTTCTTTTAGATTCGTAGTTTTGTTTGATTTGCTTTGTTTCCATCATCTGTCTAGAGTTCTTTAATATATATGGCAGTTTACAGTCCTTTGCTTTGTGGCCAAGCTTGAGGCATACATAACATCTTTTTTTTTCAAAGTACATTTGGGCTGGAGTATAATATTTTTTTCCCCCTTTTGAACTTAATTTACAATCAACAAGTTTATGTCCAAAATTATTGCATGCATAACAGTAGCCATGGAAATAATTTATGTACCTGGTGAAGGATTGTCTTTTCCATTTGCTTGCTTGAGGGGTTCTTCTCTTTTGCTGCATCCTTTTCTGGTTGGACTGGGTTTGCTTTGTCTTACAATATGCTGCAGTGTGTCCTTGTTTGTGGCAGGAAAAACAAGTGATGCTTCCCATAGGAGGAAAGAACCTTCTTTGACATATTCCAAATTTATTCAATTCATCCTTAGGAGCATATGAGCCTTTAGCAGTTGATTGTTTCATCCTCTCATTCTCTGTTCTTTCATATTGCTGCTTGATTCTTTTTGTTTCTTTACAAATCTTGTTCTTGTTGGCTTCTTCTTATGTGGGAATCTTTTGAGCTACTTCATTTTCCTTTACAGCTTTTAAAAAAATGATTTTCTTTTTATCTTATGCCTTGGACTTACTGGTTTCTCCTTCATATCCTATCCCAATCTTTATGAGAGGTGACCTTTGTGCATTTATAATTTGGTCCAACTGTCCAGAGCCTTTCATTAGAGGTGTATTCATTAATAGTTCTCTTTGGGCTTTTTCTGAGTTCTTTCTTAGGCTCACTACTTCTTCTTCCAATCTTTCACATTCCTGACTTTTCTCTCTCATTTGTTGCAACAGAGTGTCTTCTACTTTCTTTGCCTCTTCAAGTTGTGTCTTCAGGCCAATAATTTCTTTCCTATCTTCATATTCTTTCTCATCACATATTTGTACCAATCTCTTAAGGTCTTTGTTTTCATTCTTCAATTTTTCTATTTCAGTCAGAGCTGTGTAAGGTTTGGCTTTTTCTTCAGCTGCAATTTCTTCATGGCTCTTACTACCATTCACACTAGCAGGTACCTCATTTGATTGAACATCTTCTTTTTGACATGAATTTCTCTTTTTCTTAATTCTCTTCTCCTTCTTGACAATGCAATCCTCAGTGTCTACTCCATGCATGAAATGCAGTCTGTCCCAGATTTCTTTTGCTGAAGTTAAATCCATTATTAACTCAAGATCCTTGTTATGAATATTGTTATATATCACACATTTTTCCTTGGCATTCCTCTGTTTTTCTTTCACCGTGGGTGAGTCTTTGCAGTAACCATCACATACAAGCTTCCATACCTCAGGTTCATAGGCCATTAAACCTGTTTTAACCTTATCTCTCCATTCAGGAAAGTTTGTTGTATTTAACACAGGTGCATTTTGATAGTCCATGACTCAACTAGATCTCCTTCAAGATATTAAGCTTACACCAAAGGAACCGGCTCTGATACCAATTGTTGAACCCTTAGTTAAACTGAGAGGGGGGGGGTGAATCAGTTTAACACATTCATGGAATTTTAAAACTTTTTCATTAACACTTGTTTACACCTTCATTTCATGTTCAACTTAACATGTGAGTAATCTTAGAATGTGAGCAGCAAGCATTAATATAATGTAATAGTAGACTTAATATGAGAGCAGCAAGTATTAAGCAGATGATATAAACCAGATCAACACATAAACATCATGCACAGAGACACCAGATATAAGTGGAAACCCATAAAGGGAGAAAACCACATCTTATTATTGTTGTGATGAAAAGGCAAGCTCCAACTCCCTCTCACCACTGATTTTCTGTAGGCACCAACCTACAGGAGGCTCCTACCTCAATTCTGCAAGCTACAACTTGCAAGGAAGCTCCAACTCCCATCAATTTTCTGCAGGCACCAACCTACAGGAGGCTCCAACCTCAGTCAACTACAACTGAAATTTTATCAAGCTCCAACTTGATGTGGAAGCACCAACTCCCATCTATTTTCTGCAGGCTAAAAACCTACAGGAGGCTCCTACCTCAGTCAACTACAACTGACATCTATCAAGCTACAACTTGATAGGGAAGCTCCAACTTCCTTACTCTTTCAAAAGAAAAACACTTGTTGATTTACCTTGGATATAAGCTCTGTTCTGTACCATCTTCACTATTGTGCATCAGTATTTATATCTTCCTTATATCATTTCTGCATATTCTTAGATTCACTATCAGCTCCTCCTTCTTCTCTGCCTCACTGCTTCATTTCTGCATTCTCTAACTTTTCACTGCATCTCGTTCTGCTCCTCCTTCTTCTTATCTTTTCTGCCTCAATTTCACATTCTCCAACCTCTCTCTCTCTCTAACCTCTCTATGCATATCAAGATAATATTACTTATAGATATTTTCTTATGACTGTCTGTATTCCTCAGGGAATTTTGAAATGGATGGCCATACCCCTTAGTCTTCTGCCTTCTCATTTATTTTCCAGCTCACTCAAAAATATAACTGTAGGTACCAATTTAACATTACAGTGGGATATTTTTTCTCTTTCGAAGACTTTCCAATGCATCACAACAATATAAATTAAAAACATTTACATTCAATTACAATGAAAACTCCAGCTCACTCATTCAGCCTCTTGGCTCGCTACGCATTTGTCTTTTCTTTGACTGTGTCTTTGTCCCTTTCGGCTCTGTTTGTTTCCTTATTCACTGTCGCAGGGTAACGGCCATATGCCATACATATGTAACTGTGCTTTTTATATCATGCTAATTGATTCTCAGCACAATAATAATAAGGCGTTTTGATATGTGCACTGTCGTGGTGTATCTACTATGTATCTGTAACAACGCCTTTTATATATAACACAACTTCATCTCTCGGCATAATTATAATAATTTTTAACATACAAATTGCCGCTTTCAATATAACAATATAGAGTCATTTTAATACATAAAAATTCCCTTTCGGGCCCACTTTCTGAGCTTGTATTATCCTCAGATGCGATGCGATCACTCCGATTCGATGTGATGCGATGGATCGCTTTACGAATACTTCCGATTGCGATTAATCGCAATTGCAACTTGCATTTGCATGTTCCGATGCCTTGCTCCTTCTCCGATGCGATGAAAAATTGTTTACCAAAACTCAAACATTTATCAGTCATGGTTTATAAACCCATCAGGTCCGGTCTTTCATTGCATTCGCAACTTCTATTGTCATGCTCTGCTACCACACATTTCTCCGATGCGATGTAACACTATTCACTTGGATGTGCCGATGCAGTAAATTGCTTCGATGCGATTAGGCCGAAATTCAAACACATATTAATCACATTTTATATGCCCATCGGGTCCGAAACTCAATCGCAATCGCAATATTTTGTTAACATGTTCCTCTTGCGAACTTTCTCCGATGCGATTAGGTGAGGGTCCCACCATATAAAACTTTGTTTGTTTTAAAACCAAGCGTTAAAACCTTTGGTTCTTTTGATCTCACGCCAAAAGATATAATACATATGCTTTGTATTATACCTTTGGTCCCTTGTCCATAAAGCGCTCCATATATATATATATATATATATATATATATATATATAAACATATATATATATATATATATATATAGATATATATATATATATATATAGGCTTTTAGCCTTTGGATATAAAGCACAACCTCTGTACCATGCTGTATATATATATATATAAGCTTTCTGCTTCCGCTTTAATGTAACCTTTAGCTGGGGTAATGATTCTCGAATTTTTTGTAGAGGGGTCCCACCTTATGTTACTTCGTATATAGTGCACTGCACATATACATGTACTTTTCTCTTTCTCCGATGCGATTAATCACTGTTCACCTTGAAATGTCGATGCAATCAGTGCTCGATCCAATGGTCACAAATAACCGTGATCTAATGGTTGTGATTCAATCGCTCAATCAAAATCGCAACATTCAACAACTCATACCCTTGCTCTTCCACTGCGTCGATGCGATTAGAAATCGCCGATGCGATTGGTTTCTTCGGACCTGATAGCAATATAACTCCATTCTATAACCGCTTGAAGTCCGGCTCTTTGTTTAAACACGATTTCAACCTGATATTTAGTATATTTTGGGTGTTTTTTCCTGTAGGACTAGAATGATACAGTACGCCCCCAATTTTCCTTTTAACACAACAATTTCCCTTTAAAAAGTAAAATATGCAGGTCAGCATCAAGGTATTCAGGAAAACAAAAACATTCGAGGCCTCCACGCAGGATCGAACTGCGAACCTTCACACGATTGTAACATTGCCTCCTCCTTCTGCGTTTTCTTCTACAAATCGACTCACAGTTCAACTTCACTATTCATCAACCCATTTTAATCCTGGGTTTTGTATGGAACTACAGTTCCATTCTTGTAGATTCACAATTAAAATATGGCTTCCCTTGCCTTCAATCGAGCCATCATTTCATCATTTCCACGGATGCGTTACTTACTCTACACACTAGCAAATTCACCCTTACCATATGATTTTTCTTCAGTCTCTGGTTTGACTCTTATTTGCAGTATGTATGTAGCCCCTTTCTCAGTTGTGTATATAGAATCCACTCCACCGGTTATACTTGTAGCAAACCCCATGAGGCTCCGATCTTCTACGCCTTCAATTCAACTGTTCCTTTCCTCAACTTCGAACTCCGCTATGTTACCAGAGTTCTGTTCCTCATCTTGATTTAATTCTGCAGAATTAATTGATGTATTCTTCCCAATAGTGCTTCACATTCTTCCCACTTGAATAATTGTGCAATAATACAAATCAACTAGAGTTCAAATTCTCAAAAACAATTCATCTGCAAACTCTATAATTCATAAATAAAACCCCTGTATCAAACCAGTATTTACATGGAGAAATTCATTTCAGGCCTGATATTCAATTAGTGGCCTTTCTATCCTCATTACTCTGTCTCTCCAGATCTGCTACTTCTGCTTTGTCTGATGCCTCTGTTCCTTATCTGCCTTGCTGCCTTTCCTGCCTTTCCTGCTTTTCTACCTCTCTGCTTCTTTGCTATCTTTCTTGCTCTCTTTGCTGCCTCTGCTACTTTTCTTATGCTCTCTCTGCTGCCTCTGCTTCTTGTCTACTTCTTTGCTACCTCTGCTACTTCTTTGCTGCCTTTGCCTCTCTGCTACTTTGTTTTCTCTTTGTTTCATCTGCTCCTTGACTGATGCTACTCCTTACTTCTCATTTTTTTGCCTTTGCTGCCTCTTTGCTGCCTCTGTAACCTAGGCTCCTTCTTTTTGCTGCCCTGCTTCTTTAAATGGCCCTGTCTCTGCTACCCGACCCTCTCTACATATTGCTGCCTCTTTTACTATTTCTCTGCTTCTATGCTGCTCTCTTTGCCTTGTTGTTGTTTCAGGTGTTCCTCCTTTTCCATCTCCGTTGCCATCAATGAAAACATTTCAAACATAGATCTTCTTAACCAAGTTAAAATTTATGGCTTTGAACCAAAAATACATATTCAGCAATTACGCAACAAAAACTGGACTTCAAGCTTGGGATATGCTACGAAACTACCTAATTGCCCACAAACTTCACAAAATTTGATTTTTAGGCCTAGAAAAGGTCCATGAGTGTACTTGAGGGTGAAATATGATGGAATAAAACAAAAAATATATGTTGTTCACTGTTACCTCTTCATTTACCATCAGATTCTTCATGAGTAACTTCAATAGGTTCTTCTACAACCTTTATTTTCAAACCCTTCTTCTCTAATTCTACCTTCACCATTTTCATTTGTTCCTTCAATTCTTTGACTTGTCTCTAAATACTATTCCTTTCTGTCTACAACCATAAGTTCCTTTGCCTTGTATAATTCAACCTAGTCAAATTTCTTTCTCTAGTCCAGTAGTATTGGTGCATAAGAATGATGGATCATGGTGCATGTGTCTAGATTATAGGGAGCTCAATAAGCTCACTACTAAAGATAAATTTCCCATTCCTGTGATTGATGAATTATTGGATGAATTACATGGAGCAATTTATTTTACCAAGTTGGATCTTCATTTAGGATATCATCAAATTAGAATGAAGACTAAAAATATTCCAAAAACAACATTTCAAACTCATGAGGGTCATTATGAATTTTGGTCATGCTTTTTGGCCTTCCCAATGCACCTTCTACATTTCAAGGTTTGATGAATTCCATTTTCAAACCCTTCCTTAGAAAATTTGTGCTAGTATTTTTTGATGAAATACTAATCTACAACATGTCTTGGAAGGATCATGTTCAACATGTTGACAGGGTGCTCAAACAATTGGAGGAGAAATAACTATATGCGAAAACATCCAAATGTTTCTTTGGAGTAAAAGAGGTGGAATATCTGGTTCATATTGTATCTCACGAGGGTGTTAAGGTATACCCTAAAAAAACTAAATCCATTAAGGAATGGAAAGTCTCCATAACCATAAAGGAGTTGTGCAGATTTCTCGGGTTAACAGGGTATTATTGCAAGTTTGTTAATTATGGGAGAATAGAAGCACCTCTAACAACATTATTGAAGAAATATGCATTTTCATGGACTCCTGAAGCAACTAAGGCCCTTGAACATCTTAAAGAGGCAATGTGCCTAGCACCAGTCTTAGCTACGCCAGACTTAACAAAAACCTTTATTGTGGAATGTGATGCCTCAGGAAATGGAATTGGTGTTGTTTTAATGTAAGAAGGAAGACCTATTGATTTTGAAAGTCGTCCAATCGAAGGAAAGCATTTACAAAAGGCTATTTATGAGAAGGAAATGTTGGCAATACTACATACACTAAAGAAATTGCAACCTTACCTAATGGGAAGACACTTCAAGGTAAAAACTGATCATGATAGTCTTAAAAACTTTTTGTAACAAAGACTATCTTCATAAGAACAAAAAAAATGGATGACAAATATGTTGGGTTATGACTTTGAAATCATATACAAAAAAGGGAAGCTAAATGTTGTTGCAGATGCACTCTCAAGAAAGGATGAAGAGGTGGAAGCATTGCTTTGTGCCATTTCTATTATCCAACCAGATTGGATAACTGAAGCAAGGGATGAATGAAAGAAGGAAAAAGAAGTGTCGAAACTCATTCAAAATTTGCAGCAAGATCCTATTACATCTCATACATTTAGCTGGAAAAATGATTCCTTATGATACAAAGATCGCTTATATATTTGAAAGCATTCCCAACTAAAAAAAAAGATTCTTTTGGAATTGCACACTTCTCCTTTAGGAGGACACTCGGGATTTTTAAAAACTTACCACAGGTTGAAGGAAGAATTTTTTTGGGATGGCATTAAATCTGATATTCAAAATTTTGTGGCAAAATGTTTAGTTTTCCAGCAAAATAAATTTGAGACAATTAAGACCCCGGGTCTTCTACAACCTTTATCCATTCCAAGTCAACATTGGGAGGATATTTCAATCAATTTTATCACAGGTTTACCTAATTCCGAAGGAAAGAGTGTCATCATGGTGGTATTTGATAGACTTACCAAGTATGCACACTTTTATGCATTATCTCATCCATTTAAAGCAAGTACAGTTACTACTGAATTTATGGAAACAATTCAAAATCTACATGGAAACCCGAAGATTATTGTAAGTGATAGATATCCCATGATTACTGGAAATTTTTGGACAGAATTATTTTCTTGTTTGGGCACTCAACTAGCTCATATCTCATCTTATCATCCTCAATCTGATGGTCAAACTGAGATAGTGAATAAATTTTTGGAAGGATGTCTTTGTTGTTTTCTATCTAGTAAGCGAGCACAATGGGTCAAGTGGTTACCTCTCGATGAATGGTGGTATAATACTTCCTTCCATACTGCAGCAAAAATGACCCCATTTATGACACTTTATGGATATCATCCACCGTCCATCACGTCTTCTTTAAGAGAAAATTTTAAGGTTCAAGCAATGGAAGATCACATCGAGCATCAACAAGAAGTTCTCCAACTCTTAAAGGATAACCTAAATTTGGCACAAAATCAAATGAAACAATAAGCAAATCAACATAACGACAAGATAAGTTTTGATGTAGGAGACTAGGTATTTTTACAGCTACAACCATACAAACAAATGTCCCTCAAGCAGGATAATAAGGATAATAAATTATCTCCAAAGTAATATGGTCCTTACAAGGTGTTGCAAAATATTGGTACTATGGCATACAAATTGGAGCTTCCTGTTTCTTCGCGAGTGCATCCAATTTTCCATGTTTCATGCTTAAAGAAGGTTATAGGGGACAAACTTCCAGTTTAAACAATATTTCCAGAACTTGATGAGGAAGGAAAAATCATATTGGAACCTGAAGCAGTCACAGAAACAAGAACTCGGCAACTATGAAATCGATCAATTTCATAGTATCTCATCAAATGGAAGAACTTACCCACGGAAGATTCTACATGGGAGGATGAGAATTTTATACAGAAGCACCCAGAGTTATTCAAGCATTGAGTAAAACACTTTTTTGAGGGAGAGGGGCATGTTAGGTTGCTATATTACTAGTATTTTCCCTTATTGTTGGTAGTGTAACCCCCTTATTGTTATTGTTGTACTCCTATAACCCCAATATTCTTATTATTGTTCCCTTACATTATTATTGTTAGGTCGGCTAGGATTGTATTGTGACCCCATGGGCCCCTATATATATATATATATATATATATATATATATATATAAGGAGGATTTTTCATTTGTATCATCCAAGAATTGTTCATTTATGTAATGTAAAGGAGTTTTCCCCCTCGAAGTGGCTTATTTCTAAGGCGTTGATCTCTCTTCTCTTCTATTTTTGGAGCTGGTTTCATAACATAGGTTTGTGCACTTTTTAACTCTTGAAGAATGGACATTGTATTTTTTATGCATGCTTATTTTTTCCTATTCAATGGCATCTTCACATTTTTCATAGAAGCAATCTCAAACACTTTGAGTGGGCCTACGGTTAACAACCTGTGCTTCCAAATAGGATGTTACAGGTTCAAGAGGGAGGTAGAGTATGTACACCTCCTTAGAATTTAGTAATCAAATCAAAGAACAATGTTTCTTCTCTCATTCCAGTAACATTACAATGATCTTCCAAAAGGAAACATCACCAATGTCAGTAACATTAAAATTCTCTACCCAAAGGTGACATCTACAATGTCATACATGGGAGGAGCTTGATCTATTTCGACAAATCCCACATGTATTTATGTGTGCATGCTTCTCAAATCATGTATTTTTTTGTTAAAATCATTATTTTGAAAACTGAACCCATTACTCTATTTTCAGTGACTTAAGGTTGAATAGAGTTGTGGGGTCAGATGGCTTAAGTTTTCGATAAGGTAGTGTTGCAGGAGTGCAATTGGATGCTAGTGTAGGAGCAGGTTCAGGCAAGGGCACAAGCCTTTTAAATAGCGTGGCACTACTAAAATTTTGATTTAAAAAGAGGCAATTTTCAAGATAGAAGAATGCATACCAGTTCAAATTAGAATTAACCAATCCCAAGTCTCGCTAGGTTCGAAAAAACACAAGCATTACAACTAAGGTGGGCCATTAAAGCTGGGAGTTTAGGGATAAAATGAGAAAACTGATTTTTTAGGGCTACAAAGAGGGTAGTAATTTTTTTTTTAAACTAGATTAGAAACCGTGAATGTCAATAATTTTAACCAAATAATTTTCTCCAAAAAAAAATTTTGTTGAACAATGCTCTGCTTGAACCAAACTTGTTGTGGAACTGATTTACTAGACATGTCATTAATTTTAAAACCCAACAATTTAAATATTGATATACAATCATACACACCTGCATTCATAGAAGGTGTGGCATCCTAATATTGAAATTGGGGGTTTCCATTCCAAAACTAGAGCATTGATTATTGAGTGGTATATCCTCCAGATCAACCACCTCGTACTTAGCCTCAATGTCCATCATATATGCATCTGAAGAAAGCCTATTCGATCCGATGCAACATCTTCGTACATCACCTCTAATACACTCTTGCTCTCCATATCCTCCTCATTAGTATCAGCATATATAATGAAGCTTGAAAGCATAGGAAAATACTTAAACTGCGGGGGTTTAAGTAGCAAGGTTTCTTTTATTTAACAATTTCCATGGAGCATTGTCATCTAAAGCATCTTCCAATTGAAAACCCTAGCAGATAGACTTGAAATAAACACTATTAGATAAACCCATGATATATATAAACCCTTACTAGACATCCATGGCTAGAATAAACATTTCTATTCAATGCTTGGAGGCTAGATGAATGTTTCTGCACAAAATCCCAACATTGACCTCGTCGGCTTTCTCCATCTACTCCCGTAAAACCGAATTTTGGGCATCCTTCTTAGCCTCACATTTTCATCTACCCCAAGGCGCTGGAAATCATTTCCATAAATGTAATGAAGGTTAAAACCCTTTTCCTAATTATAAAAAGCATATGGTTGTGCCATTTCCATACGTGGCAACCAGATTCCATCTTCACCATAGTGGTAACATAGGTGTGATGTACCCCAACCTCAACCATATTGAATGAATTGGGCTTCAATTCATCCCATTTTCCATTTAAAATAATGGAAACGATATTTTGTTCGAGATTTTTGGTTTTCTTGGTGATCTTCGACAAATTCCACTCATTTTCGATGACTTTATCACAGATGTCAACCATGAGAGCATTAGTTTTGAAATATGGATGTCGAATCCCCAATCTCTCCATCATGTTCCTTAACCTAGATATATCGAGGGCAAATCACTAATATTACCATCACACTACTTAGTCTAGATACATCGAGAGGATATTTAGGGCTAAATTTCCACATATCTCCTCCTCCATATGAAAAAGTCACAAAAAATCCAAGCCACATAGTGCATAGAGGTTTAGTTACGTGTGTAATACCATTTTACTTTTAAATAATTAAAAATATCAAAATAAAATAATTCAATAGGAATAAATAGTTAAGACGAAATGATAATTTTAAGACAAAATGATTATTTCGTCTTTAAAAAATTTCTTGAATACTCTCTTCATGTAGTAGTGATATTTGTGTTCCCACAAGGAAATATGATGCCTACATTAGAGGATGTAGACTACATCATGGGTATCCCTATATATGGTGCCATCATAGAGGCTCAGGTGTTTGATTTTGAATAATAGCTTTCATGCGAGTTGGAGGTAATATATTTCCCTCTCCACCCACAACAAATGATAGCTCTTCTCATTTTATAGCTTGCCTTGAAACCCTATGGTGACTAGGTAAAGACGTGAACAAGCCTCCAGTGGAACACCATCTCTATAGAATTTGTGAAGTCTAAGCTTATCTAAGATAAATTCCAAGCTTGTTATATGATTAATTCTGAGCCCATTCTGAGGGTGAATTTCAAGCCTTGTTTGTGATAATATTTGAGCCCATTTAGAGTTAAAATCAGAGTTTATTATGTGGTGAAGACCGAGATTTTTGGGATAGTTAAGAAGGCCTAAATTTAGCTCTAGTGCAAATATAATTCAACACTTTGATCAAGTTCATTATGGACATTTGAAAGACAATTTGTGGAAAAAATTTGGAGGGATAAATTGGTACATGTTGGAAACTTGTCTATATCAAATTAAGAGAGAGAATAAATTTATGTGTGTCTTGCATGTTATTTATTTGCATGCAACATCCTATTAAATGTTTCAACATGTTGTTTTGACAGCCATAAAATGTAGATTTCTTATCATTCTCTTAAGACCAACCTGTGAAATCTCCTTCTGAAGCACTCTCTCCCCCACATGAAGCTCCAGCCATTAATCAAGATGACACTTTGAGTGATATGATAGAGATAATTGGGAGGCTAAATATTGATTCAACCCCATCTCAATCAACTGAGCAGTCTAGGCCATCTCAGAAAGGTCCTCCAAAATCTTCGACAAAGATACTTGAAAGTGCTTGTCCTAATGAGTTTGGAAATAGAATAACAAGAAGCTCAGCTGGATAGAATGTAGTTGATGTAGACAATCCTAATTCACCTATTTCTATGGATGTTTCTTATGATTGTGAACTAAATGTGTCTATAGATTTTAAACCAACTTCATTCAAATAAGTCGCTTCTCATGATGAATGGAAAGAAGCGATGCATAAATAATATGATTTTTTGATAAATAATGGAACACGGAAGCTGCTTTATCCACCATTGGGATCCAAACCAACATGCTGCAAGTGGGTCTTCAGGAACAAGTATAAATCAAATGGCTCACTTGACAAGCATAAAGCTAGACTTGTGGCATGATGTTTTGCATAGAAATAAGGGTTCGATTATGAGGAGGCTTTTTCCCCCATAGTAAAATGGGCTACCATCCAGACACTCTTTGCCTTGGTAGCTCAGAACAGTTGGAAATTCCATAAAATGGATGCAAAAATTTCTTTCTTGAATGACAACACTTCAAATCCTCTTTTAATTGAGAACACTTTTACAATAAAGTTGGCCAAGAACCCAAATTTTTATGATTGAAAAAAGAACATCAGTAAAAAATACCATATGATTCGACATCATGTTGAGGCCAAAACAATCCACCTATGGAATTGTTCCACAAATGAGCATATTTCAAACATCTTCACCAAAGTTCTTGGAAGGGAGAAGTTTGAAAGATTCGTAGTGCCACCTGTTTTTGGCATCCGATTGGTGCAATACTTGGGTAAAAAAAAATTGGCATAACATAAAAAAATTTAGTAACATGTTTTTTTAACTCTTATGCCACCTTTTCACACCAAAATTTTACTTATTCCTACACTTGAGCCTAATTTTCTTGTAATAAAACTCTTCACTGATTTTCAAAACATTTTGACTGTTTTTTGAAAGTATGAAATTAGTGCTAACAGTTGGCTCCACTGGTGATATTGTCTCCCCAGGAGGCAACAAAGAACACGTTGACCATGTGCCTCATCCATTGGGTGTCTCCCAACCAGTAACCCTGCAACTTGTAAATTGTGCCACACTAAAGTCCATATTGAAACTACAAAATGAAAATGCACTATTGAAAAAAAAAAAACTAAAACTGGAAAGTAAATATCCATAAAGTATGGTAGCATAACTGTAAAATATTTATAATATATAAGAGCTTAATTTACAAAACATGATTAAAGACCTATCCTTTTAGCTATTCGGATCTCTATTTGTCATTTAAACATTAGTCAAATCATTTTAAGATTGTTGTATGCATCCTCTATTATTCTGTGGAAAAGGGACAAGTCATTGTTGAAGTGTAGGACTGAAATTTTTCACACCCTTATAAGCTTTGTATCTATAACTATACCTCATATTCCTCCTTTGTAGAAAAAATGATACATGAACCTGTGAAATCTGTTGAAACTGTACAACTCTTCTATGTAACTGTTTATACTCTTTAATTCCCTTCTTTCTTGTGTTGACTCATATATTCTTCTCTCCTTAGGCTACAAAACCTTTATGACATATTATCATAACATGTCAAAAATAAACTAACTGTCAAAAAAGATAAAATGGAGCATGCCAAACCAATGAGGTAAAATTAAGGTTTTTTCAACAAAATTAGGGTTTCATAGATTGCCTTGTCAATGAGGTAACTTGATCATTATTCCATAACTTCTCCATCCTGACCAAGGGGGTTCAACGTGTCTTAGATTCTTGCCATCATTCTATTACCCTTTTATATAGTTTTGTTAGCTTTTAGAGCTCTTTTCCCTTTCATGTATGCATACTTTGTTTTGCCTTGTTATGTAGCCTTTTTCTTGCCCTTTGAATACTTGACATTCTCTTCTTCATCAATTATCACATGTTCCTTTAGCTTAGTATTAAGTTTTTCCTTAAAACTCGGTCTTAATTTATTTGTAGGATGAGTATGTGGTTTCCTATGGTAAACCTTAGGCTCTATTTCTATGTCTCCATTCCCTATTTCCTTACTCTGTGTTCCTTTCTCACTTCTTTCTATTTGTTGATTTACTTCCTATTTTTGTAACATTTGTGTCTTTTGTCTTCTTGTTTTATTTTTATAGGCCCTAATCTTTGGTTCCTTTACAAGGTTTTGCTAAATGCGCACATGATTATATTCAGCCTCTGTTCGAGGGCTAGTATTTCAACAAGATTTTTAGCCTTACCATTTCTTAGTCTTCTGGGTGCAAGGTTTCTCCATGTTCTGTGACTCAGGGTTTGTATTTGCTTCTCTAACTCATGTATATCTAGTATCTTAATAAGGCCACAGTGACATATATCATGAGGTAACATTTATGGTTTAGTTATGGCCTTAGTGGACATTTTAAATAGACTTTCATGTAAGAAATAATGTAAGTTGATCTTGCCAAAACAAACTAAATGACATAAAAACCTCATATGGTAAAGGTATATTTTGGAATACCTGCCTTCACATGTAAAAAATGGCTGCAAAATCTTTAAAACATTATACCATTCAGACTTCAACATCTTTTGAGGGATTCCCATGCTCCAATTAGGGTTTTGATGTTCTCCTTTTAAGAAGAAGTTGAGATCCACTTTTTGCATCATTAGTTTATTTAACCACTTCTCAACCTAAGTAGGAAACCTCGTGGATTTTGCTATTGAATCTTCAGTGATGACAAACTCCATTCCTTTTATCTAAGATCTGTTTCCATCAAAAGAGTGAATAAAATCATAACACCAACTCAGATTGTAACCATCAAACCGCTGGAAAATCGACTCCCATCTTGCATTTCTAAATAAAGGTGTAACTTCATCACAGACCGTGAACCATACTCCATCTAGTCCAAATCGTCTCACATGACCTGAATTTCCCATTTCTTAACGAAGAAAAGCTTAGCGCTCTCCATGCGTTGTCAAAAATTTATAACAATTTCACATAGGTTTTATGGAAATAGTTGATTTTCACAAAATTTTGGTTTTAACCATCCTTCTCTCCAAACCATTTTTAACATTTTGAAACTTCCTCAAAGAATCACATCAAGTCATATCATAGGTTAAATTTCATCAAAAAAATTTAAAGCATTTAAAATGACCCAACTGATAGTAATAAAACTTTATTTTTTTCATAATTTTGCACGCGCTACGAAAATATTTCATAGCCAGTTGTTTTTAGCATCTGATTGGGGCAAGACATCAGTATAAAAAAAAAATTTCATGACATAAACAACTTTGTTAACATGTATTTTTAACTCTTACGTCACCTTTTCACACGAAAATTTTACCTAGTCTTAAAAGTAAACCTAATTTGTTTGTAATAAAACTCTTAACTGATATTCAAAATATTTTGACCCTTTTTCGAAAGTATAAATTTAGTGCTAACATAATCTCTATGCAAACTTCCCAAATGCAATGACAGATAAGTTGTCTCTAAGCGTGTCAACAAAGATTGAAGGGAAAAAAGAGGAATTGATGTCTGAGAAATTTTGCCAAGAAAATTTGTTGCGTTCTTCATAGTTGGCTACCCCCACAAAACGAGGATCCCAACAAATCTTTGTATTTATAAAAGATAACATGAATGGTAAGTGAAATAGCATCCTCGATATAGGCATGAGAAAATATTATCTTGCGCACTAATGGACTTAGGGTGGACTGTCAGATGCAATTTTGGAGGTGTTAGATAATATTGTCTTAAATTGATATGATTGTCTTAATTGTTAACTATCTTAAATGTGTTTCATCTTAATTGGCATTGCCTTAAGTGGATATTGTCTTAAATATAAAGTTTTATCTTAAAATATTTTTGTCTCAAACTCTTTGTCTTAAATATAAAGTTGTCTTAATTTTTTTTTTGTCTCAAATCTTAAAAATAAAATTTTCTCTTAATATTTTTTAACCATGCTACTATTATTTATATACATGAACGAGATTTTTGTAATTTTGGTATGATTATATTTTCAATATTTCCAACATACTACTCGATTTCGGTGAGGAATTGAACCAATGACTTCACATCAAGGAGTGTCTTAACAAAGCATCGATCTATCCAAGACCCCGTAGATATATATAAATAAGATTTTAAAAATTATGATACAAGTAAATAAAAATATATGTGATTTTAAGGTGTTATTTTTTTATATTATAATTTTTTGAATTTAAATTTAAAGATATACTTATAATTAAAATTGTATTTTTTTATTATTTAAAATATGATTTAAAATGTATGGCTAAATTTAATATCTTAAAAAAAATCCAAAATACTTAAATTGTGTATATTATATAATTCAAATGTGTGAAAGAAATGTATTTTAAAATATATAAATAAATTTAATATCCTAAAAACATTTAAATGATATAAATTACATAAATCAAACTTTTAATTCTATTTCTCATATTTTAAACAAAATTATTTAGCAATAAACAATTTTGAAAGTAACTTAAACAAAATATATACTCCCAAAAAAACAAAAAATTTAAACCCTACCTTTTCAAAAGTATGATGCAAGTCAATAAAAAAATTAAGATATCATACATACTAGCATTTAGACGACACCATAGGCAAGTTAATAGAAAATTAAGATGGGAGTTGTTTTTAATGCTATTTTTTGGAGTTTTTGGTGGATTTTCTGACCGGGCTCGAAAATTTGATGTAAAATCTTGGTTTGTGTTATTTAAACTTGTTTTTCTTACTAAATATATATTCGTGTAAAATTATTAGAGCACAAATACAGATCTAGTTGAAGAATAATTGCACAAACTTGCGAGAATTGAAAAAGAAAAATTGGAATTGAGAATGAATTTTATTCGCCAATATTAGTTTGGGAATTGATACATAAAGAAACTAAGTTAATCTTAGTTTTGCATCAAATAACTATGGATAACTAAAGCTGACTAAAGCTAAGTGTGCTTTATGTTCTGTTAATGTGCACATGCACCACATGCAAGCACTAGAGTTAACTTACTAAAGCCAAGTGCACACCACATGTAAGCACTCGAGTTAACTAGCTAAAGACAAGTCCACATCACATGTAACAATCAAGTTAACTAGCTAAAAAGAAGTGCACATCACATGCAATAACTAGAGTTGAACTAAATCTAATTAAGACTAACTATGTGCATGTACACCAACACTCCCCCTTAAGCATAACTTAGGTGAGTGTGATGCAAAATGAATGAGTCTCGGCAACAAGGCCATTTCTGGTATGCATATACAATGCACGAAAAGAGGAAACAGGGTAAACCTAGTGGGAAGAAAAACCCCCCTTCAAAATATAATGCAAAAAGCAGAGAAAAGGAAATTGCTAAGCAACCGTGTTTGTCACCTCGAGACGATCTTGAAAAAATTGAAACTTCTGCTTAGTGAAAGTCTTGGTGACGATATCAAGAGTCTACTCGAAACTAGCACAATACTGAATATCGATGATCCCATCATGGATCTGGAGGAATAAGCTTCATTTTTGGAAGTAGAGGTATCAACTCCCATGTTTGGATCAAGGATTGAATTTCCTTATACATGGTTGCATACCAATATGGATTCCTGCAACTTCATCATGCATTTGATGATCAAATTCATGTACCCTATATGCATGTATGGGAATGGTTTTCTCTAGGGATGCATGCATGTGCATGTGTGGCTTTAGAGATTCCTTTGTGGATGCATGCATTCACATACATGGTGTTATAAATGCCTCCTTAGATGCATGCATGGGCATGCATGGATCTGTGACTGAGAGTGCATGTGGGGCATCATTAAATTGAGACCTCGTCAGATCTGCATCATCAACATCATCAATAGTAGAAGAATCAAAGTCCTCTTCTATGTTTTTGAAATTAGTGTCTTCAGCACTAGAAGAGGAAGATATTTCCTCATGTGCGATGTCTTCGTTATTGGACAACATAAAATTCTCATCTGCAACAGGTTCATTAACAATAGAAGAAGAAAATTCTTGTTGTTCAACATTGTCTTAAGAGTATTTCTCCACATTATTGGAGTCTTCACCACTTTCATGCCTGCTATAATAACTCGATCTCTTTGCCTTCAAATGGTTTTCTTCTAGACCATTTTCATCACCATATAATCCTTTGAATGTAGTCCAGATTTCATGTGGTGATTCAATATTTATGATCTGATAAAGAATATCACAAGACATAGATAGACACAAACTTCCATAAGCCATGTCAGATCTATTAAGCCAATCTAACTTCTCATCCTCTAACATTGGTTCTGTCTCAATTCCCATGACTATTTGGTACAAGCCTTTCCTCCTAATATGAAGCAAAATCATTGGCTTCCATTCATAGTAATTGTATGGAGTTAGAATAGTGGAAGTTGGGAATTCCATTCTTTCACTTTGTGGTTGTAGCAACAATTGCGGCAATTCTTTAATATTCTGATCCGTAAATCAAATATCTCAATAATTTCCAATGCTCTGATCTTCAAACCTGCAAAAAATTGTTCATGCAACTTCTCGAAGCCCTTGTAGCTCTGATACCATGTAAAATTATTAGAGTACTAATATGGATCTAGTTAAAGAATAATTTCAAAAAATTGCGAGAATTGAAAAAGAAAAATTGGAACTCAGAATGAATTTGATTCACCAATATTGTTTTTAGAATCAATACATAAAGAAGCTAAGTTAAGATTATTTCTACATGCAATAACTATGGATAATTAAAGTTAATTGAAGCTAAGTGTGCTTTATGTTCTATTAATGTGCACATGCACCACATGCAAGCACTAGAGTTAATTAATTAAAGCCAAGTGCACACCACATGTAAGCACTCGAGTTAACTAGCTAAAGACAACTGCACATCGCATGCAATAACTAGAGATGAACTAAAGATAATTAAGGCTAACTATGTGCATGTACACTGACAATTGAACACCCTGAAAAAATCTATGGCTCTTCTATGTGTAGAGTTTACCCATCAAACTTGCAATTTCAATGAATTCCTGCAAGATTTTAGACAAATTAAATTAGAAAAATAAATCAGAAAATTTTTCAAAAAATCTCATTAAGAACAATTAGATTAAAATATTATAAATACAAGACGACGCAATTTCGTTCAGACAAGAATTTTGGGCGAGCAATAACTTTATTTTCCAGAGAAAAAAAAAAGAAAGTTGATTCAAAATAAATTCCTTCACCCAGCATATAAACTATATGTGAGTTATCCAGTCTTCACTTAATTCATGACTTTGAATAGCACTCCAACAACATATATGGGTTAAAAATGCACATACTAATAAAACAGAAGTGTTCTTGATTGTGGGGCCAAGTGAATTGTGTAGTCTGCGAAGTGTGGTTCATTATAGATGGATAATTTTCGTCTAATATATTATCTAACGAATTATATGAAAAAGTATTTGAACAAGTTTTTAAGTTTCAAAGCTAAGAATAATCTATTAAATTTAAATATGATTTATTTATTTACTTCTAAACAATTATTAACTTGATTGGAATTGTACTATTAACCCAATTGAAATTGTATCGTTTAGTTTAGTTTCAATGTAATAATTTATTAATATGGTTAGTCATTTGATTATGTTTTATAACGTTAACATTAATAAGAATACCATTATATTTTCAAGACAACCTCTGAATTATGTGGGGCGAGGCCTGAAGTTCGGGATATGTACAATCTTTAAATGCATATGGTTAATCATTTGATTATGTTTTATAACGTTAACATTAATAAGAATACCATTATATTTTCAAGACAACCTCTGAATTATGTGGGGCGAGGCCTGAAGTTCGGGATATGTACAATCTTTAAATGCACATCTAATCCATTGTTTCTTACAATAGATTTACAGGTTAAGTCATTCCTTCTATGGTAATATTGAATTGTAACACCAGGTTTCTAAGTTTTTTCCTATTAAACTATGCCTTCTATGTTTTTTCAAAACACATGGTCGAAACAAACTTATTCGCATCGACCTCAACTTCGTCTATCCCTGAAAGTGGAGATATTGTGCACCATTGGGAAAGGCAGAAAATCAATATAGGCCAGCTTTGGGAGAAGTGAATTGTTTAGAAGAAACCCTAATTACCGAGGTCAGGCTTCTTATTGAAACCGGAGGCTGCATACAGAAATCCACCCTAATATATTTGGAGATCTCTATATTGTTCTTAAGAAGATCTTAGCTTCAATATGGTGTGTAATTATATATGAAACAATCTATTCAAGAAGGACATGAGAAATATGAATACAAAAAACACGAACATGTATCATGCATGTATTGTTTTGTGGCTTTAGGTGGTGATCACCATTATTGAGATCTCTCAAAATAAAAACTTCTATGTGTTAGGTTGTGTTATCTTTTTGGTTTAGGTAGTGGTAGGATGTATAATCTTTCTATGTTTTATTGATGCAATTTACTAAGAATTTACTATATTCTCTAATTAAATGTTTTTCCACAATTCATTAATCATTTATTAGATTTCATAAGTATGAGTTCCTCTACAACTCATTAATTTATTTGTTCTATCTTTTCATAATTAATAGTTCCCCTACCATTCATTAAGTTATTTACTTTATCTTCTAACATTGTGTTGATCAATTTATGCAGAAATTCATCATGTTTTTTCAAATTATTGATTCAACATGTTGAATTTTATCTCCTATATCACAATTTCCAATGTTGGATTATTATATCAGTTCATCATAGTTTTAGTTGAAGAGTTTAAAAATGAGTAGTTGGCTTGATCAAATCACCTATTTACTTTCTAGTAGAGTGATTTACTTTCTTTTCTATGTCTTTACTTTCCAACAAAGTTATTTATTTGCCTCTCTATGTGTTTACTTTCCAACAAAGATTGATTTACCTTTCTAAAAGAGTGTTGTAGTTAGTTATTAAGTTCCTACAATTTCAATTCTTGGAAGAGTGGTATTAGAATTCTTGGAAGAGCGATATTTCAATTCTTGCAAAGTGTGGTCTGAAGACTTGTGAGAGAAAATTAATGTCCAACTATGTCATATTTAATTAGTACTACAACCTCACTATCAATTAACAAATTGTATTATCCTATATGGACCGCAATATTTGCAAGTTTCATTTGAACACCAGAATAAAAATTAAATGTACAACTTCTCAGTTATGTAAAGTAACTAGGAGTTAATTGAAAGACCTATCACTACCCACAGTGTCTAGAGTTCTCATGCTCATGTGGACTCCACATATTCTCCTTGTTCCTGCTATTCTATCATTTGGCATCTAGGTTTTTCCAAAAGTATAGCTTTGTAACTTTTATGGATCTCTAGATCCCCAACAACCTTGATGTAGGTTCCTGAGTGAATTATTCCACTACCTGTGATTCCTCCATCCAAACTATCTCGCATCCATGTTTTTTTTTAATGGAATTTATGAAATTCTTCCACGTGACTAGATATCTAGATATTCAAAGACTCTAGATCCCTAGTCTTGTAACTCGAAATATCTCACTCGCACCATTTCTGACTCTTAACAAAATTTAAATCTTAACGAAATCTAGATCCTTGGTCTTATCACTTGAGAGATACCATTGACACCATCTACATCTCTTAATAGAATTAGGATCCCACCTTTAACACTTGAAAAAATAAAATTGTTTGTCAGTTTCAATTAAGGGTTATGTTAACTAGTTCACCTGGACACAACTAAGATAACTAAGCACCGATGTTGAAATCTTGAGATTGGTTTGGTTAATGGATTTCAACCATTGAAAAGGAGGAGAATGTGATTTCTAATTATTGACTCTATTAAGCATGTCATCAACCATCGAGAGAACTTAAGACTGGATCTGATGGATTGATTCTAGTCTAGTTAATTATATTTACACATAATCCCACTTGTGGATAAGCTCGCACTCATGGTTTGTACTAGGCCATGTGACCAAGGATTGGGGATAAATACCCCCAATCACCAAATTCCAAACTCAATGCTCAAATTTACTATTTGTTTGATTCCAATATATTTTTTCATCCTAATCCTTGGGATTGAAAGTGACTCTATTGATGTAGAATTTTTTCTAACACGCTCTTGAAGCTACAAAGGTCTTCGATAATCTTAAAGGCATACAAAATTCCTTAATCTCATAAAAATTTACTAGTATTTTCTTCTAAGGAGCCAAAGGGAGCCATTGTTTTCTTTCTCCCCCAATCTAATGCCTTCAATCATTCTTATCCTAGTCAAGGGTACTCTTCAATTGATCAAAAAATCAAGTAGGGATATGACATAGTTGTTCAATCCAACAACTACCATAGTAAGGAAAAAATAAATCACTTGAAAGGCCATATATTCCCACTCCAATCCCTTCAAAAAAATTTACACCAATTCAATAGTTCTTTAGTGAACTCCTTAATAATTTTCATCATACGTTTTATGAAATATCCTTTTAAGTCTCCACTTATATTCAAGGCTTTTAGTTTTGCATTTAGGTACAAATCATCAACAAGATCCTCTGATCATAAATAGAAGATGTAGAGCATCTCTTGCTTTCCTAGAGTGGTACAATCTCCCTTCTTTGAGACTCAATAAGATTATTAGAAAACCCACTAGCCATTGTGGCTATCCATGAGGCTAAGGGGTTAACATCCCCTCCTTCTCAGCCATAATATCTTACTAGAAAAAAGGACTATTAAAACTATAAGAATTAAAGATAACCATGACTAAGTATCTCTCATCCTCATGCTAAAAATAATTATAAAAAATCATAAGAGCAAACTAAAATAAAAAAATTAGGCATCTAAATATTACATAGACAACATATCCAAATTTACCATCATATAGTAAACATGTATCACATATACCAATATGTCCATTCAATACGAAAGAACATAAATATACACAATTTATCGACATAATTTATGTTTCATAAAATATGATTTACATTACTGGTTTAAAGTCCACAAGGTCACTTATATAATTAAGATCATTTATTTCGTACTTTGATGAATGTTGAGCCATGTTCCACACCCCACCACTGGCTCAATTTTATATTTTATTATTTGTAGTTGGACACCCCCAAAACACACCATGAAGTCGCTAGGGAAGTTATCAGTCAACAATTATAGGGTGGAGTCATGAAGGCCATTATCCTTCATTAATTAGTCTCACCAATTCTCTTAAAGTCTCACTAACCCCAGAGCCAACCCAAATTCTTTGGGTGGTTTCTTGGTTGCCTACACAGTAAGAACCTAGAGGGAAACTTTCTCTCTTAGGTTACTAGTGGTGTAATGATGAAGGTCATTTTACTTCATCCACGTAGAAATAATTATAGTATATTTAAAACCATTGAGTCAGGTGCTATTTCATTTGTGTTATGGCCATAATGGGCCTACTTAACACAAATGTAGTCCTTCTCTAATCCATCAATTCTAAAAACTTCCCCTTTCTCAGTGCTTCTCTTTCTCAGCAGACTAATTCCTCGACAATTCTTGGCCCTCTAACTCAAATTAAATATTGCAACACTTACTTCTCTCACCAAAGCATATGAATCATGGTTGTACACAAGTTGTTATGTCTAATAATGTTTTATGCTTCCTTTTATTCAAAGTAACAGTCTTAGACACTCATCCGTCTCTAATTATTTTTCCATGGGTTCCTTTGTTTCATAGGTTTCTTTCCACAAGAGATACTCCTTCGCTCCTACTCGTTAGTGCAAAAACTATTCATTCTCTTGCAGACTTCTCTTCTCTATCTCTTACACCTCCATGAGTGCTAGACTGAATTCTCCTCCTCTTCATTGATAGGTTTCTCTTCTTTTCAAGATTTATTCTTTGATGGATTTTTGTTTCAGAAATATTATTCATGGTTAATTAAAAAAAAATTGTATAGACACCAAAAGTATTATAATATTACTCTACATGTCCCTTGGATAAGCAATTGGGATACAATCTAAGTAATTCCATAAATATGGAAGTTACTACCACATCCTTCCCATTAGATATTTTCTTGGGAAAGTTGAAAATGTTATACTTTATGAATATTTGGCTTAGTCAAATAAATTTATTACCAATGGTTAATTCCATTACTCACCTTTTTTTGATTCGCTCTCCACCACTGGCCTCTCATGGTTTGTATCGAGGATACACCTCTTCACCAATTGTCATTTAAAATATTATTATAATTTTTGGGTCCTTTAACCTAGTTAAATTTACATGCCCATATATGCATCATTAACATAAATAATCACAATTACAATATCTATGGCAGGTTTAAATGATGGGTTGTTACAATGCTCTCCCCATTAAAGGAACATCATCCTTAATGTTCACACTATTTTAGGTGTTGTGCTCAATAACACATTATTCCAGGTATCTTTTATTCATTGCAATAGTTTGTGATATTATTCCTTCCAATTGCACCAACATCATTTCTCTTGTCTAAAAACACCATATTTTGTGTCATTTTTCTTCCCAATGCTTTAAAAATGGAATTTGTTTTCATAGTCTGACCACCTCCACATTAGTGGCATTTTACCGATACCTACATCAAAAAATCGATAAAGCATACATGTGATAACCATTTTCATATACAATCATCAACCTTTTGTTACATAAGATATATTAATTCCTCCAAATAAACACAAATTTCAACAATTGAAATTTCAACTCAGTACTTATTTTTATGGTTGTCATTTGCTTCATGAGATTTCCACATGTAATAAATTTAGCTCATTTCAAGCACAAGAGAAACCGATATAAACTCATGACCCCAATGAGTGTGTGAAATAAAATTATTCATAGAAATTCCATTCAAGTCTTTGCATCCTTGTAGCCACTCACGCAATATTATAGCCAAGGCATCCTTTTTTCTTTCTCTAAAATAGTTTGCATGTTATTAATCGTGGAAATAAAGGCATGCCATAAGGTATCAATGCCACTATAATGGTATTTTTCCTAAGCTTTCTACTCCACAACCCTTATATATCCTTCCTAGATAAATTCATCGTCTCAATTATATTTTAACATATAGTTCTTATGAGATATATTCTAAAATTTTCAATTTTCAATTTATTTTTTCCCAAACCTGCTTCATACAAAAGCTAGTTCTCACAAATGTGAATTTTCTCATAAATTTGATCTCTTTTCAAGTGGTAATATTTTCATCCTTCATTACGCCTTACACTCCATGCCACACCTAAGGAATTTTACCTGCAATCTACAATTCTACTCGATCAAGCAATTTTAGTTTCTCATGCATAAAATCCTTTCAACATAACATTACAACAACAACTAAATTGGTTTTCAAAACCATTTACATGGTCAATCATTCAATAAATTATGTTGCGTTATATACCAATTGGTAGGAAAAAGTATTACATTACATTTTTATGAAATATTATCACAATCATTCATATAACTACATATGACAAATATACTTTCCACGATAGTAAATCAAATTAAATTAAGGCGGAGAGTCTCATTTTTTCTCTCTCTAGTGAGATATCCATCTCGGAATTCATTAACACTTTAGTTTTCCCGCTTAACTTTCTACGAGACTGATGGATTCACCCCACTCACTTCAACAATCAACAAATTTTCAAAAATATTAAGTATTATTGATTTCCATGACATTCATCCATTCATCTCTTTAGCTCATCAAACACACATATACTAAACTTTTAGAAATCATGATCCTATAAAATGTAACGATCTCATGTTGAAAATTTGTACCTATATCATAATCCATTGAGTATTATATTAAAAACATGAATTCACATTGTTGAGCCTTGGTTTTTATATGTTTTATAATGTTAGACAACTCATTTTTCCTAATTTACCCTTTCATCCTCACTTATTCATTGCCTATATTATTACATTTATCCATTTTAAGAGATTTACATTTCAAATGAGATTTAGAAGGTATTTAATTATGGATTTATAATGGTTCCCCATGTTTTTATGAGTATTTAGAATGGAATTTGTGATTTCTTAATTATTCCCAACCTTTTAGCAATTTCAAGAAGTTTTCCAAAAATCTAGTAGCACTTCTATTGCAGGAATTCCCATAGTGTCATGTTTTCAGGGAATATATTTGCCCATCATTTTCAAATGGAAAAATGTGAATTAAAAGATTCCATGACATGGGTTTTGTGCAAAATCTGTCAATTTAGGCAACATGTTATTTCCTGAAAAGTACACAATAAGCAATGTGTGTGCATGTTTTCAAAGAGGATTTCCTAATAATTTCTATAATTTCCTATAGTGTTCATTTTTAAAGTATTTATTGATTTTATTGTTTGTGTCAAGTGAATACAAAATCTATTATATATGTTTTATTTACAATAGTGTTGTTATCCTTTCATGTCAATCAAACCACCTCAACTCTCATCAAATGGCCCATGGGCCTATTAAGCGAATTTTGAGGTAAAAAATGGGCCTATATATATATATATATATATATATATATATATAGAGAGAGAGAGAGAGAGAGAGAGAGAGAGAGAGAGAGAGATATATATATAGACACACACACACACACTAAAAAAATTAACTTTAAAAGAACTTATAAGATTCAAAATGGTGATGTCATTCCCAGGGGAAAATATTTTGGAGGGAAAAGAAGAAAACTACTTTTTTATTGTATTTTTTACTTACCTACTTGTGACTTCACTCAAATTTCAAGATTAAATACTCGTTGGACGTAGAATAAAATTTCACATCCAACGACCACCCACTATGCACACTTCTAATTAGATCCACATTAAAAAAATTGAAAATACATGAAAAAAACATTTTAAACGCAATTTTTTCTTGTATTTTCAAATTTTTAAATGTTTATCTACTCAGAAGTATGCAGAGTGGGTACTTGTTAGATGTGGAATTTGATTCCATATCCAACGAGTGTCTACATTTGATATTTGAGTGAACCTACAAGGAGATAAGTTGAAAATACAATACAAAAGGTAGTTTTCTTTCTTTTTCTTTAAACATTCATGCCTTATTTTATTATTTTAACTATTATTTTATGATTTTCCTTAGAAGTCCCATTTTAGACCTCAAAATTCCCCTATTGTATGGTAGAACCTATGGAAAAACTATCAATAAATTCTAGCAGGAAAAGTGATCCTTTGATGAAAAATTTGTTCTCGTGTATTATGTCATGAGAATACCTTGTGATCTAATTTGAAGGCTATGCTTATCAATGGAATTAGATTCTATTTTCATCTTGCTATGTATGGATTCATAGTTTCAAATAAACATAGGAGTTAGCTTTTCCAATTATGATTCGTGTACAAATAAATGTGTAACCTGTTCTACAAACAAAAAAATGAGGGGGTACTGACGAGGAAAAGGTAGTAAGGGATGTAGGAGGCATATAGAATGTCTAACAAGAAGAATGGTGTAATCGTGTAAAACAAAGTTATGGATATTTCAGTCTTGTTATGGGGTCATTAACACTTTCATTAATATAGATTATGTTGTTTTTTAATGGTATTCTAACTGTGAATCAAGCATCATAGTTTTCTCTACAGTGCATACTCCTCGAGGAGGTCCCCTTGGCTTGTAGATGAACTAAATTTTTATTTAACAAGTTTTTTTTCTCCATAATAGATTTAGTCTTACCATTTCTTTAACTCCTATATTTTATTTCTCTATCATTTCTAGAATAATTTACCATTGCCTTCTTATGCTTGTAATCGACTTATACTTTAATCTTCATTTCATTATGCGCTTTAATATTTTCATGTGTGGTGTACTACAAGAGATATTTGAAATTGTGTATAGAATTTGTTTCTAGATCCATCACAATAGAATTGGTTAATATATCCATGTTTCGAACCATCATAAGTGGTTCATCATCATATGTTTAATTAATCTTGTGATGAATTACATATGATGGTTTGAAACGTTGATATATTAACTAATGTCAATGTGATGGATCCATAAACAAATTATAGACATAATACAAATTGCATAAGCATTATATCTATAATATTTGAATTTTTTTACTCAAAGACTTTAAGAAAGTAAAATCTACAGATCTTGGACCTATAGTTATCAGATCTTCTAGATTTGATTTCAACATTGTAATGTCATTTGAGAGAATTTATTTTATAATTTAATTAAAATACACAAAGTAGCTAAGTCATGGTGTAATATAACTTGTGAATTTAACTTTGGTTCCAGGAAGTGTTATATCGAATGAAGTACTTTAAATTTAGTATGTTTATCTTATAGATATTTTTTTCCTAATATTGGATATATTTTTCAAATCACTTGACATTTTTGGTGCCATTTTTGGGGATATACTAAAGGGATTAGACCCTTGATAATTTGGTTATCTTATTTATTTTTCTATAAATGATTTTTCCTTCATGGAAAAATAAATTCCTATGAAGAACATCTAACTTGGTGAATACAAGGTCTTGGTAGCATGAGGATTCCAAGTACATGAAATGTGGTGTGTTTTCATTTATATGGTTATATAGGATAAATAAGGAGTAGGTGTTTAATTTTTGTTGTTTTTATTTTGAAATTTCCTTTCTAATTTTCATTGTGGTAGAAAATATTTTTCTTTTCGTAATGTAGGAATACCCACCCCATACATTTATCCATGTGCAAGATAGGGATAACCAACCAATAGAAGGATTTAAGAATTCTTAAGAGTTTTTTAGTAAAGAAAGATGTCACATAAAAAACTTTCTCACTTTTTGGTAGCAATTGGAGATAGATTTGCACCTTGGGAAGTGATAGAAGAAAAAAACTTCCATAAGCCACATCTACAACAAGTAGATTTAGAAGTTTTATTTTATCATCCTTGGCAATCTACAAAAGAGATTAAATATCCATTGACTACGTTTTATGGAGAACAAGAATTGGAACCAGAGATTGAAAATTTTCTTGCAATTTTATGCATGTATCCTTTGTTCAAGAGCCAAATATCTAAATATATAAAGGGTATGACAAATGAATACATGCATACCATTTATGATAAAAAACATAGCCAAGGAATAGTGACTAAATTGAATCTTGGTTCCAAACAATTATCAACCCACAATAGTCGTCCCTTATTCATCATTTCTTTGCACCATATCAATCAGTGTAGTTGGTTCCTCAATATTATGGTATTTATCAAAGTGTACCTTTCAAACTTGAATATGAGTACATTTGTGATCTTCATAGGTACATGGAACCGTTATAAATACTCCTGCACTTGAGATGAGGTTTTCTTTCTCAAGTGGGGTAGGGTAGTTTAGAGAAATAAATAAATGAATTTATAAAAAATAAGTAAAGAGAAAAAGAAGTCTAACTATGAAAAATAGGATTATGGCATAGTTATACATAAGCTTTTCTTAAAAACTAGGATTCTATTATAGTTAGACATGAGCTTTTCTTGAAAAATATGTTGGTTGGAAAATCCCATAAACAATTTCTGCATCATGTTGTTGGTTCAATTATGGCTCTTAATATTTTTTTTTTAATTTTCACATTAGAGGGACTCCTTAAGTCCCTCCTCCATAAGTCCCTCCTCCTATCAAAATATTGTTACATTAACTTCAACACATTGTCTAGGATCAAGGTTAGAGATTGATTTGGGAAAGGTTTAATATTATATGGTTTAATGGTATTCATGAAAGCTTGTAACATTTTTTCATATTTTTCAAATAAAAAAGGGATGACATCCCTATTGCATCACCTTTCCCTTCCACAAAATTTCATGTAGCATACTTTTCGATTTTTCATAGCATGTTCCAAAATCTATAGCAATGTTTCAAAGAATTATCATTAATAATCATATAAGCGATATTTCAATGGTAGAGTCCCAAACATAGTCTATCATTATTAATGAAATATTCATGGTTGATAAAGACAATAAAATTATTCAAGTTCATATGTGGTGTGTTCCTTGCAAATAATTTTGTTGCCAAAAATGCTTTCCATGATCACTTTTTAGAAGCCATCAAGTATATTTTTTTGTATTAGCAATAAGAAGCTACCAAATCAGCCTTCCCACGTCTTTAGTTGATTGTTTTAATGAAGATTCTATCTATTTTGGTAGAAATTCTCATCTATAGGAAATCTGATAGAGTATAATCTACAAGAAGTCTAATATCAAAATCCAATAGCAGATTGTCATCTAGTACAGTAAATCAGGTAGTGAAATTCGGTAGCACCTTGATGTTTGGTATAGTTTTTCCTTTCATTTAGGATGATGTTGTTATGCTCCTATTTTATTCAAGCCATACTTATGACCATTAGATTGAGCATGAATATCTGATCAAATACATAGTCAACATATTTTCCAAAGTCCAAAATCAGTTAATTATTTTGGTCATTCACTCTAGTTGGATGCTCCACATCAACCATGATGATTCTATAGCCAAATCAGCCTCCCTTATTTGACAACAAGACAAACTAACACTTGTATATATCTTGTCCTAAGTAATTAAAATACAAAAGATATGATGGTTGAGAGATCCACTTGTTCAAAGGATAGTTTTAACGGTCACAAGCTATTCCTTTCTATGATTTGTAGATTGTTTTCATCCACTAAACTAATCGTTTAGTTTATTATAATGAAATATCCAGGAGAAACTTTATTTTATATAGTAGGTTTATCATTCCTCTATTTTGGCTTAGCTACAATCAATTAGCAGTTAATTTTTAGAAAACCAACTCCATTTTATAGACTACAACATCTTAGTTCAATAATAAGAAAGGGGTCATCAATTCTAGTAGCAGTTATCATATTTAGCACAAAATTTCAAATATTGGTTTATAAAATATTATTAACTCCCTTAGTAGCACAAGTATTCATGTTCCAACAACAACTTCTTCCTTCACATCAACTGGAGAAAAAGTAAAAGAAGAAATAATTAGGTAAATAAATTTATATTTTTACTTAGTCATCTAACTTGGGGTTTTCTATTATTAAACTCTTGAAGTTATTCCATACATCCTTTCATGCATTTCCATTTATTTCATATTCCTTCAAATTTTATTTTCACTCCCTTAACCACTATCCTTTCCTGTTGGCACTGAAGTTAAAAGGTAAAACAAATTTTCGGACCATTCATGTCTTGCATATTATGCCATATTCCATAGTAAAATCATCATCACAATCTTCCATGTCTTGTACCTACAATAAATATTTTCGAACAGAGAAACTTCAAATAGTGTACTCTGACCTAGTCAATAGCACACACCATTTGAGCCCTGTTAATTTGCATTCCCTATCAAAGTAATAAAATAAAATATAAAAGGGAAATAACCTCAATAGTCAAACAAGGATATACAAGTATGTATGAACAAGGAAATACTCATCCATAGATTTATTGCATGAAGACATGAAATGAATTGAGTGTGGGGGATATGTTGAGCCTTGGTTTTGACATATTTTACAATTTCGAAAAGGTCATTTTGTGTAATTTACCCTTCCATCCTCACTTCTTCATAACCTATATTATTGCATTTATACATTTTATGAGACTTACATTTCGAACAATATTTATTAGTTATTTAATTATTTACTTCTAATGATTCCACATATTTTGATGAGTATTTAGAATGGAATTTGTGATTTCCTAATTGTTCCCAACATTTTAACAATTTCACAACATTTCCATAAATCTAGTAGCACTTTTTCTACGAGAATTCTTAAAGAAATTTTTTTTTAGGGACAATATTTATTCATCATTTGAAAATAAATAAAGATGAATAAAGAAATTCCATGACATGGGTTTTCTATATAATATACCCATTTAAGTGAAACTTGAGATGGTATCTTAGAAAGTGCACAAAAATGGATGTATGAGCATGTTTTCAAACAAGATTTCATAATAATTTCCATAATTTATTGTAGTGGTCATTTTTAAATCATTTATTGATTTTATTAGTTGTTCCTAGTAAAGAAAAAATATAACATATGAGTTTCATTTAGAATGTTTTTTTATTCTTTCATGTCAACCAAACTTCCTCAAATCCCATCAAATGGATTGTGGGATTATAATCACACCTATGGTTATATTGTCAACAAATGCCAACAAGTAACATGATCCTTGGATGAAAAATATATTCTCATGTATTATTTCATGAGAAAAACTTATGATATAATTTGAAGATTGTCCTTGGAAAAGGAATTGGTTTCTATTTGCATCTTGTTATGTATGGATTTGTAGTTTCATAAGAATCAGGGGATTCGGTGGTATCAAATATAAGCACTATAAATTTAAGTATGCAATCTAATTTTCAAACAGAAAAAGTATTGGGGAGGATGATACAAAGGTAGCAATGGATGTAGGAGGAATAGAGTCAACTCTGACAAGAACAATGATTGAACAATGTAAAAAAAATCTATTGATAATAGAAACTTATTGATGGGTCATTAACACTTTATCATTGTATTTCGCTATAATTTCATGAATAAAAATTCTATTTTTGTTTAGTGGTATTCTGATTGTTAATCAAGCGCTGTAATTTTCTCTACAATTCATTCTTAACTAGGAGGTCCACGTGGCTTGGGAATGCATTGTATTGTTATTTAATTATTTTAGTTATGCATAATAGATTTATTCTTACCATTTCTCTAACCCATAGATTTGATTTCATTACTATTTCATACAATAATTTACCATTGTTCTCTTACATATGTAATTTACTTATGCTTTACTCTTTGTTCATTTTTTCTCTTTAATTTATACTTGTGTGTTAACAACCATCTGTGGTGTGCTACTAAAGATCTTATAAATTGTTAATCTTGATATTCTAAGAGAGTGAAAGCTACATGACTTGGACCTACAATTATAAGCTATTTTGGCTTTGATTTCAATAATGCAATTTCATTTGAGTCAATTTATTTTATAGTTTGATTAATCTAGAAGAATTAATTAATTCACTGAGTCGGCTAACTTATGAATTTAACTTCAGTTCTTGGAAGTGTCTTATTAAACGAAATACTTTTGAATTTAGTATGTTTAGGTATAGTTTTCAGCCTAATCCTACACATATTTTTCTAACATCTGACATGTTTAAAAACTCATGAACTGATAATTTAATATCTCGAATATATACATATGAATCACCCAACATACATATCAACCATTTTATGGCCATTTGTATCCACTAAGGATTATCATAATTCATATGCATGTTCCCTAGTAGCATTATGAGCATCATACATATTCTTGTCTAATCACATTAACTAAAAACAATCATACATCCGAGTACATTATACCATTTATAACACCATCACAATGTAATGAAATCATTACCTCCAAATATAGAAACTCTTGTGCCATTTCCCATGACCTTAAGCATAAAATGCAATATTTCATTTACTTCATGCATCACACATGTCCATGCATTACCAAGCATAAAAAAATATTAACCTATGAGTTTATAACTCACTTATCTCACTATTGTTCACCATGAAAACTCTCACATGCATATAATTATAATATTTTTAACAAATCTTATGTGTTGATAGATTTATGATTTATCCATACCCCTCTTGGGTATTCATCCAATATGTGCATTCAAGTGAAAACATTTCAAAAAATACAAACTGATCTTAAAGGAACTCTTACCCAATTCCTTCGACTTACCAAATATTGTAGCATGTTTGAATTCCATACTTACATAGATACCATTATCCTGTATACTCAGTGGCTAATTTCTCAAGGAATCCACCTAGCTCCTTTTTTACCCTTCCTTAACAAGCATTTTGTTGTCATTGTTATCAGGGTTGTTTTGATCACTAAAGGAAGTTATGTCACCTCAAATTTAATTTTTAGTAATGGATGTTTTAATATCAAATTCTTGAGAATGGTATGCAACCTGTAATGATGCACAATTTCATTCACATGTCAATTGTTAGTCAAATTGATTAACACATGCGCCACAAAATTTCTAATTTAGTAGGAAATTCATTTTACTCGTTCACTCAATTTCAATATATTTTAAAAATAAAAAATCAAGCATTCTCAAACTCAATATATTTCATAATTAAACTTATAACCCAGTCATGTCTAACTTGAGTAATTCTTAAATATTCAAATCTACTCTCTTATGCAACTCTACATTTACTTGGCAAGGGAACTTGGAAATTTCCTCTAGAAATTAACACATCAAGCATATGAAAATAAATTTAATTAAAGTTTCCTTCAAGTCTCTAATAGGCTCAAAAACACAAATATTTCTTGGCATTCCAAGGTGAGCCTCCCCCTTGCACTCATGTGCATACAAATTGTCTCAATATACATTCTATAAATACTATTATTTATCACCAAATTACACAACCCTATCATGACATTCTTTTATATCTATAATCATATTAAACAACTTTTCTATTTCTCCCTCAGCTTCCTTAATCTCACCACCAAAGGTCGGTGAATTTTCCCTTTTGAATTCCTCAAGTAGGGAACTATTGAAGGAATTCTCTTCCTTTCATTAAGAAATCCCAACCTAGTTTCATCACTAAATAATGTGTCTAAAATATATATCTCCTCATTAAATGTATGTGTCGAGGTATCATCACTAGACGTATTGTTCTTGACACTCCTATGCCTCTTCCTTGAAGATTTTTTTCTTGTATAGAAAGTAGTTAGACTATATTTCAGAATATCTAATGGGTTTAGCATACTTTTTTACTGATGTATATCCATACTAATAACATCTCATCCATGTTGCAACAACCTATATATATTTGATAAATCCTACAACATCACTTAATTCATCTCATTTTTATCCTATTAGGCCCTAAGGATCCTATGATTAGCCTTGTAACACTCAAGTTAACATTTTAATCTTCTCAACTTATCCATAAATTATAAGGGGAATTCAATAGCTTTTCTCCTATCTAATTTACCACTCTTGATGTGTGAATTTTCCTCCATGTTGTATTGTGTCATTATATTGAACCTTCCCTTCTCACTTGCTAAAAGCAAGAAACCACTATTAATTTTTTAGAAAGGATTAATTCCAATATAGCTGGTTGCCTTGGAAATATATTCATCGTCCTCTAAAGGCATGGAGTTGAATTTCTATTCCAATGGAAATTCACACATTAGTTAGTATTCCAATTAGTAAAAATAAGTTTTCAAGACTAGATTAATCTAAACTTAAGAAATTATTACAAAAACCATGTAGGCACATTCACCAATTCCTTTTCCTCTTCCATGAGGAAACGTAATATACACATTAGCTCAATCAGTTTATAGGTGAGTACCTACAATAATTAATTTAAGGACATCAACAACTTCCTTAAGAATAAGTCTTCAATAAGATTAATGTTCCACAACTTGACCTTACTGGAAACAAGCTTACCTCCTACTCCATAGTTACATTAGCATTCCTACTATTGCGATGCATCCATGCCATGCATCACATAAAGTACCCAATGTACCTTTAAGTATTCTCTACATATATTTGCATGCAAATACAAACCCATGTGCACCATCTCACACATGTTCTCTTACTCAAACTTCATAGAAAATATAATTTTCAAGGATCTACCCTCTTGCTTAGTCATTCAAGAATCCTCAAGGATACATTTCTAGTATTGTGATTCACTTTTCCATGAGAACCTTCCCTTCCACAGTCGCTCCTATGAGCACCTTGTGTTACATCTCTTCACACTAAAGAAAACTAGGAAAACCCACCTCTTCCCAAAACATAGCAACCAATCTCATGCTTGTCTCATGATTGTCCCTTGACTTAGTTGATCCATGGTTCTATCGTCGTGCAATTAAGTTAGAAAAGGTAAGCACATTCCCTTCTAAGCATAATCTTGCTAATTAACTCACTTCAAGGAAAAATTCATTTCCATCTATTCCAACGTACACCTCCCCATGCATGCAATCACTTATATTTCACTTTCCATATTTAATTATGCCTTGTTGATTCCCAGATAATCATCATTTTCATGAGATAGAAACCTTAAACTAATCTAATTCAAGGCACAAATTTTCCAAGAATTACTCTCTTTTCCCTATATAAAACTATTTCATTACATAATTTCTCAAATCTAGGAAACCATACCTATCCAAGATTACTTAATTAGTGTGAATGTTACCAAAACATAGCCAACAATCTCTTTATCTTGTAGCAAACTCATTTATATGGTGTATCTCTATCCCTCTAGGCTTAATATTGGAAACATAGCTCTAATGTCAATTTTTAACATAACAACACCCATAATTCATCTTAAAGATTTGGATTTATACATTTTTTCTTTCCTTTACTCACAAAAAACCCTCAATCCTATGTCTCCATCATCTTCTACTTGTGAATACCTTTCTAATGTTAGCCTCTCATTGATGCAATGGAAAAACTACCTTGTCATTGTGTATTTTGCAATAGTGTGTTGGGTTTGCGATATGTCTCAGTGCTTAGGATACACATTTGTAGATTTGTGTCAACCAACTCTCGGGATTCAGGTGAGATTTTATTGTGTGTGATTGATCTAGTCAATTCTCGGTGTGATCATTTATTTGGGCATGGTGTCTACTACAGAGTATTGCGGTAAATAATAGCGTTCTATGATTTTCAATACTATTTTTTAATGAAGTAGCATCAACAACATTGAATGACCTACTCCTTGATTATGCACTAAATAATTTCGCTTCTCTTTTCTCATGGGATTTCGAATTCCAGTTCAGATATCATTGCTTAAGTCCATTAAACTCTGTTGAAACACCAGATAAAAAGTGTACCTATATATGTTCTATGGATTTCCATGATTCTAAAGGAGAGATGATCTGCATTAAGAATAGGGTGCGTGATTTGATCCGTACAACGTTGTTGACCAATTTTACTTTTGGATCAATATTCTCTTAAAAGTTTCGATCTGCAAGGATCTGAATGTGGTTGAGCATCAACATTTGATATGACTGAAATTGTAGGGGACCTAATAGGCTTCTTCTAGGACAAATATTGCAGGTTTCTAGCTGTGAACGCACATGACATTGATGTAGACATTCGGCCAAAGTGACTTCCTATCGGCATCTTCATTGACTCATGCAACCAAAGTTTGTGATCGGAATCCAGGACGTCATTCCCGTTCTTTATGTTGTTGAAAATCGAGGCATCGAATTTCTTAGTTCCAAGTAGTGGATCTGCTATTGTCAACAAATTGTTACATGTCATCGACCAACAATGTTCCTCCAGGCAGGTTTTAATCCAAACACATGTTTCCATCATATTTCTAAACAAAAGCGACCGAGGCCAATTAAATCAAACTTCATGAGTCAATCATGGTTTTGTTTCATTGCAACCCTTCTATTCCGGGCAAAAACATCTTTTGCAGCAGCCCTTTCTATGACCAAAATATACCACGCAACATATACAACCTACTTGTTTTTTCATTATGTCATCTCCATAGTTCTTGTAGATGCTTCAGAAGGCGATGGGAAAACAGGAAGTCGAAGGAATGATAGAAAAAAAAGGAGAATCAGTATAATTCTCACACAAGAAGTGGAAGCCAGAGTCGAGGCAAATTGAAAGGGCGTCACTGCACAGATTTCTGTGGTGAATAATTCCTTTCATGGCACTATTGGTTCAAATTCCAAATGCAAATTTAAGATCTGCATCCTTGATAGGCCCATACTGGTGCATGCCAATGGAAATTAACCCAACACTAGATGCACAGTCCTTTGAAAAATTCAGTAAGTTATCCATCGAATTATTTTAAAAGTGTGATTTATGAGTTTTTTAAGGTGAGAGTTGACCTTTAAACAGAGAATTCACCTTTTCAATTGACTTCATAAAAAGACTTCATAAACACTATTTCATTTTTTTTAGTGATTTTATAAATTCGATTTTAAAAGGGGATTATCAAATAAATATTTTGGAGGATAAGGTGGATTATATATATATATTGTAATGGAGAAATAAGGAGTGTGTAATTTTGGGAGACAGAAGTGATCATAGAATTTTTGGATGATATATATATATATATATATATATATATATATATATAATGGAGAAATAAGGAGTGTGCAATTTCGGGAGACAGAAGTGATCATAGAATTTTTGCATGAGATAAAGGTGCATTAAATTTTAAATTTTGGAGAGATAAGTGTGCTTCTTTTTTAAGAGGAGTGATAAGGTAAAAAAAATGTAATTGTGGAGAAATAAGTGTTTTGTATTTGGAGGAATAAGTGCACATGGTTTTTGAAGAAATTTTCTTCCAAAATATGCAAGCGTGAGATTCTCATTGTTTGAGAAAGCTTCAATGCGGATGTTGTAAAGATAGAAGGATGGTGTACCCCTGTTACACATCATTTTGTCACCGTCCCTGCAATCCCTCGTCCCGTAAATTGGAGGACTATTCCCGTGATCTGTGAACAGTAAAATGTTCTGAAAACACCTTGATGGCATCCTTCTGCATAAGGACAAGAATTCTCCTGAAGAACATTTCCTCTGAAAAAACACTAAAAACCCATGTTTTGGCATTGGCGCGGGTAACCAGTTCATCCCTCGCACCAATGGGGAAAATGCACACTAGTGGGCGTGCCAATTGGCACTCTGTTCCTGTGTTGTGCCCATGCCAAGCCTATTAAGGAATGTTTTTTAACAATAGAAGGCGTAAGTTTGATTCTAACAACTTCAGAACGAATCATCAAAATGAGGTTGGGTTGTTTGCCTCTGGATCTCCCTGATTAGGAAGTGGTTTTCCACCTCTCATGGAACCTTCCTAAGAGATAAGACTCTCCCCCATGATTATAGAGAGCCTAACCTCTCCTTCTCCCTCTATAAAAGCCTGCCCTCTCCATTTTCTAGCTAGTTGAACTTTTGGGAAGGAAATTATAGCTTATTAACAATCAAGAGAAGAGCTAAGGAGAACCCTGTGAGAGAGAGAGTTTTGTCAAATCGCTGACGAGCTTTGTGAGACATGTCCCACTAGAGCCTTATCGAAGGCAAATCAAGACATTAGAGCATCGGTTGTAATCGTTCTCTCGTATCTTAATATACATGACTCTATTATTGGTTCCATGATTGTGTTTGTCTATGATATAATGCAATTTCATTCGTTCCTCTCTGACTGATCGAGAGTTATAAAGTGTGAAATATCATGTTGCATGTTGTTTCTCTTCTTTGCATGTGTACAGGTATCTGGATGCAACAAGCTCACGAATCATGACCTGTCCATCTAGGAACAGAAGCGCCACCTCTTCTTTGAAAACAGTAGTGAAGGAATCACGGTAAGCGATCTATCGCAATTCTACTCTTTGTAATTAGAAACCAACAGCTTTGCTTGTTTCGATTGTTGCTAGACCCACTCTAGGGCTAGTGGGATCGCCTCTGTCCACAGAGGGGATTTACCTCCATAACAATTTGGCGACTCCGCTAGGGATCAGTGGGAGTTGGTCCTCCCTCCATTGGGTTGTTTTTGGCTTTTCGTTTGATTAGTCTACGTTTCTGGTTCACCTTCCTTGGTGTTAAACCCCTATTCAACCCCCAGAAGACCAGATCTAGTCTTTGCTTGTCCATTTTCATCATTTTTCTACGATAAAATTGATTGGCGCAGTTGTACCTCTGACAGTGGTGCCAACTAGTGCTAGTTGCTAGTTAGGCCCCCACGCCAACCCCTGTGTGGCACAGATTACAGCCAAACAGACGTGCCAACCCTGCTTGGTTTTAGGGTTTGCCTGTTCTTGTACTCTATGAGCTTGAGTTTTGGTCTTGGTGTGTTTTTTCTGATTGATTGAGTGCTTTGAAGTCATTTTTTATTGTGTTTAGCCCTCGTCCTCTAATTGTTTGCCCTTTTCTGTCAGTTTTGCAATTTATCCCTAGGGCTTCTAGGTGCTTCAATGTGTTGAGCCTCCCGTGGCAGTTTTGGGTCTTTGCTTTCCTAGCCAACTTTGATTTTTCTTCTTTGCATTCATCTTATTGAATCCCATTGAATCATTGCATTTATTGAGTGATTGTTCTCTCTTTCGTTCGATTTCGCTTTGTGTTGCTCCAAGCCTAGATCACACGGTTTGTTTGAGTCTCTTTCGAGATTCTTCTTTGCTTTGAGGGATTTCGTCATCAGTTTGAGTCTTGATTGTGTCTGTTTGAGTTGAGTGAATTTTTTTTTCTTCAGCTCCCTCTTTATCATTCTCAAATTGATGTTTTCATTAGTTTTTCACTTATTTAGTGCATTTTCTCTAATATATTGAAAAATACCAAAAACAAAATCTTTTGCATTTTGATTGACATAGCGGAAATTGAAAACTCTTTTGCATTACTAGAATTATATAATTCTAGAGAAAAGTTTTCTAGTTTCATTAGCTTGCATTGAAAATAATAGTGGATGTTTTTGTGTGTTTATTTTTTTGTCATTTGAAAGCTCTCAACTCTCCCGTAGATAGCTCTTCATTGAAAAAAATGATATTTTATGGCATGTAGTTTGCATATAGAGGTTTTATGAGATCCAACATTCGATAGGGCCTTGAAATCGAAACGTAAATTGAATATCAACTTTAAAATTTACTGAATTAACCTAAGGCAGCATTGAAACTTAACGGGACATCTAGTAGTCTAAGGTAGAGACGTGTTCTAGCATCTTTAAGCCTAGTGGTTGTCGCTCGCCATCTGGCTACAGACAGCACTAGTACGGACTCGTGCTCTCCGTACCGTCGCGTATATAAAGGGAGACCCCATTAGGTTGCAAATCCTTTATCCATAGGAAGCCGAGTCTGCCGCCTCTTGCCCGTGATACACCGAACACAACATTTAGGGAGATTACCTGCACGTACGTCAAGTCCTTGGTTGATTTCTCTTTCATTTTTACCAAGGTGTATATGGAAGTTCACGAATATCTAGTACACCCATTTACCTAGATTACCAAAGTAGTCACTTTGATCTTTACTGACTCTTTTAACTGAAAATATCATTGAACTCTTTTCCTTTCAAGCTCGTGTCCAACCTGAAAGCGATAAAATCACCTTTTGATTGTTTCTCGACTCTTAAAATATGAAACAACAGAGTCTGGTTTCAGTGCCTTAAAAAATTAATCACCCATGAAATATTCTTGGTTATAATTTTTTGTCCTTAGTGTTTTATTTCAAGGTCGTTTCCGATGGAAATTTTTCCGGAGTTTTCCAATCAAGGAGTCCCTTCTGAAGAGAGTCCTAGTCCTTTTCCTTCTTTAGGAAATATTGGTGCTCTGTATATGGCCACTTTATCCCTCCCTGGGTTAACTGTTGGGTTTCCTGTTTGGTTGTTTTCAACCTCTGTGGTTTCAAGTGTTCCGGTTGCCGTACCATCCACTCCTCCACCTGAGCAATGCCATGTTGATTCGAAGGAGGACCTCTCCCCTTCTTCGCTTGTTTCTTCATCCTCATCTTCTACTTCACCTAGTGAAATTTTGGATTCTAGTACCCAAGTGGCTAAGAAGAAGAAGAAGAAGACTAAGAAGAAGAAGTCAGATAAGCGAGAGGCTAATTCTACAGTTGTTGCTTCTAAAACACCTACTCTCTATGAACCTTCCAACCCTCCGTGGAAAGTTAATTTCCCTTGCATGTTGTGCCAGGGAAGCCATCTTCTTCGAGATTGCCCTGGCATTCCCAAGGTGCTCAAAGTATGGTCCAACGATCGTCCACCATTTCCTTTGGCTTCCAGGAGTCAAGATCGGGGCATGTCTTCAGCTAGTCCTAGTAAAGCTCCTAAGATTCAGGGTAATCTCACCAATCCCTGTAAGTTGTGTGAAGGGCATCATGCCATTCACCTTTGTCCGTATATGGATGAAGCCAAGAGAGTTTTGGACAACTCTACCATTTCTGCACCGTGCCTTCTGGCTGGTTACAAACATCTTTCTTTGAGTCCTTCACCAGTTGATTCAATGATCAGTCAAGAGTCATCCTTGCTTGATCTCGCTTCACCGGAAATTTACCATCATGAATCCATCCCTGAAAAACCATTGGTCGTGGGATCGATTGAGCTGGCCCCGTCTGCAGTGCACCAGGTCTTTTTCGTTGAGATTCGGTCCCATTCCCCCCATGTTCTTCTTGTTTCTTTAAATTCTTCGGACTTGGAGAAAGATTCTTCCGTCCCTGTATTCCAAGAAATTTCTCCTCCTACTCCCATGATGGACATCTCAGAGGATGCTCCCCTTGCTTCGGTAACACCGTGGGACAACCTCCTCTGTTCGATGGTATCCCCCACAAGTAGTTTGGTCGCTTCTGTTGATTGGAGTTGATTTTCCGGATACTGCCTTCCATCTTATGTGTCTTTCGATATAACGATACAAACCTTTGATTTGGTCGTACCTAGCACTATTATAGATGAAGGCACATCTGTTAGTATTATGTCTTCAACTACTTGGCAAGCTTTTGGTTCTCCACCGCTTATGCCTATTACCCAGAATCTGTTGGCTTTTAACAGAGGAACCAGTCAACCGTTAGGGATCCTTCCAAAGTTGCCTGTTACTTTGGGAGGGAAAACCGTCCATATAGATGTGATGGTTGTTCCTAGCCTCTTGGACTTTAATTTACTCCTGGACCGCGATTATAATTATGCCATGGGAGCACTTGTCTCCTCCCTCTTTCGTGTGATGTGTTTTCCGCACCAAGGTCAGATAGTGACCATCGATCAGCTTGTGTTCTTTGGTCTGAATATGGCAGCTAGTCCACCATCATCCCTAACGGATCTTTATCCGCCGGTCGTGTCATCCTCGCTTCATGTCAATTATGTGGCTACCTGTCCTGTGCCCGTATTCAGTGACAGTGCCGTTGTACATCGTGTGCTGGGGGCATTGGGTCTAGACTTCCAAGGTGTTTTCCTTCCATCGGACGGGCCACCCTTGGAAGCTATGACTTCGTACTCATTATGATGAGGTTTTTCGGAGCATGGTTTATCTGCTTGTGTCAAGCTCCTTAAACCATGAAACAAGGTGTCTGGAGCAAGGTTCTTTTTCTTGTGTCAAGCTCCTTAAAAAATGAAACAAGCTCTTCGGAGCAAGGTTATTTTTCTTGTGTCAAGGTCCTTAAAAAATGAAACGAGCTGCTCGGAGCAGAGTTCGTTTTCTTGTGTCAAGCTCCTTAAAAAATGAAACAAGCTCTTATGAGGATAGTTCTTTTAATGGGTCAACCTCGTTAAAACAATGAAACATGTTCCCGTTCAATTCGAGTCTTTGTTTAGATCTCGTAAAATCCCAGTCGAGTCTTTCCCTTAATCTCGTAATTTGAACCTTCACTCCAACAGCCTTTCATATGGATTGAAGCTTGGGGGGCATGTACCTCAAATTGAGTCACCATGCTGGGGGCATGCTTACTTTTTCAAGCATAGTTTGTTTCCATTTCAAGCTTGTGTAAAAATGAAACCAGTTTCAAGCATAGTTTGTCTTTGTTTCAAGCTTGTGTAAAAATGAAACCAACTTCAAGCAGAGTTTCCTGATTTCAAGCTTCTGTAAAAATGAAACCATTCCAATTTTATCTCTCATGATTGCCATTTTATCAGCCTGTTTTTCCAGATGAGCTGGTTTTCGCATTCCACCATTACCATCTGCTTAGCCGATCATATGCCCTCACCTGGTTGTTTTACCCATTCCCGAGGAACCGCTACAATGAGTGGTCTTGTTAGCTAACCCCTTAACCTTTATTTGTTCTGAGCAGTTCCACCATTACCAAAACCAGTTGCTACCCTTTATACCACTTGTTCCTCTAGGAGGAGTCAACTTTCAGCTCTTTTTTTACTCTTAAAAATTGAAAAGATTGCCGAGTAACTTGTCATTTTGAGATCGTTAAATTGGCTGCGAAATGACATCTACCCAGTATATGTTTACCCCTTTTTCGGGCTGGGATAGATTATCTACAAAAAGGAATACCCTAGCCTATCGTGACTAGGAGGTTTTCTCAGACACAATTTTATACCTTTTCGGATCTGAGGAACTATCTACGAAAAGGGACTATTGGATTTTTCTTTTCCGCCTTCTTTTGAAACTCTCTAAATATGAAAAGATGTCGAGTTCTTCCTTTGTCAGACTCATTAAAAACTGATGACATCGGACTCTGTCACAATGACATCACTCGATTTCCTCCTTCCTAGGGCTTGTAAAATGTACTAGGTTGGATTTGTCTGAAGGACAAACTTATATCACAAGCATATGTTATCTGCTTCAAGCTTGTTTCCAAAAAATAATTGGGGTACTCACCATAACTGGTGGGGGGAAATGGAACCAGTATCATAGTCGTGTCGGCAGTATGTCGCTCTTGAACATGGCACTTGTCTGCATTCGTGTCAAGTTGGGAACATCTCATCTCGCTCTCTACTTGCCTCCATGGGTTTGGGTAATCTCTTTTGACCACTCATCTTCTCTTTGCCACGTCACCATGACCTCAGATCTCTTGATGTCAAATACTGCCAAATCCAATGTCGTGTTGCCGATATGTTCAAGAGAATTTGGCCTCTGTAGTTTTCAAACTCCCTATGTTTCTCTATTGGTCTTGATTCACAAACATCATTTTCCTCTGTCTCATGTCGATGATGTGGGAAACATTATGGCCCACCTTCGATCAACGTCACTTCCTGTCGACTTCAGCTCATTATCCAAGAATCTGATCTAGAGACTCCCTCCAGGTGCCTTAGAGCCTACATGCCTCAATCGCAGGTTCTTCGCATTTGATGCAGGGTTTTCATTATTGGCCTTTGATGGGATGATTCTGCGGGTGTTCGACACCAGCTCACTCCTCACATTCCGTAGATTGTACCTCTTGTACGTTGAGAGCCATCGTCATTATTGGTGGCTCCTATCGCGTCTGTTAACAGCTTTCATTATTGGCTGGTAATCATATGATGTTCTTGCATGTTCGACTTCAGCTCACATATTCACATGCTCGAACTTGTACTTTTTCGGGTCAAGATGGAGCGCAAGACCCTGGATTTTGTCTGATAAACATCCAGGTTGCGGTTTCTTTGTGGATTATTATCATTTATTACATGAATCTTTTAATTGGATGGTTACAACCATGCCTGAGTCTACTTGTTGATCCTTAGTTTACCGGATGGCTGCATCCATACCTTGGATCTCAATTTTGTACACTCTATTATGGATGGCTGCGCCCATACCACATATCATGTATCAGAGATATCAGTCGTACTTGTATTTGCAGGTCTTCCGACGGCAGTGTTTTCAATTGGACATGTTCTCATAAAGCATTTCACCCCTCCCTCTCTCTCGGACCTCATGCTTTAGGGGGCATCTGTTACACATCATTTCGTCACTGTCCCTACAATCCCTCGTCCCGTACATTGGCGGACTATTCCCGTCACCTGTGAACAGTAAAATTTCCTGAAAACACCTTGATGGCATCCTTCTGCATAAGGACAAGAATTCTCCTGAAGAACATTTCCTTTTAAAAACCCTAAAAACCCATGTTTTGGCATTGGCGCAGGTAGCCAATTCATCCCTCGCGCCAATGGGGAAAATGCACACTAGTGGGCATGCCAGCTAGCGCTCTGTCCCTATGTTGTGCCTGCGCCAAGCCTATTAAGGAATGTTTTTAACAATAGAAGGCGGAAGTTTGATTCTAACAACTTCAGAACGAATCATCAAAATGAGGTTGGGTTGTTTGCCTCCAGATCTCCCTGATTAGGAAGTGGTTTCCCACCTCTCATAGAACCTTCCTAAGAGATAGGACTCTCCCCCATGATTATAGGGAGCCTAACCTCTCCTTCTCCCTCTATAAAAGCCTACCCTCTCCATTTTCTAGCTAGCTAAACTTTTGGGAAGGAAATTATAGCTGAGTGACAATCAAGAGCAGAGCTAAGGAGAACCCTGAGAGAGAGAGAGTTCTGTCAAATCCCTGACGAGCTTTGTGAGACACGTCCCACTGAAGCCCTATCAAAGGAAGATCACGACGTCAGAGCATTGGTTGTAATCGTTCTCTCGTATCTTAATATACATGACTCTGTTATTGGTTCCATGATTGTGTTTGTCTATGATATAATGCAATTTCATGCATTCCTCTCTGACTGATCGATAGTTATAAAGTGTGAAATATCGTGTTGCATGTTGTTTCTCTTCTTTGCATGTGTACAGGTATCTGGATGTGACAACCTCATGGATCGTGACCTATTCGGCTAGGAACGGAAGTGCCACCTCTTCTTCGACAACAGCAGCGAAGGAATCACGGTAAGAGATCTATTGCGATTCTACTCTTTGTAATTAGGAACCAACAGCTTTGCGTTTTTTGATTGTTGCTAGACCCACTCTAGGGCTAGTGAGATCGTCTCTGTCTACAGAGGGGATTTACCTCCACAACAACCCCATACTTAATAAAACATATTTTTTGCTGGTACTTGTGTCCTAGATTTGCCCGAAATTGAATAAGGGGATCTTAGGTACACTGTGTGTACTGAATGCATTTGCATGGCTTGTGTCCAGATTTTTACACTCTTTATAGTATGGTACACAACTTCAAGATTAAGTACACAAGCACAAAAAATCACATGCATTTCTGCAACACATCATCGAGTTGATAAAGAGGCCTTCTACAACCACATTCCACATCCTGCAATCAAAATAATCAAGTTAAGGATGCCACAAAATCAAGCATTCCAGGACAAGCCGACATTAAAAAAACTTTTTGTATCACTTGCAGATAAACATTTTTGTACCTGAGTTCAATTATCAAGGTGAATTCTCGGTTGAAAACGACACCCCAATTTGAATTGATAAGGTGGTTAAACTAAGACAATTAAGTCATGTAAGTCTTCAAATGATTCGTATTATTTGTACTTGTCATTTTTTCTTTTGGGTGCATTTTCGGCAGTGTTCAACACACTTTTCCAATAAGCACAATCAAGTTAGTACAGAGTTCACAACATCAAGCGAGCCAGCGTGAATTTCATTGAAGAAACAATCAAAGCAAGTGAGTGAGTTCAACTCTAACGCAAGTAAATGTAATATTCAAACAAAAATCAAGAAAGTTGAAATCTACAGCAAGCGAGCATGAGTTCTAGTGAGTGTGAAACAATAAAAACAAGTTTCACCAATTAAGAGATCAAGAAAATTCCAAAGCAAGCGAGCGTGTCATTCAAATAAAGTAAGCAAATTCAATCCAACAAGTTCAAATCAAGTGAGAAAGTTCAAAGACAAGTGAGCCTGAATTCAAGTGAGTGATTTCACATGGAGAAACACATCCAACTGATACAAATCCTTCATAATTTGATACTATCAAGTGCTGAAGACATGGTGCAAATCAGCAAAGAAACTCGTGTTGATATTTCAAGGCATCTACAACAAGCAAATGAAACAATTGATTTCCTTCAATTGGAGTTGCAACTACAGAGAAATGATTTGCACGAGAAGAGTGATGCTTCAGAGTCTTTGAACCATACAGATAAAGATGATAATTCATTCATTCAAACAGCTTCAAGTGTCGAAGTTGTTCAAGTTAAACTTTCTTCCAAACCAATCATCAAGCCATGGGAATAAATCCAAAGTAACAGAAATCGACGAGGTTTAGGATATGTCAAAGATGACGACAACTTACATATCCCAGATTATTGAAAGCCCATCAATTTTGTCAGTGAAGGCTTTCTTGAACAAATCACATCAAAAATTTATTCGAAAGTTGCAGACAAAATGACATGCACGCAAACCGAAATTGTAGTCAAACCAAAATTCTCACATTGTCAAAGAACATTTCATATGGAAGATCATTATTTTGATCTCCATCCTTGTCACCATTGTGGTAATCCGAATCATTCATCAGCAAAATGTTGCAACCAAAACCAACCGGCCAGATTTAAGATCAATTATGAATGGATTGATCCTTGGGAATGGTCGTCCACATTCAAAAGATTGCATCAGTTTATACCCGAATTTAATTACACTTATTGCAGTCGACAGTCAAAATAATATGGTACTCTCATGCAATTGAACGGGGGAGTACACTAGTGCAACACTCCTACACGTGAAGGGGGGGAGTTCAGGAATAATTTGTAGAGGATTATCTCTCCTTTCAGCGGACAAAGGGGGGAAAATGATAATGACATTGAAGTTGGTTGTCAGACTGAAAGTTTTGACAACATCAGCAAAAGCAGCCAGTGGGCATCTTCAGTAGCCAGTGGGAATTCAAACATCCAAGAAGCCAGTGGGCATCAACAACGATCAGTTTCCAACAGCATCAACAAAAGCAACGGTGAGTTGTTTTTGACATCATCAACATCATCAGCCAATGAGCTATCATCATCAGCAAATTCGCTAGTGGGCATCTTCAAAATTTTGTTAGTGGACAAGCAAATTTGCCAGTGGGCTTTCTCAAATTTTGTCAGTGGACAAAGGATGTTGATTGCAAACAAAGGACAGATGGATCCTTTTGCAGCTTGACACATGATGAAGTTGTCAAGAAAAATTCAAAGATGAATTAGAAATGTAGCTGACTCATGGTCTCTTCATATTGCATTTTTTTCGGCATCCAGCTTTTGTGGTTTTTCAGGCAGTTTTTTTTAGGATTAACAATTTCTGCGTGAGAACTTGGAAAATGGTTCCTCATTCTTATTTTGGATTTATCATTGGGGGGGGGTAATGTTAGCCTCTCTCTCATAAAAATTTATAAATCCAAAGTTAATTAAATTAATTAAATATTGAAAATTAGGATTTTATGCCTAATTTTCTAGATTATGTTAGTTCTTCTTGATTAGGAATTAGTTTAGGCCTACCTAACTTAGCTCCTAGATTAGTGTGTGTGGTTGAGATATTTTCTCAACCACGTTGTCCAAGATAGACGTGTTATCTTAAGAAAACTTCCTCATCTATTTATTTGTATTAGAACAATATTTTAATAATGAAGAATATGCGAGGAATGCCTTAAGGTGTTGAACCCTTAGTTAAACTGAGGGGGGGGGGGTGAATCAGTTTAACACATTCATGGACTTTTAAAACTTTTCATTAAAACTTATTTACACCTTCATTTCATGTTCAACTTAATATGTGAGTAATCTTAGAATGTGAGCAACAAGTATTAATATAATGTAACAACAGACTTAATATGAGAGCAGCAAGTATTAAGCAGATGAGATAAACCATATGAACAAATACACATCATGCACAGAGACACCAGATATAAGTGGAAACCCATAAAGGGAGAAAAACACGTCTTATTATTGTTGTGATGCGAAGGCAAGCTCCAACTCCCTCTCACCATTGATTTTCTGTAGGCACCAACCTACAGCAGTCTCCTACCTCAATTCTGCAAGCTAAAACTTGCAAGGAAGCTCCAACTCCCATCAATTTTCTGCAGGCACCAACCTACAGGAGGCTCCAACCTCAGTCAGCTACAACTGAAATTTTATCAAGCTACAACTTGATGTGGAAGCACCAACTCCCATTTATTTTCTGTAGGCACCAACCTACAGGAGGCTCCTACCTCAGTCAGCTACAACTAACATCTATCAAGCTACAGCTTGATAGGGAAGCTCCAACTTTCTTACTATTTCAAAAGAAAACACTTGCTGATTTACCTTGGATATCAACTCTGTTCTGTACCATCTTCACTGTTGTGCATCAGTCTTCATATCTGCCTTATATCATCTCTGTATCTTCTCGGATTCTCTATCAGCTCCACCTTCTTCTCTGCTTAGCTCCTTCTTCTTCTCTGCCTCACTGCTTCATTTCTGCATTCTCTAACTTCTCTGCATCTCGTTCTGCTCCTCCTTCTTCTTATCTTTTCTGCGTCAATCTTTTGTACTCTGCATTCTCTAACCTCACTCTCTCCAACTCTCTTATGCATATCAAGGTGATATTATTTATAGAAATCCCTTATGACTGTTGGCATTCCTTAGGGAATTTGAAATGGACAGCCATGCCTCTTTGCCTTCTGCCTTCTCATTTCTTTTACCCGCTCATTCATAAAAATATAACAATATGCATTAATTTCAATATTACAGTGGGAGTTTTGTTTTCCTTTGGAGACTTGCCAATGCATCACAAACAATATAAAATCAATTACAACATTTACATTCACATTTTCAGTTACAAAAAGACAATTTCACTCAACCCATTTTCTAGCCTTTGGCTTTGCTGGATTTGTCTTTTCTATTGTTGTCAGGGAACTGTTCTGCCTTCTTCTGCTCACTGTCTTCTGCATATTTTCCAGTTTTCTGTGCTTGTACACCTGTCAAATTCATTCCTGTGCATATTCCTGTTCACTATGATTGTGTGTCTGTTGTATATATATAGCTATGTTACAATATATATAACTGCTGACTTTAAATCTGGGCAAATTCCAATGCTTTGGTTTCCTTCACTGGCAGTTTAAATAACTGAATGTGGAGCCTTTAATATTACCATGGTTATAAAACCAATATATTCCTTCTATGCAAGGTTCTCTCCTTCTATTATTTCAAGCAATTAATTTTCATTCTTGGCATTATTATTTTGATATTCGAACCTTAGAAACCGTAACCCAATGGTTAATCAATCATTGAATCATTCAATATGTGTTCACGGCTTTCACACATCGGGCCTGAAGCTTTAACACCTATTGTGTCCTCAACTCACTTGCTATGAGACGCCACAACAAATCTTCGACTTTAGAATTATCTCCCAAGAGCTTTTTATATATAACGCAATTTCAACTCTCGGCATAATTATACAGAGTTTTATCATACAAACTGCCACGTTATTTAACTCCGATACCTCTTGGAAATGTAACAATAATGAATCATTTTAATTCATAAAATTATCTTTCAGGCCCACTTGCCAAATTTTCATTATTCTCTGATGTGTTGTATCATCCCTTGAATTCTTCCGATTGAGATTAATCGCAATCACGACTTTTAGTTGTGATTTCCGATGCTCCGATGCTTCGATGATTCACTATTCATTGATTTACGATTCTCCGATGTTCCAATGTTCCGATGCTCCGATTTTGATGATTCATTGTTATGCAGGAACTCAAACATATATCAATCATGGTTTATAAGCCCATCGGGTCCACAATTTCCATCGGGACTATTATTAACATGTTCCGCTGGTATGCATTTCTCTAATGTGGTTCATGAGGGTCCCACTCTTCTGTCCATTCGATTTACACATACAGAATCAATTCGGGCTTAACCTTTGATAAAATAACATTTTATTGAATTTCGGCAGCTTTGGCTGTGTGTGGAATTCATTTCTTTATATACCCACGGCTTTATAAACTTACCATTGTTCAAGTGCTGAACTCTTAATATGATTTTGATATTTGAGGAACCAGGTATTTTAATGTGTACCCCATACTCAATTTAATTCCTGTAAGGTTCGACTTGTCACATAATATATATATAACACCATATATATATATATATATATATATATATATATATATATATATATATATATTCCCCCATATGTACAATCCTCGAATTTCCATTAATACTTGAGCCCATAATATGCACAGTTTGCCTTTGATATTAACATGTAGCGCCTATAGCACCCAACCATGGTTTATAACATTAACATGGAAATTCATATCGCGGGTGATTCACGGGTCCCACACATACAATAGCGAATTGTAATTGCCCGTACCTTGAGTTATCTTCCATGCTAATTGACGTGCGACCATCGTTCGATGGACCCGCCTCCAGATCGGACGACGTACGTCGATTTCGCGTGGAGTCCACAGTCGATAGTTAACGCACGATGGCACACGATCAGGGCGGTATCTCCAAACCGCTTAAGGCCACGTGTCAATCGATGGCATTGATCGCATTCGAATTGGAAATACAGTTTACCTTACAAAGGCGGTGCGATATGAGTGGGGTTGGTTTCGCAAACCCACTGTCACTGTTCACTCCTTTGTGGTTCCGCTTCCCTTACTCCAGGTTCTGTCTTAAGGTTTCAACGCCAAATACTCCATTTTTTCCCTTCAGTGAACCTTGCTTCAGTCAACACATAGCTTTGTGCCTCTGCCTATTCCAACAATACACAGCTCGTTCATTATGCAGACTAAACGCTGAGAATGGGAAATCGATTCCAATAGATTTCCATTGGTTCAGTTCAACCCAGACCCAACTTGCAAATTACGCGCAGAAGCAATCAAATCAACTCCACTGTATTATAGTCTTCCTTACAGAGTTCATACAGACGTAGGGTTCGATTTATATTCAACAGCCAAACTAACATCATTTTCCGTTAGTCTATTCCCACAAGAATTGAGCATGTTTGAGATTTGATTGTCAACAAATTATGGGTGCGACTTCCATACAAATCCAACATCGATTAATATATAGCTTTGACCTATGCTATCTGTGCACGCCTCACGGAACTTAAACACACAAATCTCATATTAAGTTTTAACATAGGGTTATCACACATAGGTTTCACAATCTCTTGTTGAGCCTCAATGCCTATCTCAGCCAGGTCTTCAACTCTGCAGCCTTCTTCCTTGCATCATGCAGCCTATGTAGTTATCTACTGCCTCTATTCCCTGTCTTCTACTTTGCCTTATTGTTGATTCAGGTGCTGCTCCTTGACTGATGCTGCTCCTTACTTCTCTTGTTTTCTGCCTCTGCTACCTCTCTGCTGCCTCTGTTCTCTGCTACTTTGCTTCTCTCTTTTCCTTGTTTCTATTTCCGGTCCTCCTCCATTGTCGTCTCCTTTGCCATTAATGACAACATTTCCAACATAAGGCTCTCAGGCCTTTCCACCAGTTCTATGTCTTAGGTATTTTTATGAGTGTTTTATGGATTTATTTCTTACATCTAATGGTATAAATCGCATCCAAATATGATTTTTAGACAAAAATTTATGCCCTTATAAAGTATTTCCCCTCTAAGCATCATGTTAGCATTCATACCATTTCCATGCATCAAACACACGACAATCCTTTTTCCAATTTGTCATCACCTGATGCAAGCCTAGAGCTTGCAATAACCAGGATCTTCAAACATTGCTATGCATACATTGCAATCACTTTAAAACTAAGATTCCAATCTGGGCCATTTCAAGCTCTTTTCATTTGCTGAGGCTATCTTACCCATTTATGATTTTATGGTTGTAAAACCATGACTATGAAACCATCTTCTAAAAAAAAAACCCATTGATTAAATTCCAACCAAAGCTTGGATTTACATGCATCTTTCATTCAAATGCTCACCTATATCAGATTTAGAAAATCTGATCTCCTCATTTCCATCCTGACATTAACATGGAATTTTTTAATACAATCAAAATCAACAACAAATGCGCTCTTGAGTTTTTTTCAACAACTTAACATTATTGAACCAATTCTTGTACATGCGCCCATTCTAAATTCTGAACATTACACACCCAAGCTTCCATCTATTTATGGCAGATTCATATATATAAAACTCATTTCCAATCCAATGAATATTGGAATGCTCAAGTACTAGGAACTTGGACTTCGTCCTTTCTCAAAGCGCTCACTCCGTAAATTTTAAACTTCAAAATTGATGTGTCGTGTCCCGTAAAAAACAAGGAAATCCTTCCTACAAAACTAATATGATGAAACCATTCCGTTTGTCTCCGCATCAATTTACCGTCATTTATTCAAAATTCTTCAACATAAGTGTTTCAAAAACCCACTTCACTTAGCCTATGAGTAAACTCCGTAATCGTAATACAAAAACGCTTACCTTGCCTTCTTCAACTAGATATCTTGCCAGAATTCTATATATCTGCGCCTTTAATACTTCCACCATCAAATCAGCATTTTTCTTCAAAAGATCCACTGCATTTCATCACAGATTTAACTTCCCACACGCATTCTTCCACGAGCATCTGAATTTCAATTTCTTTGACTGTTTGAACATTGATATGCACAGGACAGCGTATTCAACATTCAAGCTCGAACATTTCCAGAAATCGGTTGTGCATTCAACATTTGGTTGTTAATCCTTCCAACGCCCTTCCTGCATTTCTTCCACGTAGATTCTGTTTGAAAAATATGAAACCGTTTCTCCTTTGCACCATAGATCAATCAACTTAGTTTCATAATTCCAGTGACAATCGATTCACAGAATTATCAAAACTTATGGTAGTTTGTATAAACATTTTGCTCAATAACAAAAATCTGCTCTTCAATTACATACCTTCCACAGCGCTTCCACTACAATGAACTAATTTCAACGCAGTCTCATACATCTCTGCAACCTTCACTACTTATGCATCTGGTTTTTAACGTTCCGCTCCACGATTTCTGTCCTGCAATTCCTGAATGAATTCTTAATGATTATTACCACGTCACCATTTCCTCAACGCTAGATTTCAACGAGTTTTTCCAGACTTATGTTCAGCGCTGATTGTTCCTCAATTCAATACAGTCGCTTCTGCAAACAATTCTCCAGCGCTGATGGTCTCTCTTGCAAACATACTCTTTCACAAATCGATGTCAATTTTAACAAACAAATCATTCCCACTCGGTCTCTGCGTTCCATCAGTACCAGCAGATCCATAAAAGTCGATTTCCATACTCTCAATTGGATTCCACGCTATATATAACACAATTCCACTTGTTTTCAATCAATCCAACATTAAGGAGTAAATGAATTCAAACCCTGCGCTTTCAACATAGATTAAACCACCACCGAATTCATTAATTTTAATGTCAAACATAAATCAGATCCATTTAATTTAAAACAGGCCGAAGCACAGTTCCATCAATGTCGACTCATATAAACGATGCCACTCCATACCACTGCGCAGACAACCATTCTGTATTGTAAATTCATACAATTTCAAATATATTGATTTCACCTGTATACAGCTTCAATAACTTGATTCACATATCATGTCGATTTTTATCATTGGACCGTTGCATCAACACATTAACAATAATAATTCACCATTTATTCATACCCAATTCGTGTTGCAATTGACATCAATTATGCATCGAATCGTCAAATCCATATAAATATAATTCATCCAATTGTCTCCGATTTCATAACACTCAATTAATGTGCATAATCTATTCCTTAGCTTCAGAATTTAACAACCAATATATATATAATCTGAACAAAACAAATTTACTTACAAACTTTTGCTGGCCAGATATTTCAATTCTGTGGCCCTTTACAATTGCTGAAGGCTTACAGCCTTGCTGTTCAAGCCTACTCTCAACCTCACATTCTCTCACAATCTCAATGTTTTTTCCTCTCAAAACCCCCTCCTATTTATACAATTTTTTTTAAAATGATCTAATTAAATGCTTAATCCCCCTAATATCTCAATATCACTAAAATATCTCAACAAATCCTCTTATCTAGAATCTTATCCCTTCATATCCTTAACTAACAAAATTCTCTTTATCCTTTTATTTTGGAAAAGGATATTTACAAAAATCCTCACCTTCTCCTATTTTATTCAAATTAATTAATAAAATATTAAAAATTGTCACACCCCCTTTTAACATATTTACAAAATAAAAAACACCCTTGATGCTCCTGCATCAGACTCCCCATGTAAGAAAATTCATGACCACCTGGTCATAAGTCTAGATATTTCCTCCTGGATCCCAAATTTTATTTTGTAATTTTTCTGTGCTTGTCAATTGCTTTACTGCTGTTGTTATCTGCTGTTGTCTTCCAGGGTTCCATATTTTGTGTTGTAGTGCTCCACTTGCTCTGCCTTCAAGATCTGCTACTGTCTTCCTCTTGTTGTCATTCCTTTTCTTTCTTATTGCCGTCTTTCTCTGGGATGTTTTTATCATTAATCTCCTTATCAACTCAATTTCTTTGTCTAGTATGTCCTCTGTCTGATGTTTGTTTCCATCTCTTGATTGCTGAACTCTCATTCTTGCTTGTTCTTCACTTGTTTTGTTCGCTTCCTTTTCACCCTTACTGTTGTTTTGCACCTTTTCTTCTACTGCTACATTGTCTTTTAGAACAATTTCTTGCCTCTGTTTTCTGCATCTGTCAATTTCTTCTTGATTATTATTTATGAAAACTGCTTTGTCATCCTTCTTCAGCAATCTATCCCGGACATTCATCCTCTGCTCCTCCAATTTCCTCCTTTGAAAGTCTAATTCTCTATATAACTCAATGATTTTACTTGGAGTGGACTTTGGAAATTTTACACGATCTTCCATTTCCTCATTTTTTATTGTCTCATTATCACATGGTCTTTCTTCTGCTAAATCTTCCTTAACATCCTTCAGTAGATGTTCTTCCTCTTCTTCCAAACCTGCAATCACACACAAATCATTAGTTTTAAAATCACAAGACCTCACGGTCATATTTGATGCTTCAGTCATCAAGTCTTCAGGCTGCTTTGAATCATTCATATGATTCAACTCCTCTAACTCTTCATCACTTTCAAAAAGTGATGGTCCACTTTCTGGGTAACATATTGAAACTTCAACATCTTCTTCAGCATCTTCATTTTGCTGTAGTTCAACTCTTTCGAGCTTCTATATCCTCTGTCTGGCATCTATAACCTGTTCAAGTTCCCTTAGTTCCTTTATCAACTGCATATTCACCTAATGATTCCTCTTCTCTTGTAGCCTCTGCCACTTCAGCTTCTTTCTCATGACATAACCATGCTTCTGGTCTTCCTCATTTCTTTGCAACATATCCATTAACACCTCAAGCTGAACTGCTATTTCAGCCTTCTCCCTCTCATATTCCTCTTTGCTTAACTGTCTTTGTATGCCAATTGCCTTGGCATCCTTCTTCTTTTGTCCTCTGCTGTGGTTTATTTCAGAACCTCTGTTACGACTGTCACTAGTCATCATCCTTTCCATCTCTACGAGTTCCTCACTCTCTTTACTATGAGTTGCACTAAAGCCTCTTCAGCAGCAAGTCCTGTCCTGCCGCCACTTACCTCACCAAGCTCTCCTCACTCAGTCTTTTGGCAAGCAATTGGTTCTCTATCTCTGGAACCTCCTTTGAGCACTTCTCTTTTCTCTTCCTGGCTTCAACTCATCTGCATGTTCTAAGAACACAACTGTCCTCCTTTTCCAATCTCTATTGGAATTCCCCAAGGTTCTGCCACCTCTATGTTTTCACTTAGAAACTTTCACCAGGTTCCTTTATCTGTTAACAATTCTAATCACATTGCCTTTTGGGAGTTGCAATAATACTTTAATGCAAAGACTACAATATTCTATTCTTCAAATCCAAATAAAACCATAACATCTTACCTCCAAGATCTCGTCTGATCTTGTCCTTCCATTCACCTGCACTTCAATCTCATCATTCCTGCAAATCTGTTCCAACAAATATTTATGCTTCCTCTGCACAAATTCACTGTCAATCAGATTTTAGAATCTGATCCTTTCTTCCAATCTTCCGGCTTTATCTGCAAACTTTAGCTGTCAGCAACAATTCCTTCCTCGCTGAGTTTCTTCCACTCAGAAATCAGTAACAGCTTCTTTCATTACTAACCCTTGATCTCTTTTGCTGAGATACTTCATTGCTGCAACCATCAATCCTCAATCCATTTCTTTGTTAGTAAAACTCAAATCAAAATTAAACAACATAATACCTACACAATTCTTCATTCATTCAGCTGTACTCTGGTTGCTTGACTGTCAGATTAGAATCTGATCTCCCTTTCAGTCACTTATCACACATTCAAACACACTTTAGTTTTCAATAAAACCTTCTGTCCTCAAACAAACATTCTTCATTTCAACAGAGCCAAGCTCTGATACCAAAATGATGCAAGCCTAGAGCTTGCAATAACTAGGATCTTCAAACATTGCTATGCATACATTGCAATCACTTTAAAACTAAGATTCCAATCTGGGCCATTTCAAGCTCTTTTCATTTGCTGAGGCTATCTTACCCATTTATGATTTTATGGTTGTAAAACCATGACTATGAAACCATCTTCTCAAAAAAAAACCCATTGATTAAATTCCAACCAAAGCTTGGATTTACATGCATCTTTCATTCAAATGCTCACCTATATCAGATTTAGAAAATCTGATCTCCTCATTTCCATCCTGACATTAACATGGAATTTTTTAATACAATCAAAATCAACAACAAATGCGCTCTTGAGTTTTTTTCAACAACTTAACATTATTGAACCAAATCTTGTACATGCGCCCATTCTAAATTCTGAACATTACACACCCAAGCTTCCATCTATTTATGGCAGATTCATATATATAAAACTCATTTCCAATCCAATGAATATTGGAATGCTCCAAGTACTAGGAACTTGGACTTCGTCCTCTTTCAAAGCGCTCAGTCCAGAAATTTTAAATCTCAAAATTGATGTGTCAGGTTTTCAACATTAACACATATCCTTCCTACAAAACTAATATGATGAAACCATTCCATGGTTCTGCATCAATTCTTACCGTCATTTATTCAAAAGTCTTCAACATATGTTTCAAACCCATTTCACTTAGCGCTATAGTAAACCTGGTACTGTAATACAAAAACGCTTACCTTGCCTTCTTCAACTAGATATCTTGCCAGAATTCTATATATCTGCGCCTTTAATACTTCCACCATCAAATCAGCATTTTTCTTCAAAAGATCCGCTGCATTTCATCGCGGATTTAACTTCCCACACGCATTCTTCCACGAGCATCTGAATTTCAATTTCTTTGACTGTTTGAACATTGATACGCACAGGACAGCGTATTCAACATTCAAGCTCGAACATTTCCAGAAATCGGTTGTGCATTCAACATTTGGTTGTTAATCCTTCCAACGCCCTTCCGGCATTTCTTCCACGTAGATTCTGTTTGAAAAATATGAAACCGTTTCTCCTTTGCACCATAGATCAATCAACTTAGTTTCATAATTCCAGTGACAATCGATTCACAGAATTATCAAAACTTATGGCAGTTTGTATAAACATTTTGCTCAATAACAAAAATCTTCTCTTCAATTACATACCTTCCACGGCGCTTCCACTGCAATGAACTGATTTCAACGCAGTCTCATACATCTCCGCGGCCTTCACTACTTATGCATCCGGTTTTTAACGTTCCGCTCCACGATTTCTGTCCTGCAATTCCTGAATGAATTCTTAATGATTATTACCACGTCACCATTTCCTCAACGCTGGATTTCAACGAGTTTTTCCAGACTTATGTTCAGCGCTGATTGTTCCTCAATTCAATACAGTCGCTTCTGCAAACAATTCTCCAGCGCTGACGATCTCTCCTGCAAACATACTCTTTCACAAATCGATGTCAATTTTAACAAACAAATCATTCCCACTCAGTCTCTGCGTTCCATCAGTACCATCAGATCCATAAAATTCGATTTCCATACTCTCAATTGGATTCCACGCTATATATAACACAATTCCACTTGTTTTCAATCAATCCAACATTAAGGAGTAAATGAATTCAAACCCTGCGCTTTCAACATAGATTAAACCACCACCGAATTCATTAATTTTAATGTCAGACATAAATCAGATCCATTTAATTTAAAACAGGCCGAAGCACAGTTCCACAATGTCGACTCATATAAACGATGCCACTCCATACCACTGCGCAGACAACCATTCTGTATTGTAAATTCATACAATTTCAAATATATTGATTTCACCTGTATACAGCTTCAATAACTTGATTCACATAATATGTCGACTTTTATCATTGGACCGCAGACCAACACATTAACAATAATAATTCACCATTTATTCATACCCAATTCAGTGCAATTGACATCGATTATGCAGATCGAACTGTCAAATCCATACAAAATATAATTCATCCAATTGTCTCTGATTTCATAACACCTCCAATTAATGTGCATAATTCATTCCCAGTTTCAGAATTTAACAACCAATATATATATAATCTGAACAAAACAAATTTACTTACAAACTTTTGCTGGCCAGATATTTCAATTCTGTGGCCCTTTACAATTGCTGAAGGCTTACAGCCTTGCTGTTCAAGCCTACTCTCAACCTCACATTCTCTCACAATCTCAATGTTTTTTCCTCTCAAAACCCCCTCCTATTTATACAATTTTTTTTAAAATGATCTAATTAAATGCTTAATCCCCCTAATATCTCAATATCACTAAAATATCTCAACAAATCCTCTTATCTAGAATCTTATCCCTTCATATCCTTAACTAACAAAATTCTCTTTATCCTTTTATTTTGGAAAAGGATATTTACAAAAATCCTCACCTTCTCCTATTTTATTCAAATTAATTAATAAAATATTAAAAATTGTCACACCCCCTTTTAACATATTTACAAAATAAAAAACACCCTTGATGCTCTTGCATCATCACCATACCATGCTACATCAATAATACAAGGTTAACATGTGGCAGTCCTTTATCCACATGGCACCACTACATGGTACATCATCCTTACCAGACATGTTAGTGCCCTAATTTGTATCCATATCCAATATTTTCCTCAAGTCTCAATCATAAGAGTTTTTTTATTTCTAGAATTCGAAATTACACCACTCCTACCATGGGATGTGCCACATCAATCACTACATGGACTCGTCCATACCAAGGTCACCACATCATCATGTTATGTTGGCATGCCAAGTCATTGACATGTCATCAAGTGATGTCATATTGGATTGTTCTATGTGCCACATCAACATCCACCTACTCGTAAGGCCCAAAGTGCTCATATGGACTCCCACGTATTCTCCTCATGACTTGCTACATTAGCATTCAAGATTCAAGATTTTCCAAAATTGTAGCTTTGTAATTTTTTGTATCTTTTGATCCATGACAAACTTGATTTCAAGTTCCATCCATGTAAGGTTTCGCCATCCGACCCATCCCACATCTAGGTTTTTGTTTTCATTAAATGAAATTTACAAATTCTTTGAGATTCCTAGATATCCAAATCTTGAAAAACTCTTATCCTTAGTCCCAACACATGATAGATCCCACTAGAAAAATCTAGGGCTCTTAATATAATACATATATTGATACAGTTAGGATCCTTGGTATCATTACTTGAAAAATATCACTATGGCTCTTAACAAAATTTGTATCTAAAAAAACTCTAGATGCCACCTTCGACACTGGAGGGATTATGAGCTCTCCATCTTCTTCAACTAGGGGTTTCATTGACTAGGCCATTGAAAATTGGGATAAAAAAGGAATGGAAATGAAATCTTAAGGATAGTCTAATTAATATATTTTAACGTATGGAAATGGAAATAAGGAACCCATCAACAAATGATTATATTAACAATCCTATTGGCTAATGGGAGAACCTAAGAACTTGATCCAAGCCCCCTATGACTAAGTGTATAGTTATGGCTCCTTTTGAGCCATCTGACTAGGGTTTGGGACTAAAGATCCCCAATCCCTAAATTCCAAACTCAATTCCCAAATTTACTTAGGCATATTTGCAGGCTTCCATTAGATATTTCCATCTTCATCCTCACAATTTAAAGTGTCTTTGTAACATCCCCCGGGGTTAAAATTTCATGTAATAAAATTAATGAAGATAAAATAAGGCCACGAGAAAGGGACATTTATTCCAAGTTAAATGTTGGGAAAAAAATCCTAGTGGGAATCACTTGTTGTGTTTTATGACTAAAGGAAATTGGAAAAGGCAATGGCCAGGGCTTTGGAAAGGATAAAGAGTATTTTTGGAATTTATTTATGAAAATAATGGAAATTAGGAGAAAAAGAAGGTGAACGGTCATAGGTTGCATGTGAGGAGGAAAATGAAGGAAAATAATGGAAAATTGAAGAAATTAGAGGTATTTTCAATAAAAAGACTTCAGAGCATCACTGGGAAAGCTTTTTGTCAAATTTTTGTTAGTTTAAAGTTAGAATTAGTCTCATAGAGGAGAAATCACCAAGAGGAGAAATAAAGCAAGAAATAAAGGAAAGGAAAGGAAAACAAAAGGAAGAGGAAAATAGAAGGAAAGAAGGAAAAGGAAAGAAAAGGAAAGCTAGGATCAAGCAGCTTCAGTAGGAATACTTGCAGGTAATAGATTGCATATGTGATTATCTAGTTGGTTTTGACATTCATGTTATGTACATGTTGGTATAAGGTTATTTTGTTGTCATTGACATGGATTTAGTCAGGGTTAAACAGTGGATTTTAGTGTTGCCTTGCCGTTTTCGGATACCCATGATGTGATGGTATTTTTCTCAGTTTTGATCTTTGGATTGTTAAATGATTTTGAAATCCAGGGTGAGGTGGTCTCAGGGAAATTCACAAAGGCCTAGGAATACCTTAATAAGTAATGGTGGGATAAACGGTAAAGCCTAAGGGTGGAGACAGGAAAATTCCTCAAGGATGGTGAATAAATTCTGGGGCATCCAAGATTGGATCAGTTTTGTAATCTCGAGACTAGTTTAGGTGCGATCACAGTATGGAGAGGGTGGAGGTCATTTAACCTCAAGATTCCCTTGGTTGTATTTGGATTGGTTTATACCATCATATTCCACATTCATGTTTGAAATATGGCATGGGGGTGATTTCCCGAAGAGATATTTGGTTGAGCCAATCTATGGTCGGGTGGAATGTGGAATTCACGAACCCGGTCGATATTTGCCTATGTTTAATAAAGATAATTTTCTCTTGATTTTGGTAAGGAAATGTATTGGTTATTATGTGGCTTTAATGGTTGTTCTCTTATTGTTATTTACATGGTTATATGTTGGTTAAAATCATGGTTTTATGACAGATTTTATTCATGGACCTTTCCATGTTTTCACTTATAACTGAATAAATAATGAATTCAAGACCTAATTGATGTTAAGACAACTAATGATAGAAGATAGTGACCCTTCTTATTAAACCTCAGAGGTGTTTTTAGTCCCTCATGTTCAAACTTGCATTCATGACATGTAGGTTGCATATATATTAAGTGTTTAATGGAATTTCAGTCTCGTTTTGGGGTGGTTACGTCAAGTGTTTTTTTCAGTTTTTTCTTTAGAAGCATTGTATTCATGTCTTTTATGAGTTATGAAAGTTTCATAAATTTATGGGTAGAGGTCTAGCCCCAGTCTTGGAAAATAGCCTTAATTATCATAGTCATTGGGACAACAATGGCAGAAAAAGGCCACATTCACACTGATGTAGTCATATGGGAGTGACTGGGAAACCATAGTCGGGGAAACCATAGTCGCTTGGAGGCCTTGGAAAGGGAGCAAAAGGAGCTCTATTTCAAGGAAAATGTGAATTGTCACTGGGGTTGGGTACCTGGATAGTTTGGGTTACTCCTGGAGGTCTTGTGGAACCTGAGGGAAGTCATTAAGGTCCTGTTGTGTCGAATCCATTTTATTAAACTCATCTAGGAGGTTGATTCCTATCATACTAACCCTCGGCTCACATTTACCCTAGGCAAGCCGGTGAAAGTGGGTAAATGTGGGAGGAGGCATTACAAGGTGGTATCAGAGCATGTTTTTGCTCTCTTTGGGTCATATCTGATACCACAGGGTGGTATCATAGCATGGTTTCACTCTCTTTGGGTAAGTCTGATGTTGTTAAGGTTATGATTTTCATGCATGGGATCATGGTATACAGTTGGTCTGGTCATGCATGATGTTGTTATGTTATGATATGGGTATTCTTATGGTATTACATGTATTTGCTAATGTGGACTGATATTGCATATGAGATAAGCCTCCCATGAACATCATCAAGGTATAGATTTGATTTTGGTATCTATTTGGCTTATTTGATAGGGAATACTTGCAGGAAGAAGAGAATCAAAGGTGAAAAGCAAAATGGGACTACAGTTCCCGTGTCTCTCCCTACAGATTTGTTGGGAAGAAAGGAGAAGAGTATTCTCTTGGTATAAAAGATACATTGAGGATATTTAGGGCAGAGATCAGAAGTTATAAATTAGACATTTACAGGTTGGTTAGGGCTCAAGAAAGACTTGCAAGGGCTCGGGAGAAGCATGTAGAGGTTAATGTTGTGATCCTTTAGAGCTTGTTAGAGTTGCAGAAACAGGAACACTTGAGAATCAGTCAAGAGCAGGAAGAGAAAACTAATTGAGCCTATGGTAGCATATCTCTATTCGGATATGGGTTGAATAGAGGGGACACAGTTAGAGATGGAAGATCGCTGGATACACCTGAAAGGAGGGTTGGTATGTATGGCCAGCAATTATAGTTCCTCATCCAGGAGACACCGTCACACTCATCACCGTCACCATCCGTATAAGAGGAAGGAGTACTTTCCTAAGAGTTCAAGAAAGTGAAGCCATCTACATTTGATCCAGAGATGAAGAAGAGAGAATATGAGGAGGAAGGGTTTCTTGGAATGAAGAAATTATTCATATTGGATAACTATTCAAGAAACATGAAACAAAAGATAGCCACCTCTAGTCTTAAATGGAAAGAAAATATCTAGTGGTACAATGTGAAGAATGTTAAGGGAATTCGAGAGGAAGATTTGATTTGGGATGACTTAGAGATGATATTCAAGAATAAGTACTTATCATAGAGGTACTATGATGATATATCTAAGGATTTTTATGAGCTACAAATGGGTTCTATGACAAAAGATGAGTATGCTAGAAAATTCTTGGAGTTGTTGAGGTATATGTCATATATAAAGGAGGAAAAGGCTAAGATTCAAATATTCATCAGTGGATTTCCAACAACATATAGATACCATATTAACTTTTATGAGCCTATATCTTTAGAAGAGGCCATCCGTAAATTGAATCATTGTTATGAGCAGTAAAAGTGAAAATCTGAGCCTAAGCGTGACTTGAAGGGAAATGAGAAGGTAAAAGGAAAATCGCCATTGAGGTGGGGAAGACCTTAAGATGTAGGTGAGAAAGAAATATTTTCTCCTTACAAGAATTTCAATGTAGTTGAGAAGGGACATGTGTCGCATCCTGGAGAGAAGCAGACAAGAGGTGATAATAGAGCACCTTTGTAGTGTTGGATATGTGGCAAAGATAATCGTAAGAAGGATTTTCCATTGTATCAGGGAGGTAGGCATTAGATCTACAGTTTTCAGGAGGCGTGGATAGTTGGGGATGTTCATCATAGTATTCCTTGGATTTATGCGGTTTTGGGCAATAGGCAGACAGATAACCAGACATCTATCATTGAGATGGAAGGTAAGCTTTGTGATCAAGTTATTTCTATTTTGATTGATCCTCGATCTAATTATAGTTATGTTAATCCTGACTTGATGGATAAGTGTGGCTTGAAAAAAGAAGTGCATACAAAGCCCTGTTTGGTGCTTTTGGATACAGGTACAAAGAACATATTTCATCATTAGGTAAGATCTTGTGCATTTTATTTGAATGGTATGCATACAACAAAACATTCGAACGTATTACCATTGGGATCATATAATATGCTTTTTGGCATGGATTGGTTGTATCTTCACAGGACCAAAGTAGATTTCTATGACAAGTCTATTGAGTGCCTGGATGAAAATGAGAGAAGAGAATTTTTCAAGGAAAGAAGAAGCCTACATCATTGAGGATGGTCACAACCATGCAATCTAGGCACAGTTGCAGGAAAGGGTGTGTGATGTTTATCGTTCATATTTCCAGTGACAAGGGTAAGGATGTTGAGGATGTAGAAATCTTCAAGAAGTGCCCTTTATTGCAACAATTTCAAGATATGTTTCCAATAGATATTCCAGAGTTTCCTCCACACAAGGAAGTATACTTTTCTATTGAGTTGGTACTAGGGGTAGTGCCAGCATCAAAGGCACCTTACATGATAACCACACCAGAGTTGGTAGACCTAAAGTTGTAGTTGAAGGAAATGCTTGATAAGGGATAAATTTAGCCAAGTGTGTCACCTTGGGGTGTACCATTGTTGTTCTTGAAGAAGAAGTATGGTATTTTTATATTGTGCATTGATTACAGGAAGTTAAACAACGTGACGATCAAGAATAGGTATCCATTGTTGAGGATTGACGACTTTTTTTATCAGTTGAATATAGAAACAATGTTCTAAAGGATAGATCTACTATTAGGATATCATCAGGTACGCAGCAAATAATAGGACATCTACAATATTTCCTTTAGGACCAGGTATGAGCATTATGTGTTTGTTGTAGTTCCATTCAGTTTGACTAATTCTCCAGTTAATTTTATGTATTTGATGAATAATGTGTTGTGTCCTTATCTGGACAATTTTTTTATTTTATTCATTGATGACATATTGGTATATTCTAATAATGAGGAAGAGCATGTCGAACATTTAGTAGTAGTATTGAGCTTGCTAAGAGAGCAACAGTTGTATGCTAATATTAGCAAGTACAGTTTCTTTCAGACATAAGTACAGTACTTGGGACATGTTTCCAAGAATGGCATAGCAGTAGACTCAAAAAAGATAAAGGATATCATTGAGTGAGAAACTCCCAGAAATTTGGAGGAAGTAATATCATTCATGGGATTAGAAGGATACTACAATAGGTTCATCAGGAACTTCTCATGCATTGCATATCCTATTACATCATTGCAGAGGAAATGTAAGAAGTTTGAATCGACAAAGGAGTGTGCATCCAATTTTGAGCAGTTGAAGCAGTTGTTGACAAATCATTCAGTGTTAAAGATTGTAGATCTAGATAAAGAAATTGTACTATGTAAAGCTGCTTACAAGAGAGGGCTTGGTGGAGTCCTTATGCATGAGGGAAACGTGATATGATATGTGTCTAGGAGACTGAATGAGCATGAGAAGAACTATGTGACTTGTGATCTTGAGTTGGAAGCTATTATTCATGCCTTGAAGGTGTGGAGACAATATCTTCTTTGCGGGAGGTGTGTGTTGATGAGAAATCACAGTGGCTTGATATATTTTTTTGATCAACCAAATTTGAACGTCGGGCAAGCTAGATGGTTGGATACCCTTAGTGAGTTTGACTTTGATATCAGATACATTAAGGGCAAGGAGAAAAAGGTTGCAAACACTCTCAGCAAGAAAGTACAGTTGAACCATGTTACATCAAAGAGCTCATATGGGACAGATTTGCAAGATCAGATATTACAGGTAGGGTAGTAGGATGATAGGTACAGGGATCTTATGTACAAGCTACATCAGGGTGCAAGTGATCAGGATGTGGATTATCATCTTACATTAGATGTCTTGGTGAGGTTTAGGGACATGATTTATGTGTCGGAAGACATTGAACTTAAGAAGCTTATCTTGAGGGAGTTTCATGTAAAATCATATTTAGGTTACCCAGGATATCATAATATGTTGACAACATTAAAGAAGTTCTACTACTACCCAAATTTGAAGAAGGAAGTGGTAGAGTTTGTGGTGACATTTTTTGGCTATATGCAGGTCAAATCAGAGTGTAGGTATCTAGGTGGGTTTCTTTAGCCTATTATGATTCAAGAGTGGAAATGGGAGTTCATTTCTATGGATTTCATTACAATTATTCCAAGGACATCGAGGCAGCATGATTCTATCATGGTTGTGGTATACATGTAGAGAAATGTAGCTCACTTCATTCTAGTGGAGACTACCTATTCAGCTTGTGAGGTATCATAGGTATTCATCAAGGATATAATGAGGTTTCATGGTGTTCCGAAGAAGATTGTGTCAGACAAAGATGCCAAGTTCACTTAAAGTTTTGGAAGGATTTGTTTGCAAGTTTGGGGACAGAGTTGGCCTTCAGCACGGGTTATCATCCATATAAAAATGAATAGATAAATAGGGCTAACAGAATACTAGAGGATATGTTGAGGATGTATTTCATGCATCAGCAAAGGATATGGGAGGAGTACCCTCCATTGCTTTAGTTTGCATACAACAACAGATATTAGGAGTCTCTGAAGATGAGTATATTTGAGGCATTGTATTGGCAGAGTTGTAAGACTCACATCAACCATATTGATCTAGTGAATAGGGTACTTATTAGACAAGACATTTTGGCAGGCATGGAATAGGAAATGCAGGTTATAAAGAAGAATCTAAAGGTAGCATAGGAAAGACATAAAGTTTTTTAGACCAACACATGGGTCAAGATAGGGATGTTAAGAACAAGGTATTCAGATAGGTATACTCCACTTTATTTTTCTTCCAATTTTTCTTTGTTTATTACCGATGATGATCCTAGAACTGTTAGAGAGGTAGTGGATGCCCAAGATGGAAAACCATGGAAAAAAGGCCATCCTTGAAGAAATGGAAACCTTGATTAAGAATGATGCTTGGGATCCACTGGAGTTTCTAGTTGAAATAAATCCCGTGGGTAGAAAACGAGTGTTTAAAAATAAGTTGAATTCATAAGAAAACATGGAGAAATACAAATCTTGGTTAATAGAAAAAGGCTATTCCTTGGTAGAGGGAATTGACTTCGATGAGATTGTTTATCGTATTTCCAAGTTAACTTATATTAGATTTATTTTTTGTATTGTTGCTTCTTTTGATTTTGAAGTAGAATAGATGTATATGAAGGAAACGGTGCCACATGGGGATTTAGAAGAAGAAATCTACATGAAGCTACTAGAAGGATTTGTAGTGAAGGGAAAGAAAGAACTAGTATGTAGGATAAAAGTTCCCTTTATAGATTAAAGAAATCGCCAAGGATGTGGTGTCAAAATTTTGATAGTATTTATATATTGGGACTTCGGTTCACAATAAGCAAAGAAAATCATTATATGTATTTCAAATTAGTTGTTGATTATCTTATTTATTTGGTCTTGTATGTTGATAATATGTTGCTTAATGGAAATGATGAGCAAATTATCTAGGATATGAAAACTCAGTTGTCCTCTAAATTTGACATGAAGGGTCTTTGTGCTACAAATTTCATTTTGGGCATGCAAATTAAAATAAATTAGACAAACATGAAACTTCAGTTAAATCAAAGGAAATATGTAAAGACAATATTGTAGAGGTTCAATATGCAGGAATGTAAATTGATAAATATCTCTATCCCTAGAGGTGTATAGTTATTTGTAGATTAGTGCCCTAAGGCACATCGCTGGGAAGATGAAATGTACATAGTTATGTAAGATTTAATGTAGTTGGAAATATGATGTATTCAATATTATGTACTAGATTAACCACAAACAGATCATTATGTAGAAATAAAGATGGTTTTCAAGTATTTTGTGGCACTACTAGTTATGGTTTTTTTTTTACCAAGAAATATTGGGGTTGGACATAGTGTTGGGCATACATGGATCTGTTGATGTAGACTAGGCTAGAGATTGGGATTGCAAAATATTTACAAGCAGGTATGTGTTTAACATATTTGGAAGAGAAATTAGTTAGATGAGTACGAGATAGTTTTTAATGTCACTCTCAAGTACAAAATATGGACACATGGCATCAACTCACGCAAGCAAGGAATAAGTATGGTTAAAATTATCGTTTTCATGTATCATATTGATACAACAAGTTGTAAATACAAATTATGATAGTTAGAATGAATAATTCCTAGTGAAAACCCCATCTTATCATTCTAAGACAAATATGTTGATGTGAAATATCATTTTGTGAGAGATATGATTGAAGAAAAGAAGGTGTTATTGATAAAGGTGGACACTTTGAAGAAATTTCATGATTCATGAACAACATCTATGAGCATTCAGAAGCTCTCTTGGTGTATGACCCCCTATATGCAAAGAAAATAACAAGTGGGATAATTTTAGGTATGTGTTATATTCTTTGCATGACTAGCCCCACACATGATTCATTTTGGTGAGCATAGTGGGAGGGTCACACCAGGTGACAACCCAAAATAAAAAATAGAAAAAAATATATGGTTTGTGCATCCATTTTTGTGATTTGATACATAATTTTCATTTTATGTGTGTTTTATGGTTTATTGTGGTTCAACCAATAGTTTTGCAATTCTAGTTAAGGAACTAAAATTGAATTCTAATCCAAGGTTAATGATTTGGAGGCTTATGGATGTCATGGGATATACATGGTGTATTATAATATTGAAAATATATAATATACTAAAAAATGTATCTCATTTTCCCAGTTTTAGTTTCCATGATAAAATATTTTTGTTAAATGTTTGTGTATATTTCCATCATTACATCTTCTTTTTTATATTAAGGATATGTTTGTAGCAATTAATTGTAAGAGGTACGACCAACATTTGGGGGTGTTTCGGGTTAGGTCTTGGGTTTAAATCAAGGTTTTGTGCAATATTCATAGTAGATGATAAACTAAACAACTATGCTTAAATCATAACAAAATAATTTTAAATTTTTTGTAAATGTGTATTTAACAAATATAAAAATGAGATTTGGAATAAAACTTACCTAAAAGTGAATGCTAAGTCTCGGTGATTCTAAACTTTCCCACACTTGTCCTTGCCATGTTTGGGAAAAATGAACAACAAAATGAACTTACTACTAGGAGAAATATATAGAAAAATACACTCAAGTTCAAGAAAATAACGTTGAAAGGGATCATGTTTTTGTTTGATTTGTATAGATAGAGAAATGTGCAGTGCATGTTTTTAACATCTATGCTCTTTATAAATGCACACAACATTTTGACTCAACACATTCTTTTATATATACAAAAGTTACATGGATTCAATTTATCCATAGGATAATGAACTATGTGGAATTTTAGAAAAAATTGAGGTTATTTAACTAGAAATATGTACATATTGTTAAAGAAAATCCTAAAAAGGAACATGTAACTAATCCTAACAAGGAACATGTACTAATCCTCCTAAAAAAGTAATACAATGTACAATTATGCAAATTTTAAAAGTTGGATTAATATTAAATAAGATAAAGTTGGGATATATTTATCAAATATTTTAAAATAAATTTTCACTTTCGTGATATTAAGGAGGTTAGAAGATCTCTTAAAAAAAAATTGTGACATTAAATATCATTTTTTAAAGATTTTTACATGACCAACATTTATAATATTTTAAATATGCAAAACTATACTAATCTTAAAATTATTCTCTTAATGCTTGATTATTTATTCACAATCTGTAAATTCTGTGATAGCATGGTCATTGTTTCGTAACCTATCTTTAGAGGAATTTTGTTTGTAGTTGATTTCCTCAAGAGCATTTAAAACGTGCTTGGTTGGATGACCCTCTCTAACACCTCTCCAACAACATATGGAACTTTATCTAACTCCTAAGGAATGAAGAGAAAATCTAGTTTGAATTCGACAGATCAAGCAAGGTTCTAGCTAAGTCATGGTTCTAACATGGGATCCTCCCCATCAGATCGATTCCAAACAATCAAATAGAAGCTCAAGGGGAAGAGCGATGAGTGACAGGAGATAGGGTGACAAGCTCACGGTCACATCTCCCGGTCGCAAAGAGATGGAAAGAAACTCTGAATTGCTAATGAAATCACCGAGTCCATCTAATGTGCAAACAACTGTAAGGGAAGCAAGAGACAAGCGGCAGGTGATAGGGTGGTAAGCCCTCGATCATAACCCATGGTGATAGGGTGTTATTCTAAAGCACCAAGGTGCTTATCGGCTCATCAGGTGAATAATAAACTACATATAACTCAGTAATGAGCAGCGAGCAGTGGCAAACACACATGTGGAAGAAGAACGATGTGGCTCATAAAAGAGATGACATGTGGCGGTGACATGTATTGGATGACACATGGAACGCCATGGTAGTGATCTTTTCCATGTGGCAAACTGTTTTTTGGGTAACAAGTGGCAGTGATGTGGCACGACAGGTTGTAGTGATGAAGAAGTGGCATGCTCTAATTCTGTGACGTGGATTGACAAATGGTAGAATGGGACGTAATAGGTGATGTGGTAGAATCTTAGGATATGCATCAAGGACTCATTTTGCATAGTTTTTTAGTGTCAATATTTTTATGTGTATATTTACAAAGGTATATATATCCCCCCGCAACCCAATGGTCATGGGGACAAGCATTGTGAATGCTGACAAGTGGTAGAGCAATGAGCAGTGACATACTAGACATAGAGTTTCCTTTGAAGGTACATCAATGTCAAATGATAATCTAGTCTATCCGATGAACCAATTGGTAATTTTTTCTCACGCCAATGAGAAAGGAGCAATGAGCATCACGGCAATGGTCACAATCCTTATTTGTATGCATTAAATTGGAAATTTCCTAGGAACTCGCATGTCGAAGCGTCAAGGTCAACATAGTGATGAGTGGTTTTTATGCTCATGGTCATGTTCGAGGTCATAGGGGACTAGTGTTAATTGCTCAAGGGAAAAATACCATTAGCCTCATGGCCCCACATGGTTTGCAAGGTTTGTTAAATGAGATCACCTGGAGAACTGGCGACCAGGATGGGAAAATCAAAAGTAGTTGATGGTAAAATCCACGACAATATGGTGAAGGCTGCTTGGTCAAAGTTTCGAAGTCTGGGTTTTCTATAAAAAAAAGTATATGAGCATCTGCGGTTCAACTCATACAACGAGGAGTTGTCTACATACCCAATAGACCCAATAGAATAGCTCAGACGACATTTTTTTGCTGGGATTCGGTAAAAAAAAATCAGAAAATTAAGTAGGTGGAGTGTTTGAATTGCATTTTTAATAGTGGAAATGAATTCAACACTATCAAAAACCTTTACAGCACCCAAAATATTGAAGTCTAACAACTTTAAACAAGATTATGATAAATCTTTGCCGAAATTTTTTAAAATCTTACCAAAATTTTTAGATTATTCTGTGGGTTTTTTAAGACTACAGCAACGACTTGTGATAGAAGAGCCAGATAGCAAATATAATTAAATCGTTGTTAAGAAAGTGGTTCCATGAGTTAGTCATCATTTAAGAAATTAAATCGTTGTTAAGAAAGTGGTTCCATTCATCATTTAAGCCCTCGAGGGCCATCCAGATGAAAACAAACATAATATTTTTAGCACACGGTTTTGGTGATGTGGTCAAATTACAAAAAAGTAAGCCCTAAGGGAAAAGCGTTTAACTGGATTGGATAACAAGAACATGGTTTTACAAGGCGGTTCTGTGGGCTAAAATTATTATCCCCTAAGGGCGTCAACGTCGGTCACATCGACCAAATGATATTTGAGTCAATTGTATTTGCTATATGGTTAAACAAAGAGTCGGTTCAACCCTATTACATAACCATTACACCAAACTTCAAATTTGGCTGGCCATGATTGGATTTAAATATCAACACATGTATAAATATGTGGTGTTGAATGGCACTTTATTCATCGACAGAATTGTAAAAAACAAAAAAAATTGTGAGCAATATTCAATTATATGTGAAGTTATTAAAAAGAGTTGTATGTGGGGGTTCATATGGAATGAAGGAACAAAGTAGAATAGTGGAAAGAAGTATATGGGAGATGTGTAATCGAAAGAGAGTGTTAAAGGATGTCTATGAAGCCACATAGAGAATTAAATTACAAAACAAGAGCGTAATACAAAACAAAATTGTACGAACGAGAAGATTTTTGGATCTGTGTTTGAAAATATTATAAAAGATGGATAGGTTTAGCAGATTGCTACTTTTACATTAGGGAGTTGGTGCTTCTTTTAGGTTTTTTCTTGTAAAAATTTTTGGGGTTGGAGTCTCTTTCAAGTAGGTGCTTGCAAATCAGAGATTTGGATCTTCCTACAGGTTGGTGCCTGTAAAAGATTTGAGAGTTGGTGCTTCCTTCAGGTTGGATCCTATAAATATCAGGGAGTTGGTTCTTCCTTCAAATGGGTGCTTTTAAATTTAGGGGATTGGTGGCTCTTTTTGGTTGGAGCCAAAAACTTGCATGCTATAGTAGGTTGCAACCTACAACAATATTCAAACATAGCTTTTATGGTTTTCTCCCTTTATGGGTTTCCACGTAAATATCAGTGTCTCATATTATGTGTATGTTGTTTAATTTATGCTGCTGTTGTGGGATTAATCATTTGTTTAAATTATTAATTAATTAATGATTGGATATTTTTAATAATTGTTAAAATTTTCCACAATATTGATTCCCCCCTCGCAGCCCCCCTTCCCCTCCTAGTATTATATTGGTTTCAGACAGGGATACTCCACTTGATTCCTATTCCAAATTTTCTTTGTTTGTTATTGATGATGATCCTAGAAATGTTAGGGAGGAAGTGGATTCCCACGATGGAAAAAATTGGAAAAAGGCCATGCTTGAAGAAATGGAAAGCTTGGACAATAACGAGGCTTGGAATCTAGTGGAGTTGTTGGCTAGAATGAATCCCATTCAAAGAAAATGGGTGTTTAAGAAGAATTTTAATGTAGAAGGGAAGATGGAGAAATACAAATCTTGGTTAATAGAAAAAGGTTGTTCCTCGGTAGAGGGAATTGACTTTGGTGATATTTTTTATTCTACTAACAAGTTAACTTCTATTAGATTTTTTTTATCTATTGTTGATTCTTTTGATTTTGAAGTAGAATAGATGGATGTGAAGAACACATTCCTACTTGGGGATTTAGAAGAAGAAATATACACGAACTGGCTAGAAGGCTTTGCACTGAAGGGAAAGAAAGGAATATTATGCAGGCTAAAAAGGTTCATGTATAGATTAAAGTAATCACCAAGGATTTGGTCTCAAAAATTGATATTTATATATTGGGACTTGGGTTCATAATGAGAAAAGCAATATCATTGTGTGTATTTCAAATTATTTGGTGATATTCTTATTTATCTGGTCTTATATGTGGATAATATGTTTCTTATTGGAAATTATGAGGAAATTATCTAAGATGTGAAAACTCACTTGTCCTCTAAATTTGACATGAAGGATCTTGGTGTTGCATATTTCATTTTGGGTGTGGAAATTAAAAGAGATTAGAAAAACATGAAACTTGGTTAAATCAAAAGAAATATGTAGATACAATATTGAAAAGGTTTAATACACAATATGACAATTAGTAAAGGTTCATACTACTATAGGTGTATAGTTATTTGTAAATCAGTGTCCCAAGCCACGAAAATAGGTAGAGGACATGTCCCTAGTTATGTATGCTAAAGCAATTAGAAATATTATGTATTCAATGGTATGTACTAAGATTATAAGTTTCATATGAAGTGGGAGAATTGAGCAGGTATATGTCAAAACTAGAGAAGGATCATCAATAAAGAGGGTTTTCGAGTATTTTTGTGGCACTAGTAGTTATGGGTTTTGCTAAAAAGGAAGAATGAGATTGGAAAAAATGTTGGACATACATGGCTTTGTTGATGCAAATTGGGCTAGAAATTTGGATCGCAGAAGATTTACAGGCATATATGTGTTTAACCTCTTTGGAGGAGCAATTAGTTAGAGGAGAAATTAGTTGGATGAGCATAAGATAGTTTGTAATGTCACTCTCAACTAAAAAATATGAATAAATGGAATCAACTCATGCAAGCAAGGAAGAAGTATGGTTACAAATATTATGTTTGAAAGTGTTAGTGCAAAAAGTTGAAACCATAGATTATGACAGTGAGAGTGTAATCTTCCTAGTGAAGAACCATACTTACAATTCTAAGAGAAAGATGTCAATGTTCAATATCATTTTTTGAGATATATGATTGAAGACAAGAAGGTGTTGTTGACAAAGGTAGACACTTTGAATAATGTTGCAGACTCATGAAAAAAAATTGTGAGCATTGAGAAGCTCTCTTGGTGTAGAGAAATAATGGGAATTACTACCTTGTATTGTTTATCATGTGCTCCTATGACCCCCTATATGCAAAGAAAATAACAAGTGGGAGAATGTTAGGTATGTTTTATATTCTTTTCATGACTAGTCGCACGCATGATTCATTTTGTGGAGTATAGTGGGAAGGTGACAGGGGGGTGACAACCCAAAAAAAAACGAAAAAAAAATGGTTTTTGCATCCATTGTTGTGGTCTTTGTCATGTTCTTTTAATTTTTCTGTTTTTATGGTGCATGGTAATTCAACCCATGGTTTTTCAATTCCCTTGTTTGAGGTAATTCATGCTCTGAATCTGCTTTGTAAAGACACCCATTGTTTTCATTGAAACTTGATTCTTGTAGCTTGTTGTGAACACTAACTTCATTGTGCCAGATAAAGGATTCATTATCACATAACAAGGCTCTAGATCTGTCCCTGTCATATTGGACCTCATCTTGTGTGGGCATGTCCATCAATGAAGAAGAAGAAGATCTAGAGAAGCTCGCAGTTTCATTGCAATCAATAGCAACATTCGATACCATCTCAACAAGATTGATTGGTTCAACCCCAAGTCTTGCATGAGTGGAAGTTTTGTATATTAATTCTCGTTGTTCTTTCTCTAATATTGCATTTAAATATTTACCTTTAGCTTCAATTCTCAATTGCAGGCATCTTTGAACCTAAATGCAATTTCCAACAATGAAATCTCAAGGTTCCATTTAAAAAATTAAAAAATTGTGAGACATAAGTTCCAATTTTGGTGTTAGCATACCTCAAGTTTCTCATGTAATATTTTTTGTACTTCTGCTTGAGCATTTAAGGCCTCTGTAATATGCATTCCCTTGGCAAGAAAACATAGAAGAGTATCGTTTTAGCATTTGACATAAATTTATCCATTGAACATCATGGTAGATCAAGAGAATCAAAGATGCAAATTTATATCATTATTAAGGTTACAATATTTTGTAAATTCAAACTAAGCTATAAGTTTTAATAAAATTAAAATGAAAAACATAAATCTAAATCAAAAACTTAAAGGTCATATTGAATTTTCCAACAAAAATAATCATATGTTAGATTAATATGTCTGAGGAAAAAGCTAAAGAATGACTACATTGTAAATTTGAGACATTTTTGAGATAAATGAACCCAAAATTTTAAACTTATTTTTAAAGAAGGACTACATTGTAAAGTTGAGACATATTTGAGATAAATGAACACAAAATTTTAAAATTATTTTTATCTTTTATGTTTATTAATTAGTGTGTTTCTTATTAGAGCGATATTTCTCAGGTATCATTAGAATTATTATAAAGTTTCATAATTATTATAAAATTTTATGTGTTTACTTATTTGTAATATTTTCACATTTAATTAAAAATCTCATAATATTTTACATAACACTTTTACATATTTTGAACAAAATTACATTGTATACTGCACCTAGCTTATAGCTTATATTACATACACCACCTAGCTTATAGCTTATATTACATACACCAACTTCATCTTCTCAACCAGAAATAAAGCACCTCTCTTTTCTCATTGCAATAATAAATTATGCTACAAAACATTGTACCTTAATTGGCCTTTCTAATTGCAATAACAAATTATGCATCAAAACAATGTACTTTACTTGGGAGTTGGAACTCACTCTTTTTGGTTCGTTCATATGTTTTTGTCTCAGCCTTTGATGTTTGGGTCCTCACTACAATCCGAATTGACCCTCGCATGATTTGTTTTGAAGAAAATGGTTTTAGAACTGGCATGAACAGTGATTAAAAAAAATTCAGAAAATTCATCAACAATTTGTAGGCTATTCATACCATCTTTATTTTTGTCCGAGTTCATTTCCTTGCAGGAATACTTACCAAGCCTATATTTCTACAAAAACCATAAAGAAATCAATGCTACCAATTTTGATCTGCATGAAATGGGTGTTTTGAAATAAGGGTATGGCTATACCTGGAGATGACTTTTCAAATTGTACAATGTTAGACCCTTAACACCCATGACTCTCATCACTGACTTAGAAGTGGACTCTAGGAGCATCACAAAGTAAATAAAACACGTGAGCAGATGAAACTTTCTAAGATGTATGGTTGACTTAATCTAACTAGACAAAATCTTTGAAAAAGATTTGTAAGTAAAAGTGTCAAATTTCTAAATTTTTTGCCAAATATTGTTGAACATAATGATCTGAAAATTAAAATATGTATTAGCCTATTGTAACTAGCCTTACACAACTTTCCATAAGTCTATAAATTAAGGTACTACCTACTTAGTCCATAGAGTAGGTTCCCATGGACACCGTACTTTCTTTCATTCTTACTTGCCTCTGTTCTTTTTGTAGGTTCCATAGAGTAAGTCTCAAGCAGTATGAACTAGCACTTGAAACTTTGAGTTCAAGCTGTACTAGCCCCATCAATGCAGTCCTGCCATAAGATACTAGCCCCCCCTCAAGGTAGGGACTTGCTTCCCTGCAACCTCTCTTGTTTATATATGTTCATATAACATTGTCATAAATTATTTAGCAATATTGAAATCTATAATGATAAGTTGCATTATAATGTAGTATTAAAATTTGTATGGTACTACTTTTTTAAGAATAGATTGATGTGATTTGACATGTTTGAAGTTTTATGTAAAAGGAGTATGTTATATCATAGTTTTATATTTATTGATAATACTTGATAAAAATTATCGGAAAGTTATGTAAGTTTGGAAAGTTGGATTAGTATTAAGAATAATAAAGTTTAGGTATAAAAAGGTTTATCACTTTTGTGATATTAAAACAATTGATTTTGGAATAGTTCTTTTAATATTCTTTTAATATAAAAATCAAGTTATGTAAGTTTGGAAAAAGTTGGATTAGTATATGAAAAATAAAGTTTCATTGTATTAATTTATCGAGTAAAAAGGTTTATCACTTTATGATATTAAATGAATTGATTTTGGAATATATTTTTAATATTTTTTAATATAAAAATAAAATTTTAAAAATTTTAAGTTATTTTTTCATTTTCAAAATATAAATAAATTTTTATAATTATCATCATATCTATGAAAACATACAAAATACAAGGATAACAAACCTTTACAGACCTATTTACCGATAGAAGTGAGGAACTTTTATAGTTAAATTAAGTAGGCGTTATTATTTGAAAACACCTTCCTAAGCTGCCTTACTGTCCTAATATGTACCATTAGATCCTATGTTAAGCGATTAGATTATGCTGCGATACATTGATTAACACTAACGAATTAGTACTTGATTTAAGCGATTCTTGAGGTAGTTGCTCTGCCATTCAAATTACATCCATCAACGTTGATCTATCGGCATGCCATTGCTAGCTTGTGTTGGTGACCCATGCTAGGTTTGTTGACTTTAATTATTTCTTCCTTTCCTACTGACTCCCGCAGCCGCAGCCTCCATTATTGAAATTTGTTTTCCCGATTATCCCAAAGTTGCACGACAAGCAATATTTACAACCGAAATGACATAAGGTAAAGAAATCTTTAATCTTTACTCAAGGATAATTTTGAATTCCATCGCCTCATTTTTGAATTTGCATTTCGTAGACCCGCTCGTGGGGAGGTCACAAATGTCGTTGGAATTTCATTAAAAGAGAGGTCCGTAAGGGTTTATGTACTAATAAACCAAAGGCATCCCGACATCCCAAAGCCGCACGACAAGCAATATTTACTACTTCTAAGACATAAGGTAAAGAAATCTTAATCTTTACTCAAAGGATAATTTTTGAATTCCATCGCCCGTTTTTGAATTTGCAGTTCCAGAGGACCCACTGTGGGGAGGTCACGAATGCTATTGGAATTTCACAAAGAAAGGTCTGTAAGGGTTTATGTACTAATAAACTAGTGGCATCCTGACAGATCCAGACGACCCGACCCACTGTGGGGAGGTCACGAATGCCACTGGAATTCCACAAAGATGCACAAAGAAAAGTCCGTTATGGTTGGTCTGCGAATAAACGAGTGGCCTCCTTTGAAAGTCTCACTTACGTCCAGCTGGGGATAGAGAATGGAGAACTACATGGTTGTCTAGTGCAGTAAATGACAATCCAGAAACAACCACACTTCTATATAAAATATCCATAAAGCCCAATGCAAATTGCGAGTAGTCCACCTAGGAGAGTTATTTATTGTTTCAGCTTATATAATTTTATAGGAAGGTCTGAAATTTTTTGGCAGATCATAATTATTTATGATGTATTGAGGAATTTCACATAGGTTAGACATAGGGTTCCTAGCACACTTTAAGAAAATATGAGAGCTTATCCTTTTGGATTTTATAGACGACCTGAGGGAATCTTTTAAGCAGTTATGAAAAGTTTAAGAGGCTTATGATAGCAACTTCAATTTTCATGATCAAGCATACGAATATAAGCAGCCGGATGTGTTTAATGCAATATGGGATTCTAGTAGTTTTTTAAGTTTTTTTACAATTTAATCTATTATTATATTATAGGGATATGTTTAAGTCTTCTATATTTTATTATCCAAAATTTAAATGATACACGTGATTGAGTATTTGGAGAAATAATTTGATTTAATTAATGAGGGTGTTTATATGGGATATTTTTGTGTTATAGTTAATAATAATTTATTATATAAATATTCGGATTTTATTTGACCCAATGAAGATTCAATTATTAGAATGTTTTGTTGATATGTATTTTTCAATTTTAAAAGTTATATGGAGTTTCATTAAAGTAGAAAATAAAATTGTTATTTTGATTCAAAATTATTTGGAGTTTAATTAATGTAAAAAATTTAATTATTAAAGTTTAAAATCTATATAATTAATTTCAATTATTAAAATATAAGATGTTTAAAATTTATATAATTAATTATAAATTAAAACGATTGAATTTGAAATTATTAAATATTATTTATTATTATTATTATTATGCAATTTTAAGGTCACAATCAAGCCACACCACACCAAATTGGTGTATAAGACCTCCTTGTTTGTGGGACAAGGGATCCACCTCCGCCCACCCATTTGACCGCGAAGCCTACATACTCTATCCAATAGTATCGTTCCAATTTTATATGATGTCTCCCAAGAGAAATTAATGATTATGATGATGATGATGATGGTTAACATCCACTCAGACCAATCTTTGGTCTATCGAACTTAAAGAAAAGAGTTATTTAATTTGATTTAAGATTTTATTCCTATGCTCAAATCCTAGCATGGGGGGAGATGTTCTTCTTAATGTAGCAAGCTATGCCCCTAATGCCTCTACTGGAGGATCACTTGTTCCAAGTAGACCATAGTGCAAAGCCATCTATGTTAGGGACCTTAGATTCTTCGTGCTCCCAAGTTTCAACAAGAAATATAATATCAACATCATTTTAGATCCAACTTAGCTTGGGGCCTTTGTACATGGAAAGCCCCAACAGTTCCAATTTATAATATAATTTTTATTAAAAAATAATATTAATTTTTAATATATTCATCAATTAAATTTAAATATAATTTTTTATAATACAATAATTAGAAATATGAGTCATTCTTTATAATTTAGTATTTTAATATAATTTTGGTATAAGAAAAGTAGTATTAATTTTTAATATATTCATTAATTAAATTTAGATATACATTTTTATAATATAATAATTAGCAAAGTTATTAGTTTAATTTATTCATTTAAAAATATTTGTTTATATATATTTATTTTAAATTATACTTTTAAATATCTAAATAATAAATATAAGTTATATGTTTTTTAGTTTTAATTTAAATAATAATGTTTTTTCTTCTTTGTAATTTAATTTCAGCTTTAATTATTATATAACACTTTTATTTATTATTATAATTCAATTTTTTTTTCTAATTAAAAATTTAATATAAATTATAATTTTGACTTAAAATAATTATTATTATATCTATGGGTTTATAATACATGGTAATGGGGTGTAGTGTTAAGACACTATGTGATATGCAAGTTACTAGTTTTAAACTCTATTCTAATAAAGATGATTTATATATATTTACAAATAACTGAGAAAGTAAGTATTTAGCATCAATGAGAGTCAAAGACTGAGGAGTGAAAACAAAGTTTTTCAATTCTTTAGTGATGTTGATTAGGAATGAAAATTGAAACTATAAGGTTGACAAATAGCCCTACATTCCTCTTTAATGATAAGACTTATAATATTAAGAATAATAATAAGGGTTAACGACTTCCTCTAACATCGATCCTGTAACATGGATTTCAAATGACATTGCATCAAATAATCATACAAGAAAACATTATGGCATTAATAGAGGTTAAGGGAATTGCATTTAATTATTTAGAAAAAATACTAATAATTTATTATAATCATAATGTTATTACATTAAAGAGGAATCCTAAATATGATGAGAGGTTTAAATACTTTTATTGTTTGTGTTTGAAATAAGATAATATTAACAAAATAATGAAATAGTGACATGGAAATATTATCTAAATAAACATTAATTTACAATATATATTTATACAATTAATATAATTCAAATTTACACTATAATATAAGTTTTGATTTGCATTTGGATTCATGGAAGTATTAAAAGTGTGTAGATGATTTAATCTAAATTAATATTTAAGCCGTAAGGCGTTATTATTTGAAAAAACTTTCCTAACTACCTTTCTGTCCTAATATGTACCATTAGATCGTATGTTAGACAATTAGATTATGCACAACCATATTGATTAACACTAACAGGTGGCAGCAATTGCAAGATAGTTGCTCTGCCATTCCAAATTACCTATCCATCAGCGTTATGTATCTATCAGCATTCCATTGCTCGCTTGTGTTGGTGACCCTTTGTGTTGTGAGTCGAGTGGAAATATTTCTTTCTACATGGCTTGCCTTCCATTGACCCAGGCCCCGGGTTACAGTAAATATTATTATTTATTTTGTAATTTAAATTATTTACTGCAATGATGTACGGGAAGATCTAACGCTTAGAATATATGAATGAAGAACGTTTATTATTTTCTATTTCTGTTTGCCGTCATTCCTAGTAAAGCGAAGAAATGCACTTTTCCATTTTATGCCTTCATCTCCTTTGTAGCTAACTCGTAATTATTTTAGTAATTGTTGTTTCTACGGTGAGCTCTCCAAGACATGGAGGAGTGAATGAAAGAAGGGATCGCTTATTACAATAATCTCATAAACGAGCTTCTCAATAATAATGGTATGAGAGAAATCATTCACAAGCCCTCTATGATCTATAGCACTTGTAGACTGGAGTTCAAAGTTGAGAAGTTCAAATGTTGGATTTTTAGTGTGTTGGTTTCATCTAAAATTTAGCTACTGTTTCAACTGTGCTGCTCTTTCCTTCAAAATGTTTATATATATATTATTTCAGTTTCAATGGATGAGTTAGTGGTTCCAATCATTTTTCATGAATATGTGGGAAAATATATTGTCCACAGAAAATTTATAAATCTACCAGTCAAAGAGTGCAAAGTTTTCCGTTGAAAAGAAATATATATCTCACTATTTATAAAACCTGTGTATGACCTTTGCATTGCAGATATAGAGCCCTTCATTACACTCTTTCATTGGGACTTACTACATTTTCACTATGTCAAATTACACAAAATTAAAAATAAAAGTAAATTAAATAAAAAGATTGACATAATGTAATGAACATTTTAACTAGGTCAAAATACAATAAAAGATAAAAATAATAAAATAAAATAATGATAAACTATAAATACATCCCATGGTATCGACCTATGGTATTCTTGTGGAATTTAGTTTCTTTATAGGTAACTCTGTGCTCTATGTTCAAATGACAGGTGAAGGCGGATTTACCATACTTAAGCTTCTTAATAGTCTCTTATGAAGTACAACATGTCATAGTGATAAGTGTTTATTCTATTAAATAATTCTAGCTGTAGAGCAGAGTCAGAGTTCTGGGAGTAGTATCATAGGAATTCAACATTGAGAATGTGATAGAAGCAAATAATTTCATGGAAGGGTGAAGTATGCCCAACTTGGTCATAAAAACCAAGTGCATCCTTCATGCAGAAAAAAAAATATACATGCAGATTTCATCATATAGAGGTCCTAATTACTTTGGCCAAAATGTCTCATCCATCATGAAAACACACATCTTACGTGCAATTAATAACAAAGAAGTTGTTGATATTTTTTATTTGAGGTTCATTAGACATAATTCTCCACCCCCTTCTGAAGGATTACTTGGAGCCGAGAAAGTTCCTACTACGTTTTGTTTTTTATATATTTATTCTTTCCTATACCACAACCTTGACGTTTCCTTTGCAACATATGGTGCAAATGCTAGTTTAACCCATTTTAACTTTCACATCCCATAAAATGAAAATTTAATAATCCATATTTAATTGATAAAATTTTTCTATATAGGAAAATGATAAAATTTTGGAGCAAATTACTTTCACATTGCCATCGGTATAGTTGAAAGAATATGTTAATTAATTAGAAAACATCAAAGAAGCAAGAATCCTTTCCTCATTAAAGGAAGAAGATGATGGTAATTAATTCAATTCAAGTGGCCTCTACTTTACACATAGATGTTTGACTAATTATTTAATGTATTGACTATCTTCATGAAGTGGGAAAGGAAGTTGTTGGAAAGCGGTGATGGAATTTGATGGCCTCGGTGTGAAATTTGACATTTGACGAGTGTTTCAGATTTGAACAAGATCATTAGAGTACAGTGTACACATCATATTGAAGGAATACATAGAGTGTGACCTTCGTCAAGTCTAGAGAGGGAGTGGTTCAATTAGACACTCTTTGATATAATCCTTTACTTTTGTTTTCGAGATATTGAACCCATCTCATTCTTTGAATATTGTCTCTTCCATCAACATCTTCTTGCACTGGAATGGCATGTCCACATCCCATGCGTTGTCGCGCCTAACAAACTCCCACGTCAACTCCTTCACCGCTGGCTCCACAAGGATGTAGATGTAATTCACAACCACTTCCTTTGTGCTTCCAGGGTGTTCTTTCATATAACGTTCAATATTGGATGCCAACTCCTTGTAATGTATAATCGTTGATTTTCATGAAGTTCTGGGAGCTAGTGGGGCCCCTCACTTAAGCTGAGGTGTAGGAAGGGTAAGACTACATGGACGCCATGTAAGATTCTAGATGACATCGACTCATGACATGGAACACTGAGAGCATGACATGTGGCAATGCAGAAAAAGCCTTTTTAGGTGGTTAAGGGGTTAGTTTTGGGATGAAATATGACACCATAAAAGGATTCCACGTGGCAGGTTGCTGTCACCATGACGTCATGAAAAGCTTGACCCTTATTGTCAGGCACATACTAACAAAATGTGTGACATCAAATTTAACATCCGTTGAAGGAGAGGTCTCTGTCACGCTTTCTGTATAGCACCAAGAGTTATTGTAATGATTCAGAGAAATGGGTTCATTTGAGACGGTGTGCTAAATAGAGTAAAATATATTAGCAAATGCACAAAAATTTACGAATGCCGACCCTGCCCCTCTTCACTTTCGAGAGGGCAGGGGGGTGCCACAATTTATGCAGGTTTCCCATCCGACGAGGTGGCCACGTGGATAGAAGAAAGGAGGGGGAACCTATGAGAGATTTAGTCACATATGCGATAAATAGTGGACCCCCTTGTTAATTGTTTGGAAGACGCGGGGACTCATAATAAATATAGGTTATTGATGTGATTGGTTTATGAAAGAAACAAAGGGGTTTAATCATGGATTTTTTATAATTAGATATACTAGTAGTTGTTTCAAAAGGTGCAAGAGGTGATAGGTTTGTTAATTTGGAAAAGTTGTATGAGAAAGATATTTTTAGATATGTATGTCATATATTTTGCATTTTTGAAAATAGCAAGGTCAACTTTTGAAGATGAAAAGTCATACATTATATCCCAACTTTAATTAAAACTAACTATTAATAGAAGTGCTCAAATTGTTCTTCTCTGAGTCCTTGTGAATAACAATACTCACAAGTTCCATAAGAAAGATAGTCGCAGAGAAAGCTTTGAGCGTAAGGTTCTTTCTCCCTCAACATAAAGATCTCACTCCTAGATTTTAATTATTAAAATAAATCACAACTCTAAAATTAAACTCTTTTTAATTTATTTTCATAATTAATTATGTTCAATAGATTCTAATAATTATACACCTCAAACTTCACAGATGAAAGTTTTTTAAGTTTTTATGAAGTTATACATTTTTTTTTTTTTTTGAGATTAAGGTAATATAATCACAAATCTGGAATGTCTACATATAATGTCAATTATTTTTTTATTATTATGATATCAATACCCATTTAATTTATAGTAAAGGATTATCATTTTTTTTTTCCTGAAATTGGACTAATTCTATTAAGCAAAATATGGTACATCTGAAAGTACAAGCAAGAGAGACAAAGACACGGCCAACCGGAAATGATAAAATATCAACATCGGTCCCCGAAAAGAAAGAAGAGACAAGCAAGGAGCAGCATCAAGAGACTAGAAGGCAGGAAGGAACTGCCTCCTACCCAGAGTTGGTAGAGTTTTCCACACGAAATTTCTTCCCTTTCTTTTTGATGACTTTAACCCAACCATTCTGGTGAGTAAGTGCTGTGACAATTTGAAGACTGGAGTTCTCCAAAGGAAGGGCCTCCTTTTCTGAATCAGAGGAGGCTGACTCATGATTACGCTTCTGAGTGACGGTAGTATAAGGGGGATGCTCGGGTGCATCGGTGGATAAGTTCTTAGTCTGAGGAGCAGGATCTAATTCTTCGTCACTTCCGTCATCATCAGAGCTCGAGGAAGTAGAATCTACAGCAGGCGGCGGAGAACAGGGAGTCCATTTTTTGGGTATGGACTTTGTGTTGTTTCCTTTTGTCTTTTTTCCTGTGAGAGAGGGGCAGGAGTTCTGCAGATGCCCTGTTAGATGACAGTGTCGGCAACGGAATGCAGTGTTCTCGTAGTCTAAGATCTGAGTCCAGAAAAAATCGCCGACCTTGATGTTGATTTGATCAGGCAAGCCTTTGCTGATGTCAACCTCCACGCATATTCTGGCATATGTGTAGAGGCTCTGAAGTGCCCTTTCGAGATCCACTGTGATAAAGCGTCCCAAGGTATCGCCCAAGCTTCTGAACACTGGCAGATGCCATAGATGAACAGGTAAGTTGGGAAGCCTGACCCAAACAGGAGTCCTGGTGATGGTAGCTGTAGCAGGGTCGAAATCTGGGAACCATGGGGTTAGAAAGAGCCCAGCATTTCCATAAAACCAGGGACCTTCCTGTAAGGCCTGTTCATAATGCTTTGAATGATCGAACAAAACTATGAAGAATCCTCATGAGCAGCAGCTTACCAGGCATTTGCTTGTCCAATTTTCGTGGATCCAATCAAAGAGATCCTTGGTTCGCGGCCAAAGTCCATTAAATCTTCCAATGATAGCTCTATCTGCATATTTCTGAAGATCTTCTGCGAGATCTGGATGAGAGATCTCAACGGAAGGTACTTCATCCAACTTGTCTACCAGAAAAGGCTGGGTATGGGGGGTTGCAGGGGGTTTGGGTTTCTGAGAATGAACAACATCTTTGTAAGAGAAGGTAGGGGTTGAAGAAGACTGGCCAGCCGCACCTCCTCTCAAACGAAGGGTAAACACGATTGAGTCATTTCTGTTAATGTTGTAAGCAGAGAGGGGAAGAGGATCCTCAAGATGTTTACCTTGGAAAAGAAGTCTCTGGTGTGTCAAGGGAATCCCAGTCCGTCGTTCCAGATTGAGCTTCAGAGTCTGTATCAGGTCTGATGGAGAAACCCAAAGCAGAATAGTTTTGCCACCGAGCATCCGGAGTTGGATCTGAAAAGAGGCATGGCGCGTTTTAATGGCCGAATCTGCGCTGCAACGAAGGGCGTGGCATCCTTTGTAGATAGGTTTGTTTCCCTGGTAGCTGGGGCGTGGCTGTCTGGTGAACTCTGTGGTAGCTCTCTGAAACAATGGACTGTTGGGGAGCAGGGGCTGGCTAGAAAAATCGTGGCCTTGCTCCAAGACAGATATTGCGCGAGGGTTCCTGGCTATGTCGTGCTGGATCCATGAGCAGTTGGGATGCAGGGTAGCTCTGGAACCCACAAATATTGATTCGTTTCCTGTCCAAGCATCCAGAAGATCCAAAAACTTGGCGGCCTGCAGAAGTCCCTCGAGGCTGAGCGCCATCCTCATCTTCTCAGTGAAGCTGCCCACGATCTGCCGCAGAAGAGTGTCCGCCGCCATAACTGCTGCAGTGCAAGCGCAGCAAGCTAAGGGCCCAACCCGTGCATGTTTCTCTTTTTTCCCCTACGCAGGGCTGCACACAATCTTAATCGTTGGGTTTGGCTTGAATGGAGTCGGGGCTCCTCTGAAGCACGCGTCTCCAGCTTCTGCAGGGCCGAGCCGAGGCACGTCGGCGGCTGCGGGAAGGGAGGTGACGGAAGAGAGAATAGGGTTCATCTTTCGATCACCGGTAAAGGATTATCATTTATAATAAAGTATTATCATATTAAATTATTTAAATAATTCTATTTAAATAGACACTGTAAATAAAATAAAAAGCGACTCGATGGGCCATCCATGTTATGAAATATTATACTGTAAAAAGTAACCAAGTATCCTGATTTTGTTTTCATTTGGTGTTGTTGAACATTCTTTTTCTTGATCGACCACTTCTCTTTGATGCATTTTGTTTATTTTAGGATAATGTCGGATGTGTCTTTGATCATCCACTCCTCTTTGATGCATTTTTGTTTATTTTTAGGTGCAAGACACTGTGTTGTTCTTTTTTCTTTGGAGATAATGTCGGTCTGTGCGATCATCCACTCCTCTTTGATGCATTTTGTTTATTTTTGGGTCTAAGACCTATACTTTTCCTGGGGAAGAGATTAGTTGATCTTCTTGACGGTGATTTGAGGAAATTTGATCAAACAATCCTTAGGGAATTTGAAGTACATGTTTCAAGCCAACATATTAATGTGGCCATGCGATTGATAGGGATTGTTATATGGTGCAAGTTGATTTACTATACATGAATATATGTGGCATGACCAAACATTGTTTCTAAGAAATGAGAGGACATGCAATATGAAAACCCATCACATTATTGCTTCTTATCTAAAATCACAATTCATTCTCATCTAAAATCACAATTCTTCCATAACTATATTTATGTATATGTTGATTTGTATCAGTTTCATTTATGTATATATTGTTTTGTATTAGTTTCAAAAATAATATCCAAGTCTTAATAAGACATAGAGCCAAAAACATTTATGTATATATTGTTTTATATTAGTTTCAAAAATAATATCCAAGCCTTAATGAGACATAGAGCAAGAAAACCAGTAGTTAACATTGTAAAAGTATGAATACAAAAATAAGGTACAAATTTTATCATTCGCTTGAATTTTACTTTTTTCCAAAGAGATTTTTATTCCATATCAAATTTTATCTGGTTCCAAAGGTATTTAATTAAACAGAAACCTAATCATGAAATATTGAAAGTAATGTAAATATCTGGTAATAGTGGATCCTCAAAACAATAAATTTGTAAGAGAGATATGTTGTTTCAGTTGAATAATAAATTCGTAAGAGAGATATATTGTTTCAGTTGAATAATAAATATTATACATTCACTTGAATTTTACTTGTTTCCAAAGAGATTTCTATTCCATATCAAATTTTAACTAATTCCAAAGGTATTTAATTAAACATAAACCTAATCGGGGAATAATGAAAGTAATGTAAATATGCGGTAATAGTGGATCTGCACCTGAAAATATCTCCTAGAATGCTTGGAAGTAAACAAAAAATGTACATTTTAATATTAATAGCTTTGAAATAAACCAATGTACATCTTAAAGAATTATCAAAACGCATATGGACATAGAGATCAATAGGTTTGAAACAAAACAAAACAAATCGAAGTACAACTTTGGGAATTATCAGAACGCATATAGAAATATTCAGACTAAGAAAATATTGAGAAGCTAAAAGTTACATATGCCAAAACTCCTGTAGAAAAAGAAACAATATTAACACTTAAAGAAAGATCCAGACTAAGAAAATACAGAAACTAAAAGCTACCTTACTTAAGCCATAGGGAAAAAAACAATATTAATAGTTATTTTATTTATCTATTTTCATCTTCCTCCCTACAAGATGGATTCAAGGCATTTTATTTATCTGTTTCACCTTCCTCCTTGCGGATGGATTCAAGCGTTGTAACTTTGGTACGCTTTGTGAATTTCCCGGATAAAGCCCTGCAGCCGGTGTCAACAAGCAATATAGGCGAGTGTTATTTTCTCCTTGCGTCATTTTGTTGTCTAGGCCGAGATGATTCGGGCATTGAGGCGACACGTATTGCAAAAATGCGCATTACAATCAATTGTACCTATATATTTTTGGAGCAAATTACTTTCACATTGCCATCGGTATAGTTGAAAGAATATGTTAATTAATTAGAAAACATCAAAGAAGCAAGAATCCTTTCCTCATTAAAGGAAGAAGATGATGGTAATTAATTCAATTCAAGTGGCCTCTACTTTACACATAGATGTTTGACTAATTATTTAATGTATTGACTATCTTCATGAAGTGGGAAAGGAAGTTGTTGGAAAGCGGTGATGGAATTTGATGGCCTCGGTGTGAAATTTGACATTTGACGAGTGTTTCAGATTTGAACAAGATCATTAGAGTACAGTGTACACATCATATTGAAGGAATACATAGAGTGTGACCTTCGTCAAGTCTAGAGAGGGAGTGGTTCAATTAGACACTCTTTGATATAATCCTTTACTTTTGTTTTCGAGATATTGAACCCATCTCATTCTTTGAATATTGTCTCTTCCATCAACATCTTCTTGCACTGGAATGGCATGTCCACATCCCATGCGTTGTCGCGCCTAACAAACTCCCACGTCAACTCCTTCACCGCGACCTCAGGATGTGATGTGAGTAACAACCACTTCCTTTGTGCTTCCACGATGTTCTTTCATATAACGTTCAATATTGGATGCCAACTCCTTGTAATGTATAATCGTTGATTTTCTTTGTAATGTATAATCGTTGATTTTCATGAAATTACCAGGAGCTGATGGGCCCTCACTTAAGAGCGAGGGTGTAGGAAGGGTAAGACTACATGGACGCCATGTAAGATTCTAGATGACATCGACTCATGACATGGACACTAAGAATGACACGTGGCAATGCAAAAAAAGCCTTTTTAGGTGGTTAAGGGGCTAGTTTTGGGATGAAATATGACACATAAAGGTTCACGTGGCGGAAATGTTGTCCACCATGACATCATGAAAGCGACCCATGGTAATAGGGCACATACTAACAAAATGTGTGACATCAAATTTAACATCAGATTTGAAGGAGAGGTCTCTGTCCACGCTTTCTTTATATGCCAAGGGATTATTGTAATGATTGAAGAAATGGGTTCATTTGAGACGGTGTGCTAAATAGAGTAAAATATATTAGCAAATGCACAACAATTTACGAATGCCGACCCTGCCCCTCTTCACTTTCGAGAGAGCGGTGCTACAAATCTATCTGAGTTTCCCATCAGACTTCTAGGCCACGTGGATAAGAAGAAAGGAGGGGAACCTATGAGAGATTTAGTCGCATATGCATGACGAATAGTGGACCCCTTGTTAATTGTGGGGAGACGGGGATTCATAATAAATATGGGTTGCGATGTGATTGGTTTATGAGAAGGAAGCAGGGGTTTAATACGGATTTTTTATAACTAGATATACTACTTGATTGTCTCAAAAGGTGCAAGAGAGCCGATAGGTTTGTTAATTTGGAAAAGTTGTATGAGACAATTGTAAATATGTAAAGAGAGGCCAATAGGTTTGTTAATTTGGAAAATTTGTATGAGAGACATTTGTAAATATGTATGTCATATGTTTTGCATTTTTGAAAGTAGCAAGGTCAACCTTTAAAGATGAAAATTTATACATTGGATCTCAACTTTAATTAAAACTAACTATTAGTAAGAGGTGCTCAAACTGTTCTTCTGTAGAGTCCTTGTGAATAAAAATACTCACAAGTTCCCTGAAAGATAGTGGCAGAAAGGTTTGAGTGTAAGGTTCTTTCCCCATCAACATAAAAGATGTGACTCCTCTATTTTAATTATTAAAATGAATCACAACTCTAAAATTAAATTCTTTTTAATTTATTTTAAAAAGTAATTATGTTGAATAGATTCCAATAATTATAAACTTCCAACCTTACAATTAAAGTGTTTTATGTTTAGATGAAGTTATACATTATTTATTTTGTCTGATAGTAAGGTAATACAATCACTTGCTGGAATGTCTACATATAATGTAAATTATGTTTTAATTATTATGAATATCAAAACATTTAATTTATAGTAAAGGATTATCATTTATAGTAAAGTATTATCATATTAAATTATTTGAATAATTCTATTTAGATAGACCTGTAAATACAATAAAAGGCAGCTCAATGGGCCATCCCATGTTATGAAATATTATGTAAAAAGTAACCAGGGATCCACAATTTTGTTTTCATTTAGTTGAACATTATTCTTCCTGATCATCCACTCCTCTTTGATGCATTTTGTTTATTTTTAGGTCTAAGACCTGTACTTTTACTTTGGAGATAATGTGATGTGTCCTGGGAAGAGATTATTTGATATTCTTGATGGTGATTTGAGGAAGGTTGATCAAACAATCCACTAGGGAATCTGAAGTACATGTTTCAAGCCAACATATTAATGTGGTCATGGAATTGATAGGGATTGTTACATGAATTGCAGAGTTGATTTTATTTGTGAATATGTGGCATGACCCAAACATTGTTTCTAGGAAATGCTAGAGGATGTGCAATATGCAAACCCATCACATTGTGCTTCATATCTAAAATCACAATTCATTCTCATCTAAAATCACAATTCTTCCATAACT